>CM047580.1:39540365-39671332 GCA_026184515.1 Peronosclerospora sorghi | reverse complement strand
TTCTCGACACTTCGGTGTTCGATTTCGAACTTGACTCCACCACATTAGTGACTCGAACATAATCATATCGGCCGGCGCTCTTCACAAAGGTCGGCACCCACCTATCGCCCCTGGTAACCTATAACTTCCTTGATCGAAAACCTTTGTCGACCGGGGTATCAGTGGATTGGCCGACTGGAATGGTGACATCTTGGTCCCACCTGACCAGATCGGTGTGCGATACGTATAGGGGCCGCCGACCAGCTAACTGGATCTGGACCTCATCCGGGAGTGTAAGCACTCCATGAGACAGATCAAGGCGAATACCTGCCGGCAGCATGAAATCCATGCCTAACAGGGCATCCTGACCAGACAGCTTGCCAACCCGAGCGCTGAAGAAGTAGATCAACGAACCCGATAGGGTGGTCTTCACGCGCGTCCTTCCTTAGTTCATGTAAGAACTTTCACCTATTCCGACGCATTCTTGTCTCTGGGTGTCGTCTATACGACATCCGACCTTACGAGCAAAGGCGGAGTCGATAATCGAGACTTCGGCCCCAGAGTCGAACAACATTGTTGCCTTCTGGTTGTTTATCTTACCACAGGCTTTTGCCTGCTTGAACCATTTGTCGGGCGCATGATACTTCCAGTATCCGCGAGATTCCCCAGGCAGCAGATCCAGCTGCATGTCCACCTTCGATCAGGAATATTCATCTGTCGTGAGATTGTAGACCGGATCCCGATAGACGCAATTGAGAATAGAACATATATTGTCGGTTTTATTCTCCTTGCCGACATATGCATAGATGCCAAACGTAGATCGCTCGGCTCGATCCAGATTCCAACCTGGCGAGCGTTCTAGTTTAACAACTTCTCAACGTCAGGTGGAAGCATCCCCGCGTGATTACCCGGCACATACCACTTGCGCATAAGATTGAAGAACTCTTCGATCTTGCACTGACCAGCCTTGTGGATCTCTCCACATCACTTGCACACGAAGAGGCAGTGATCGGTGGGGTGGCCGCGTCTTTCACACTTCTTGCATATCAGCTTCTTCCAGCAGTCCTGATGCTTGCTTTACCCGCAGTGAGAACACTTCTTGCGAGGTCGGTCCGGCTCGGACTTGTTCCCGCTCCTGACCTTCCGATCTGCCTGGTTAGGCGTCGATCTGGTTCTTGGGGCAGGTCCCGTGACGAAGATGTGGCGATATTGGTCCTCGTCTGACTCCCGACTGGACTGGACGCTACTTTCTTCTTCTGATCCAGTTCTGTCTTCAGTCGCGATCACATTAACAGCACGATCTGATCTGGTCAGTGGCCTCTTCACCGGATCAGTCTGGGTATTAGATCTGTAGCGACCCGATCCAACGGTGACCTTCGCCCTCATGCTGCGTGAGTGTTGCAACGTCCACAACGTCTGCTCCACTTCCCCCACATCTTTGAGGCGCAGCAGAGTGAGCTGATCTGCCAGCTCTTGGTCATCAAGGGTACTGATATAGTAACCACGTGTTCCATAGCGGCACCGGTCGGCGGGTTGCCTTCCTTGATCACTATCCCGGCGCGAATTCCAGCCACGTTCAAACGGCGCAAGTACTCAATCGGCGTCTCGTCGCCCCGCTTCTGCATATGATGGTATTTGCGGGCGGTAGGGAATCCGGAGTTGCAGTACTGCCCCTCAAATTCTGAACATAGCATATCCCAGTCAGATCGGACATCCCGACTCAACTGTTGGATCCAGTTCGCATCCGGTCCTTTCAGCAGATATGTGAAGATCAAACACCGTTCCTTTTTTGGTGTCTGATCCCGCAAGAAAGCAGACTTGGACCGACCAAACCACGATCTAGCTTGCTCCTCGTCGGCGTCCTTGCCAGTGAAATCCCTGAGATCAGAGGTCGCAGCCATGCGAATGCGTGGTATAGCAGTAGATCCAAAATCAAAGGCGGTCGTAGAGTCTAGGTTATCCCTATGCTTTCTTCCCGCACCTGCACCGTCTGACACATAGTGGTCATCCGGATCGCTGATCGACACCATGTCGAAATCGCTTTTTTTGCTTGATTGGCGCGGTCGGGCTGGCTGCGGCTTGCGTCTTCCTCTGCCAAATGGTCTGCCACCTCGGGTAGCCTTATCCGTTTATGTCACTGACTCCATATCCACACCCGGCAAATATTTATATCTTGCCGGGAAGACCGGTCCTGGACATGTGGGCGCGGAGGTGATCGGCATCGATCTCCCAAGAAACGTTCCATCATCGCTTCGAACATGGCTTGGACGTTGGCTTGGGTCATGGGCAACGTGTTGGTATCCTCCTTTGGAGGCACTGAAGCCTGTGGGGACACCTGGGGCCCCGACTGGCATGCAGCCCCTTGTTGCCGCACGTCCTTTTTATGCTCCCATGGGGGTATGATCCACCCCCATGGTCATCCGCTCAACACCGACCTCCAACTCCGATGAGATATTAGAGGCAGGTGGAGACTGATACAGCGATTTATCATCGGAACACACATCATCGTGTGCTGCCGTGGCCTCAGCGACCTTCAATGCCACGGTGAGAGTTGGGCGGCGAACCGCCCCCACCAACGGCACCAAATGATCATGGAGGGTCGACATCGACATCTCCAGCTTCCAAGTCTCCAGATAAAACAGCTTATGTACGTTGGAGAGGTTTTGCACTTTTAAACGGGGAAGAGTCAACCTACGATCAAGGGGGCGGCCGACATCAGCCAACATCGCCAACAGGTTCTTCACCAATAGCAACGGCCGATCGCTTCGGATCGGATAGGTGGTGGGTCCGAGAAAGCGATCGGGGATCAGTGAGTTTAAGATCTGCATGACCTGGTCTTCACGAATAAATCGCTTTAACTCGTGGATGTAATACATCCAGGTCAGGTCTTCTTCCTTGATAACCCCATCCCCGACCTGCGACTTTTCTTCCAAGTCGTCTTCATCGGGTGGCATTCCGAGCCTCTGCTTGGGAACCTTGGGAGGGTGGATCGGATCGTTCCGATCAGCCTCCAAGTCTTTTCAACTTTAATTTTCTTTTCTTCAAAACATCCATTCAAATACATAGGATCAGAACAAAAGTCCTGATACTTTCCGGAACTATAGCAAGACTTGCTATAGTCCCGATCGGCTGGTGGGAGCCTTATGGGGAGGAAAAAACTTATTAATCCCTATCTGGTCCTCCACCCGGCCAGATCGGACATCGCCATCCTTATCGACAACGAGAAATAAGGCGATAGCCGTTCCTTATGTCCTCTACAGAACGATTCCACATTTAGCTCGTTATAATCGATTCTTCGCGAGATATCATCTCTGTGATATCCACGATCACCAAGTGATCCGGGCACGCGCACTATTGTGGTGGAGTCAAGCTCAAAATCGAACACCGTAGTGTTGAGAACCTGACCACCATCGTGCCCATCCTTCCAACTGACGGGGGGGGGTACCCCGCGATCTTCGCCTACGATCCGATCTGATCGTCCGCTGCTAGCAGACGACCGATCATCAGCATAGGACGCCTGGTCCGATTTTTGCGTCTCCATCTCACCTTGTGTACCCGATGGAATGGGCTGGTTGCACACTTTGTGGACCGCTGCTTGGTGGATATTTTAGAGAAGGTCGATATGGATGTACCACTTCTGGGTACTGATCCAAAATTCCAACGAAAGATATTGCGAACTAGCCGATCTGCAAACGAAGCTGAAATCTTCACTCCTAATGCGGTTAAATATGGCACTTGACTGCACGTAGAGGTGAGTAATCCAGCCAATAGTAAATCCTGCCACTTGATTGCAGAGCAATGAGTAATCCAGCCAATATATGTTTATGGCACTTGACCGCAGATCGCGATGAGTAATCCAGCCAATTCCTGGGACTTGATCGCAGATCACGATAAGTAACCCAGCCAAATAAAACCCGCCTCCCTTGAGCGGGGCCGAACTTGAGTGGTGAGTGAACGTAACGATTTCTCTCTGTCGTTGGGCTTCCGGTGCAGCTCTTTCCTGGTCGGGCTTATAAGCGTGAGGGGATTCTGTCAGCCTCCCGCTCCCAATGCCTCATATCAGAGCCACTAGCGACTTACGCAACCCGATGTAATACGAACACTGTATTTAATATCCAATAAAAATCCAATATGTAAACTATATGTAAACCGTGTGCCTTACCTCAAATCCGCGTACAAAACCCTCAAAGCACACGACTGGACCAAAAATACTCCGTCCTTTCAGCCAACCAGATCGATCTGCCTTGAAAACTGGTACACTGGTACAAACTGGTCAACAATTTTCACTTGCACTTCACCACACTTCCTTAGCGCCTCATCAATCATATTTCTTGCTCGATCGTATACCCTTGCCAAGGTTCACCCATAACTCGCATCCCAAGAAATTTTCGACAACACCAAGGTCCATCAGCTCTAGTGTTTTCATGTTACGAAAACACTTCGTCCGCCACTTTCTGCGACGTCCCAGTACCCAGTAAATCGTCCACATAAAAACCGACAACCGTCACATGGTTATCTTCCCGTTTAACGAAAATACATGTATCTGTCATGCATTGTACGAATCTAAAATCTAGCAACGTTTTTTGTATCAATTCGTACCACAAACGTCCAGCTTTTTTCAAACCATATAGTTTATTCTTGAGACGTAACACCAAATCCTTGCTTGATTCCACTCCAAAATCTTTCAGCTACTCTTGTGGTATCTTCATTCCCTGCGGCACACTCTGGTAAATTTTATATCCTTCTTCCGCGCCAGCCTTCGGATACGCGCTGGAGACATCACCGTGCCTGGACGGAACACCCAATACTTGCGAGAGCGCCAGTAAACTTTCATGTTACTGACCTCCATCACCGTAGAAAATGTTATAAAGAAATTTTCACCCAATACTTGTCTGTCACCACGTGCCACCAACGCGCCTTATATCTCTCCACAGATCCATCGGCTTTCATCTTGGTCTTGTAGACCCACTCCGTCGGCAGTGGGTCCTTTCCAGATTTCGTACTACTTTCTAGGTTCCCATTGCTTCAAGAGACTCGAGTTTCTCCACCTCGGCCTTCGTTCACATGTCCGCGTCCGGCCTTTGGTGCGCCTGCGCATTCGACATGGGGTCCGGAGTCGAGACATACACTTCACCTGTGCCATGCCACTCACTTCGGACACTGGATATGTGACCCATGCGTTTCGGTCTTCTAAATTTTCCGTGTCCTTGATTTGTATATTCCCTTCTTACGCTCCTTCCAACGAAAATTCTTCTCTTGTCTTCTCCCTTCGCTTGGCGGCATCATAGGCTGCACCCTGCGGCATTTTACTTGGTTTTTTTCTACTTGATCTTCGGCCCTGAGGACCACTTGTCTGCGTTACCACATTCTCTGACCTCTTTTCTTCATGAATCTACATACTTTTTCTTTCTTCCGTAACCTCATTTTCGTTTGTCTCGCTTGCATCACCGCGAGCAAGAGCTTGGGTGATATGCTCACTTGACTTGTGATCCAGGGTCTAGATCTGATAGACATGCCGAGTAGTCGTAACTACTCGGTCTTTCAGCAGAAGCACTTTATATCCCTTTACCTCATCATTCTTTCCAATAATCAACGCCTTTTCGGCATGCTTTTTCAGAGACTATGTTTCGGGTCCCTCCAAACCATGCAAGGGGGCCCAAAAAATACGATATCCGATACTTGAGGCGCCTTTTTTGTCAGCATCTCGATTGGCGCCTTCCTTCCTGGATTAGCCCTGGTGGGACTGCGATTTAGGATGTAGTTGGCATATTCTGCGGTCTCAGCCCAGTAGGTCAACAGGACTCCAGAGCCAAAACCTATGCATCGGACCATATTGAAAATGGTCCTATTCATCTTTCTGCTTTTCCATTCGACGCTGGGCACCCGGCTTCCGTGACTTTCCGACGGACACCCGTCTTCTTGCAGAAAAAAATCGTCCGTCTGTAATTCTCTGCCTCCGTCGGTTCTCAACACGTGAATCCGGCAGTGAAATTCTTTTTAAACCATACCCAGATATGCTCGAAACGTTCGCTGCCCTGTATTTCGTTCGGGCAGCGAACAAACGGACGTAATTTGAGACATGATCGACAAAAACGACCAAAAACCTGTTGCCACGCCGATCACGTGGCGTGATTGGTCCTTTTAAGTCACTGCATATAACGCCAACAATGAGATCATTTGGTGCATTTCTGCCGGTATCCTTCTTAGACCGGGGCTTCCTTGCCCCCTTACCCTCGTCACAGTCAGACAATTCCGCCGTTTATGGTCCAAAAGCTTGATGTCTGACCTGGGGTGGGGTCCCTGGCCATCCTTCAATAGTGTCGTAGGACAGGTGACCTAGCCGTAGGTGGAAATGGTACAGGATTCCTGTGTACCAAAATCACCTCCTTCCGTGGTAGCATTCATCACGGTGTCATTAAATTCCAAAAGCATAATCGATATTTTTTTAGCACCAAATTTTCTTCGAAATTGAACCATAGACGTCAACATTAAACAATACCTCTCTATTTAGCGTAAGAGAAATGTTCTTTGCATCGTCGACAAGTATGCACCCTTTTTTCTCTAATGATCCAAAGGAAATGAGATTTCCTGCCAACTTGGGAGCAAAATAAACGTCTGTGAGCGTGATGATCGAAAATGGGTCGTTTGTACTCTTCAGACGCACTTTTCCGACCTTCTTCACCGTCAGGGAGCCTCCACCTGGGAGTGTCAGACACTCGTCAGGTTCACGGTAATTTTTTTCTTCCAAGAAACCTTCATTGGACACTAAATGCCGGCTGTCCCCACTGTCGACTATCCATCGGTCGCCGGTCGACAGCCTATTCGAGGCGACTGTTCCAGCAAAGTCTTTGTTCGATTCCGTAGAGGTCAGCACGTACTGGTTTCCGTTTCCGAGGGGGTTCTTTTGCCCTCCTTCTTGCCCTTTCTTTTGTCTTCTTTTCGGGCAATCCCAACGCTTGTGGGCTTTGTCACCGCACCCATAGCTTAATATCTTAAGTCTTCCTCCATTTACTGAGTTTGCAGAAATTCTTGATGCGCGTCTACCCTTGACACTATCTTCTTCGACTTCTTGCGCCAATGCCATAGATTCTTGGGCGTGCTGCATGTAATCCACTCTATTTGGGTCATACCGGACCATAATGGCAAGTTTCAGACTTGGTGCAGCATATTTTGCGAGGTTTTCAACTATCAGCCTCTACTCACTCGAACCGCTCTTACGATCTAGGGGTGACCAAGTATAAGAAATGTTCATTCCAGGTCCGCCTGGGGTCCTTTTCCGCTTCGAACAGTGATGCGGCTTGTTGGTGTGATATATTAACCTTGAACGCACTCCACATTTGCTACAGCACGTAATTTAGATTCAGGTAGCACTGCCACCAAGCGCCAATATTCTCTCTGAAATATTGGCCGGCTGCTCCGTCCAAATATTCTCTAAGCTTGTTTGCCTTCAGACGTTCGGTACATGTAAAAGTCGATGTCAATTCGGCGATTTACAGGGATTCTTTGAAGAGAAACGCCCGTTGCTGGAGTCCAGACCCAAGTCCAGGGTAAACCTCTGCCCCCTGTAAACTTCTGGATCGTCGACTTTGGTATTTTCGCACCAGGCTGGGACGCAGCTTGATTTCCGAACACATTTTCAGGTGGTGGATTAGTTTCATCCACACCACCATAAACAGCTGGACCACCTTGGCGTGCATGCTGCGCTCCCGCATGGTGCATGCCTGGACGCTTAATGCCTTCTTCTCCGTTCAGTGTATTCATGGTCATCTGACGACCAAACGGACCAACATTTTTTGATGCTTTCCATGAAAGGGCTGTCTCCTTTTACAACCGGCAAACCCTTTCTGGAGACCGTTGATGTACTGGACACTTGAGAGCGCTCTTCTTCTATCACTTCAAACCTCTTATTCATCTGACTCATCTGATCAAGCTGTGCCTTTAAGAAATCTGCTTGGTCAACCTTTTCTTCTTCCATGTTAGGGGGATGAGGAAAATATCAATCACAAAAAAATACAAAATCGACAGCGATAAACCCTCGATAAGCAGGAGACTTCTATCTGAATCTCCACGAGAAAATTCCAATCGAAACAACTTAGTACGTAACTACAATAAATCAAAATCGTTTAATCTCAACGCCCCTTGTCCCCTTGGGCTCATAACCTATGGGAAGTTGACACGAGTTCGGGGAGAGTGCGAAAAACTTGATCCGGTTCAAGCCGGCTAGTGCTTGAGCTTTATTCGCGTGCGGGAGGGTGCCCTGAGTGTAACTTCAGAGCGCCGGGGCTGAGATATTAGGTGAAGATAAAAGATAAAAAAGTGTATACTGAAAATTTAGTCCCAAATGTTTACTCACAAATTCCAGGTGTATAAACGACCTTAAACCACTGCGATTTCGTCCTTTGAAAAGCTCTATCCTTAGAATCCAGCATAGCTTTTCCAACTATCGTATCACTATTTTAGATTATCATTCAGCATGCGATACGATCGCATACGGACCTTCATCACAAGGCAGAGAGAACATTACTAATAACACAAGCCTGAGGGCAGAGACAACAATAGGACCAATCATGGATTCATACATGCCCAATTTTTATACTTGTAGTCGAGAAATTACAAAAGTGATGTGTTGTCTTCTAGTTTTCTCCTTGCGTCATCCGACAACAGAATTAATTCCTACCCATCGGTGCAAACTTTCCTAACATCTACGGTCTATTGAACATGAAGGTTGTGTGGTTCACGTCGTAATCGAGACAGACTTTTCTCTTTACGACGTAGTGAAAGCGGTTTTTTAACGGTCTCGGCTTCAATTAAAATGGCCCCAAGGGAAGAGGCGTTTTATGAGTGCGTTAGCTGTGTTCGGGTAACCCCCTCATAAAATCCTTACCGTCTCATAAAACCGAACCGTTTGTGAGAGTCTTATCGTAGTCAAAATGGTGAAGCTTCTTAACTTACGGGACAGGAGATTACGCTAGTGTATGCGCTTTTTCCTTTCCTCGTCCCAAGCCTGATAATGATTTATTTTCACCTGGTAAAGGCAATGGTCGACTCGAAGCGCTGATTGTTTTTCTAGACGCCCGCCTATTTGTCACTGTATTTACTGTGTGTTGGCTGGCTTCTTAAAAAAAAACGCTGTTTACCTAGCGACTACGTACATAAACTATAAACTTACAGGTGCCAGCCATTAAAGAAGAGATAGACGAATGCAGCTGTTAGGTTCCATGCAATGATTTTCACTGGTTTCTGATTTTTTGTACATCCTTTTGGTCAGGCTCTGTTAGTGAAACAATTTCGTATCATCAACAATATGACACTTTTCTTGCCTCGTGGCTTCTGAATTTCAGTACATGCGTGTAACGCAATGAATCGATACTGAAGAACGCATGTAGTAGTGATATCATCAATGCATGGGGTAGAACATGTATCGGTATGTAACAACTCGAAATCCGTTTCTGCGATTGTGGCCTTTGAGCGTACTGTACATGTACAGGTTCTAATGCATCGTCAAATGATGGTCACTGTAGCCTTTCACGCAATCAAACCGGCCCTCCGTTTCACGCCGCTGCAGCTGCATATGGAATGAATTCATTTTTTCATTCTCGAAAACGTCGCCTCAAACGCACCAGTCTTTTTATCTCTCTACCATTCAATAGCTCATCCAATACTTCATGGCTATAAGCGAGTCGGACCTGAATTCTAGTAGCCACGCGGCTACCTGCGACATTACCGTGGGCAGCGCCGGCAAGGTTGGCGAGGGTGTAAATACGTATTTCGTATACAAAATCACGTCGTCCGATGGCGTCGTGGTAGAGCGCCGTTACTCAGACTTCCTGTGGCTGCATCAGCAAATGTCGAAGGAGTGCGCAGGGTTCGTGATCCCACCATTGCCAGCCAAGATCGTAGGCTTGTTGCAAGGCTTCGAGTTCCTTGAGAATCGTCGCATCGGCCTCGAGCGATTTTTACGAAAGGTAGTAGATCACCACGAGCTCCGAAACTCCAGCTGCTTTCGCAGCTTCCTTAAGTGTTCCATTGTCGAGCTCGCGGCACTTAAGGCTGAAACGCAGGGCACCATTTCGCTAAACGCCACGACCTTGTCATCTGTGGTTCAGCGCACGCAGCTGCTGAACAACTGGTGGGGCAAGACGTACCAGCGCATGGTAGAGAAGGACGCACTTAACATTTTTGGCACTCGCACTACGGACGAAAATGGCGAAAACAACGGCGTCATTGAAGACCCAGAGTTTGCAAAGGTCGCCAAGTACGTAGCCAAGTTACAAGCGCAGACTCAAATGCTTAAGAGCAAGGTCCATGCGGTCAACCAACAGAACAAGCTGGCCGCCAGCGCCCACTGCGATCTTATCGAGTGTCTCAACTCGGTGGCTGACGCCGAGGAGGAAAATTCTGAGATGCCCACGTCCTACTATACCGCAATGTTGGCCATGCTCGACACGCACGCCCGCCAGATGGACGCCGAGTTTGAAGCCTTTAGCACCAGTGTTGACGATATTGCGCGCTGGGTTAAGGCTGTGCAGAAAGCTCTTGATGTCCGTGAGGACCGGCGGTACGTATACCAGGCGCAGCTTGCTGCGCACCGGAAGGCAGTAAAAGGGGACGGTCCGGACTCGCCGTCGGCTACCCAGATCAGCAATGTGCTTGTTGTTGCAAAGGACGAATTTGAGCGAGTACATGCACGTGTGATGTGTGAAGTAGCCCGCTTTCGAGGTCAAAAGGCTGTCGAGTTGCAGAAGCTGTTCCTGGAGTTTGCGCAGTTACAACAGCGTCATTCCAAGGAGCTGGAGAAGATTGTGACACAGAGTATAACAGAGCTAGAGAACCCGTTGCCAGAAAAGTTATTGAACGCCGCACAGACTCCTGCGTCGATGTTTGAATCGCGTGATTCTTTCAAACTGGATAAAAACGACGCGAGTGACACTATGATGTCTACGCCCTCGACTCAGTCCCCGACCAGCAATGCTGACTCGACATCCAAGGCTGTCACGGCGGGCACCGTAGAATCCTACTCGGATGTCCACATATAATTTGTTGGACGTCGGTAACCACCGCAGAGCCATGCACACGCGCTGCAACACGATACTTATGTGTTTCAAGGTGCATGCGTGTCTCCGTAACTCGAGGCCGCGAAAGGGTCCCGACTGCCATACTATTATCGTGATGCAGCACAATGTGTGGCTAAATCAATACAATTAAATAATTACATGTTTTTTGGAGTGTTTATCGATCCAGCTAGCCTCAATCATTATTCCCCTTTGACTGTAAAACCACAAAAATATTTAATAACATTAGTTATATCCACGACGAACGAAGAATAAACATCGTCCAAGCAACGGATCCAATTGGGAGCGCCAGGTGCAGTGCGGATAGCAGTGCCGCAAGAATATCAAGTCAGATTGATAAAACTCACGCGATTCATAGATATCGGCACGTCCTACAAGCAAAAGCAACCGATGTTGAAGTCTTGCAAGCGATGAATACAGTCCGGTATGCGACTACACACAAACTTCAAGTGAAGCGCGACCATAGTGGTCACTTATGCATTTATGCATTTATGCATTTTTAGCTACTTTGGGATTTTAACTGTATATTTGCTTTTATTAGGAAGTAGAGGATGGTACCCATCGTTCCGACGAACTGTTTCATTAAAATTTCATTGAAACTACAATATATCTATCTACATTTACTTTGTAACAAAAAGAAGTTTGTTTTTGCTGTTATGAACTGCGTGTGCAATCTCAGACATTGCCTACTCCCATCATTGCGAGATTTTGCAACCTCATCAAACCTAGTGCTTCGTCATAAACGACGTTACGTATTAGTCGTCGTTCTACAGACTCGCGATCAGAGATACTGCCGTCATAACCATCTCCCTAGTTGTAGTTCTGCAGACTCAGCTTTCAAAAGGACGGAGATGTTCTCCGATGTTGTCGACCGTGAAAAGGCGACGTACAACTGGCCATGCGAGATACTGTCGTCAAAACCATCTCTCACCATTTAGGCGCCGAACCCGATGGTATTCGGGTTGTTGTACCTCCTTTGGTCGTTCGATTGCAAGCAAAGACGACGCAGTTCCAGATTCACCACCTGATCCCCCCTGTAACAGGGTTACATTCTGGTTACATTCAGTATGTGTGGTGTACGTGAGTACACTACGGTTGGGGTCAGTATTGACCTGTCCGAAAGGTTTGGACCATTGGTTATTTTAACCAATCAGGGCAGGAGCCCTTGGTCGAGGCGTGGCAGCCAGCCACGTGTTAGTACACAGGTGGTGTACACTACATTTTAGCTAGGTACGAATTTAGTAAGTTCTACTTAGTATTACATATAGTTTACATTAGTTTAAATTAATTTAGGCTAATTACATATTAAATATACATTCAGTGTACATTTCACTCAAAGACTACCGGACGCTCGACCCCGACCGGTCGCGCGCGTAGTGAGTGTACTAGCGTAAGGGAAGTTCTTCCCTTAGCTACCCCCTTATTAAGGAAGCCTTGTGTTAAGGTGTTAGATTGTGCTAACTAGTAAACCAAAGTGGAATCTTGGCCCCGAGTAAGAGAGTTCTCTCTTACTAAACCCTTTTATAAGGGCGTATCGGCTAAGTAGCGGCGAATGCCGCTTAAAGGAAAGTCTTCCTCTGTGCGCTAGACGCACCGTGCGTGTACGCACCGGCTACATCTGGTAGCAATTGTAGTCAATCCAACACCTGTGTTGGTAAGCTACGGCATCCTCTGCAAGGGATGAATCAGGACGATTGGGAAAAGTTAACACTCGTCCAGCAGGAAGCCTTTAACAGGCTGTTATCCTTACTGGGTGAAGAAGGCATGCAGCTCCTAGTGGAGCAGGGCCTTGAGTCCGTGAAGGCAAGGGTCAATGCCCTCATCGCCCATGAGGCGAGTTTAGGTGGAGGTCGTTCCACGGGGGTGCGTCCCCCATTGTCCTTTAAGATAAAGGAATTCACCGGTGAAAAGGGTGATAACCTTTATGTGTGGTTACGAGAGGTCGAAGCGGCCTTCGCCACAGCGAATGTGATCGCTGATCACTTGCAAGTGGGACTTGCACTGACCCATCTTACGGGTAAAGCCCGTGCATGGGCTTTCACATGCTCGGATTTGGTTCTGGACGTGTTCCCGACCTGGAAAGTCCTTAAGCAGAAGCTTATGTACATGTAAGCTACGCCTGATCTGGTTTTCCCGAATCAGCTGGCGTTTCTGAGGTGCCGTCAGGGCACTAATGACTTGGAAGCATATATCCAGGAGCTTAACACCCTGTTGGCAGGTATGTACGCGAAAGCGTATTCGGACGATGTGTCCATCCCCGTCTTCATGGGAGGCCTGAGAGAAGGGCCAGCACGTTCGGAGCTCTTCCGATGCCGACCCAATCCCTGGGGAGGCGTTTATGATGGCGTTCAACGCCGAGAGGAACTTTCGTTCCTTTAAGGTGGGTCCCGAACTTATGGACCTGAGTCAGGTCGAAGCGGAGGATAAATCTCCCGTTAAGAGTCACTCTTACTATACTTCGCAGAGCTTCGAGTCGGAGCTCTTTGAATTTCTGCAGCGGCATGGACCGCTGAGATGCTTCCTGTGTCGGAGCATGGATCATCTGAGGAACAGATGTCCGAAAAATCCCCAGCGAGACACTCGCTACAAGGGACCAAGAGTGGGGAAAAAGCCCTTGTACAAGCCGTCGGGAAACGACGGCTCCCAGTAGGTGCGGGGAGCCCTACTGGGGGACCCCTCAGTGCTGTTAAGCCCCAGGGTAGGGGAAGAAAGCACAAAGCCCGGAGGGAAGCGGTGCTTTCTAGCACCCAGTTGGTGTACCAGCCAGGTTTGCTGGTAGTCCATGCGGACGTGAAAGGCTTTGATAAGCCTTGGAGAGTCTTGATAGACTCTGGAGCGTCTTACAATTATGTCAGACGAGCTTCTGTGGAGAAGAGTCGGTTGTATGCCGAGGCCCTAGAGGCACGTTTTCGTGACGTTGTCACGGTCCGTCTTGCGACGGGCGTACAGGTTTCTGTACCCAAGGTCTCAATTGACCTTAATCTGAAGTTTGCAGACTTCGACAGCTTAGAACGTTGCCTAGTCCTGGATTTGTCCTCGAGGTATGACCTCATTCTGGGCATGAAGTGGCTGGAACGCCACGATCCATAGATAGACTGAAAGTCTAAGTCCATTGGCTCAACGCACCCGCGGTCGGGTGAAGCATTGGCGAGTCACGAACCCACCTTTGATCGATCGCAAAAGCGATACTGGCGTGAGATGCCAGAGATTGGGATGTCCGAGATGATCAGTCCCAATGAGGTCAAGGAAGTGTTCCTTGACGAGGAGGATTCGGCGGTTAATCCCCACGCCAAGATAGGCGAACTGGTGAGTTGCCAGTGGTAAAGGTGGATTCCTCTGAGGTTAAGCGCGAGTCGCTTCTAGAGAAGAGATCCGTAGTTTGTCTCTTCTACAGGTCGGAACTGATTTCGACCACGCCGGGTTCGGCGAACAAGTTGTGACTCCAGTGTTAGGGGTAGAGACCCCTGTGGTTAAGCACGAGGCGATTCCAAGCGAAGAGACCCGTAGTTCGTCTCTTTCGCACGTCGTAAATGATTCCGACCACGCCTTATTAGGTGAGACCGGCGAGTCACCGGTGGTAGAGGTAGAGACCTCTGTGGATAGGCGCGTGGCGCTTCCAATAGATGGGGCAATTGACTCCCCCCATCTGGGTCCCGGTATGAGTCCCGAGGCCAGTAGTCAGCAGTCCTATAGGATGCTGAATAGTGTGACAGGTGTTGTCACAGAAGGCGTAATCCTTGAACGGTTGCCTGGGGTAGGCGAACTGTTGTCGTTGGAGGAGATGTCCTTCAACGAGTTTGGGACTGCTTTGAAAGCAGATGAAATCGACGAGGTCATCTTGTTGCCTCCGGAAGAGGAGTTGAACTCCTCATCCACGATGGACGAGTCAGTTTTGGTGCAAACCAAACAGGCATCGAATGCCCGAAGCGGCCTCAAGATCCTCGCGGATCCTAAGTACCCTTACCATTCCTTATTAAAGGAATCTGGAGATGTCATTAGTGACAACCCACCGATGGGGTTACCACCGGATCGGGGAGTCCGACATGAAATTGATTTGGTTCCTGGAACCAAATACTGCGTCACTAGGCAGTGGCCTCTCCCCAAGGAGCAATGCGACGTCATCGACGCATTCTTCAAGGGGAAAGAAGAGGCAGGGATGGTACGGGAGAGCAAGTCTCCTCACTCATCTCCCACCTTTTGTGTTCGTAAACCGAACGGAAAGTGGCGCATTGTGCATGGTGTACAACAAGCTGAATGCAGCTACTGTACCCATGCAGACTCCGATTCCTCGGAAGGATGTCCTCCAGAACAATATGGCCGGCTGTACTGTGTACAGTGCCTTAGATCTGGTGGACGTGTATTATCAGGTGCTCATGCGAGCATCCGATATTCCGCTTACAGCGGTCATCACGCCTAGTGGCATGCTGTGGGAGTGGCTTGTTATGCAACAAGGTCTTTCAAATGCACCAGCGACTTTTTCAATCGCTTGGTGACTCAACTCTTCCGCCCTCATAGGAAGTACGCTCAGACGCACTTCGACGATATATTCGTTCATAGTCATGCGGAAGGAGACTCGTCTGATGTTCAGACGCATCTGCTACACCTTCGAGCGGTGCTCGAATGTATGCGAGAGCATAAGCTATATGCGAACGCATCCAAATGTATCTTTGGTGCTGAGGAAATTCCTTTCCTCGGATGCTTCATCGGTAAGGGTGGAGTGCGGACGGATCCCGCGAAGGTGAAAGCCATTGTGTAGTGGCCTTCGCCTGTAAATCTTAGAGATTTACGGAAGTGGCTTGGATTATCCAACTATCTCCACAAGTACAGCGAGAACTACGCTGAAATGGCGAAGCCATTAACCGACCTTCTTAAGAAGGACGTGGATTGGTGTTGGGAAACCAAACACCCGAAAGCTTTTGAAGCGGTAAAGGGGAGCTTGTTAAAAGCTCCCGTTCTTGCTCCCCCAGATTCTGGGAAATCATTTAGTGTCGTCTGCGACGCCTCCGATTTCGCAATCGGATGTGCTTTGTTACAAGCAGACGATGCAGGAAGAGAACGCGTGATTGCGTTTTAGTCGAGGCAGCTTAAAGCTGCGGAAAGGAATTATCCCTTCTTGACAAGGAGCTACTTGCAATGAAGTATGCTCTTGTCAAATTTAGGGTCCACCTACTCGGCTCAAAGCCGTTCGTGGTTTATACTGACCACGCGTCCTTACGGACAGCGACAAAAGTCGCCTCGTCTCTCGAAACGGATGGCCCGTTGGCTCTCCTTCTTTGCGGAGTACAACTTTGAGGTTAAGTATAAACCTGGCAAGCAGAACGTGCTTGCAGACGAGTTGTCGCGTCGTCCCGATTACGAGCTCGCTCACGCGACATTCGTCACCTCGTCTGTAGTGGATCTCATACGCCAGGCGTATGAGAAAAACCCACAGTGTACGGCGCTTATCAACGCGTTGGGTAAAAAGGGTCTTGGCTCGTCTGATCCCAACCCTGTCAAGTCGAGCTAAAGCTCGTTTACACCGTTACCGGTACTGTGACGGTCTGCTATTTTATAGCACGAGCGCGGAGGACACTCCGCGGGTGGTAGTTCTTCATGATGTGGAACTGAAGTATAGAGTCCTCTTTGAGGCGCATGACGCCCCTACCTGGGGTCATTTAGGTCGGGATAAGACCTACAGCGCTTTAAGCGCTTTGAATTGGTGGCCCAAGATGTATCAATGGGTCGGTGCGTATATTCGCACCTGTGATACGTGTCAGAGGTTCAAACCCTCTGCAGATTTAGCGGCGCCTTTGGCGAGCTTATCGGTTCCAACGGAGTGTTGGAAATCCATTAGCATGGATTTTATCTTCGGTTTTCCGAAGGATAAGGCCGGAACACCGGCATATTGGTCTTTGTAGACCGATTGAGCAAGATGGCTCACCTGGCGGCGGTGCCAGAGTCCATAGATGGACAAGGAACAGCAAAAGTGTTCTTAGACCGTGTCTTTGACAGCATGGTCTACCCGATTCCCTTGTGTCGGATCGGGATCCCCGTTTTACGGGACATTTTGGGGGGGGGCGTTGCTTAGGGTGCTGGGCACCAAGCTCTTCATTTACACTGCGGATCATCCGCTGAAGGAAGGTCAGATGGAACGCGTTAATCGCGTTGTGGAGGATATTCTCCGGAGTTTATGTCCGGATTCTCCAAAGAGTTGGAGTGAGATGCTTGCGATGGTTGAATTGGCTATCAACAATTCGGTACATGCATCTACGGGGTTTACCCCGTTTTACGTGAACGGATTAGTAAATCCGAGGGTTCTGTTGACGCCACGTTTGTGTGGCCCAGGTCTTGAGGGGGGAGGATTCCCCGATATCAGCCCTGTATCTGTGCGAAAGCACATCGATAAGTTTTTATCGACGCGCCTTAGTGTCTTACGACACGTCTGCGATGCCATGGAGGAAAGCCAAGACAAGCAGAAGGAGCAAGCTGACCGAAAGGGGCGGCGTAACAAAAAGGGATACAAAGTAGAAGGAAGTGTTTGATTAAACGCTAAAAATCTTCCTACACATGCAGTTTCAAATGTGTTGCGCAATAAACTGCGCCCCAGGTTTGTGAGCCCCTTTAAGTTGTTATCCCGAAAGGGCTTGTCGTACACCTTATAAATCCCTAAGGCGATGCGTACGCATCCAATTTTCTATGTTGGTATGCTTAAGCCATACCAGAACCCAGAGGCGGGTCCCCTCTCGGAGGAGGGTGAGAAACCGGATAGCCGAAAGGCGCAACAGGTCAGAACATCTCCGACAGGGTTGAAATACGACCCTGAAGCTCCGCAACGAGAGACTCGAGAGAGGCAAGCCGCCTCTCGAAGCGATCAGTGGCATCCCGATCATCGCGGATTCCCTCGTGGAGATCATGGATGCGAAGGCTGTGTCGATCACAGCGCGCACGAATCTCACGTCGCAATTGTGCGACCTCCTCCTCCAATGCTCGATGCGGAGAGTACTCCACACTTTCATGTGGAGCGGCTGATGGCGCGGCGCCATAATCGGGGTCAAACCCAGTATCTGGTGAAGTGGAGAGGTTATCCACACTCACAGAGTTCGTGGGAGTTCGAGACTCCCCTACGGCAGGATTGCCGCGACGTCGTTGACGCTTTTGAGCGGGAGAATCCCGCTGTAGGTCAACGACCAGAGGGGCATGAGAAGCCCCTTCACTCCCAATAAGTGGGAGTTGGCCGGAGGCAGATGTGGCGACCACACTGTCTCCGGACACCAGGGTGGAGACAGGGGCGCTGGCGTAGCGCGTGCGATACGGAGCACGTAGTTGCTCCGTCGCCTTAGCTTTGGCAAATGTAAGGCGCAACACCCTCTCCACCCAAATGTCTCGACGGGAATAGCTGTCATGCAGCTCATCGAATCTGGGGAGAAGCTTCTCTCCTTCCGCCCAAGCGCGGAACTTCTTCTCTGCGTCATCGGCACTTTCTCCCGGAGAAAGAACGAAAGGAACATCGCGGAGGTTCTCAACAGGGGCACCTTGTGCCTGCCTGTTTAAGCGCTCTCGGTACGAGACGCTAGTGAACTTCTTTTGTGTAAGCAGTTGTTGCCGGAGTTTCTCACGGCGTTCGCGTTGGTACGGCTGTTCAGCCGCAGGGCCAGGGGTATAGGACGCTAGACTCGTCCTTACCAATTGCCTGGCCCATTTTGGAAGGTCACGGGGACCATCGAAATTATAAGCCGCCGTTGACGGGCGTTTGGGGGCGCGCAACGCAGCCCTTAGTGCCTGTGCGGCAAGCTGGGAGTCTTGAGCTGCGTCCAGCTCATTATGATGATCGCCTTTGGCGATTCGGATGTATAATCCGATACAGGCAGGGGTGCCGCACTGGTTAGTGCATTTTCCTCTCGTGTGGGGAAGGGATTAGGCTGCCGACAACGCCGTTAGGCGCTGTCGGAGCGGCTCACCATTGGGGAGGTATCCCCAAAGACATCCACGTCCGAGTTTTCGGAGTAGTCTACCTATTCTAGAGGAGACGCCATAGCACCACTAGAGGTGTACATATGGATGGCCAGGGGAACTGGCGTTGGAACTCTCCAACAAAAATTTTGATTATTGCGTAAGCAATAGTCTTGATGGGGGAGGATGTAACGGGGTTACATTCGAGTTACATATAATGTTGGTGTACATGAGTACACTACGGTTGATGTCAGTATTGACCGGTTTGAAAGGTTTTGAACCTTTGGTTATTTTAACCAATCAGGGCAGGGGCCCTTGGTGTGGTGGTGTGTCAGCCATCCACGTATCAGTACACAGGTGTGTACACTACATTTTAGCTAGGTACGAATTAGGAATATTCTACTTAGTATTACATATAGTTTATATTAGTTTAAATTAATTTAGGCTAATTACATATTAAATATATTCAGTTTACATTTCATTCTATCTTGCGGACGTGCGACCTCGACCGGTCGCGCGCAGTGAGTGTCGTAGGTAAGAGAGAGACCTCCCTTTACTTACATCCCGAAAAGAGAATACAGCCGTTAAGGCTACGTAGTAAACCAACCCGGGAATCTTGGCCCCGAGTAGGAGAACTCTCCTACTAAGCCCTTTATAAGGGCGTATCGGCTAAGTAGCGGTAGATACCGCTTTAAGGAAAAGTCTTCCTCTGTGCGCTAGTCGCACCGTTCGTATACGCACCGGCTACAGACCCTGTTAGCCCTCTTCTACCAATGACTCCGATCGGAGCGGCGACTTTTCAACCCAATGTAATACGAACACCGTATTTAAAAATAAACCAATTAAAATCCAATATTAAACTATATGTAAACCGTGTGCCTTACCTCAAATCTGCGTACAAAACACTCCAAGCACACGATTGGAAAAAAAACACTCCGTCCTTTCAGCCAACCCGATCTATCCGCCTTGAAAACTGGTACACTGGTACAAACTGTTCAATAATTTTCAATAGCACTTCACCACATAGCGTATTACAACTTGACGGCCTAACAAAAAGTCGTCTACTGCTTTGCTAGCACCGATATATCATCTTTTTCATCTGCTGATTACGCGGTTGATGCATACTCGGAGTTTATAGCTCAGCCATTTTGGCTCAAAGTAAAATGTTTAGATTCTGATAGAAAATATTTCTATTGATATTTACAGTTCTATAGTTGATGACAGCAAACCTACTGCGGTACTCGTAGTATGCGCGCTCTACATGCTTTTTAAAGTTACCGCTGCAACTTGCGTTTCGTTCGCATTGACTCACTCAAACTATGAGCGGGACCCTCCCCCACTTAGATTTGGCGTATCGCCAGGTAAAGCTAGGGTAGGTGGACGCCGCATGGCATTCACGGAGAGCGGTTGCTGGTTTGGAACATGCACCACGGTAAATTGGTTTGGAGCCCCGATCACGTCACTCCAAACTTACCTCATCAATCACTTCGAGCATTTAACAAAAAATATCCCTATTTCTCATGGACCAGCGACGCAACTCGATCCAAGATCTGGCGTATGCAAGAGGTAATTTCTTGGATAGAAAATGACGGACAAGGTATTTCATCTACTTCGTGCCTTCGACGATATTGGCATTTTCGAACAATAGAAGCCGCACCCGAATAAAATACCCTTTGGTGCAAGTCGTTTGATATAATCGATTTTTTTTTTCGAGCTTTTTTGGTCGCTTAACAACTTCGCTCATCATTACTATTTTTGACCAATGGTATGGCTGTAGTCTTTTGTTGGCACTACCACCGTAATGGCCCCGAAGGTTGAGGTGGCCGACGTTCGTGACGCACCACTTGAAGAGCGTCTACGCCAAAAAAAGCAGGGGTTTGCTGTGTCAACAGAAGAGAAGACGCCCGTACCTTTCGATAGTAGTCAGGTTCGCAGAACTAACAAGAATCAGCCACTAGAGCTTTCATCCAAGCGTGCGGTCGGCCGATTCCGTCAAGTCGTGGAGGTTAAAAAGAGACGCGCATTGGACCCACGTTTTGAACCGCATAGTGGTCGCTTAAATGAAGATCTATTCAAGAAAAGCTATGCGTTTCTGGACGAGTATAAGCAGCAGGAGCTGCAAGAGCTTAAACAGCAGCATAAAAAGACCAAGAGTTTGGCAAGGAAGGACGAGCTCAAAGTCGGTGCTATATTCTGGGCAGTTTTACAGCGTGATATACTGAATTTTTTTTTGACATTCGTTGGATGGTGTTATTTGTACAGCGTGAGATTGCTCTGAAACAACAAGAGATTACGGAAAAACAGAAGAGGGAGAAAATTCAGAATGCTCTGACAAAAAGAAAGCGTGAGGAGCGAGCAGCTGTGGCAAGCGGCAAGGGCGCCTTCTATCTGAAGGTTTGTTGTATCAGGGAGATGTGCAAAGGAGGCATAAATAGTGATTTATGTTTGCTGGTGGATTGCTGTAGCGTAAGGACAAAAAGAAGCTGGAGCTGCAAGCCAAGTTTCAAGACTTACAAGAAACTGGAAGGCTGTCGAAGTTCATGGCTAGAAAACGTAAGAAAAACGCTAGCAAAGACCATCGGTGGCTGCCTACACAGCGGAAATAGCCGTGCGCTCCTGGTCTTCGACTGTGTTGTGCTACGCTTGCCTCGGATGCTGTTGCAAGTACCAGCTTTGTTGCGGGCTGACGTAGAAACTCAACCAAAAGTTCAGGGACTAACAGACTACAGTATTTCCAGTTGAACCAAATAAAAACTAGGGATCTCCAAATTTTTTGTACGAGGCGCTTCTCTCCACACCGTCGCAAACTGTTGCTATAAGTAACGACGAAGATCTTCTGCTGGGCATGCCATTACTTTAAATTGGAATTTGTGCGGAAAAAGAGTGTTTTTCAGAAGGAGCCCCTATTTTGTAGTTAGGAGCAAACCGGAAGTTTTCCTGGTGCTGATTCTGCGTATCGCATCAAACCAATTTCAATTTAAATGTTGAGTGCTTTATGCTTGCGTAATAACTTATCGTTCGTCACATTACACTTTTGGAATTGGGAACTTTCCATCCCCAGATCGAACCCTATACATTGAATAAGTAGGTAAGCTACCGGTACTCAAGGTGCTCCTGGTCGGAACGTTCTGCACCTTTTCCGCGACTGCGCGAAAGAAAGTCTATGAATACAGAGGCAAGTGAAATCAGACTGACTCTTGAAATTTGTATACCTTGCATCAGTCCGGCCTGTTGCCCAGCCCATTTCACCATCATACAGACAGGTTAGGTATCATGACCACGTGCGAGGCTGCCTGCGCATGGTCTTCCAGCAAGTCACCACAACGAGGCGAAGTAACCAGTTGTACCATTCCGACTATGCGGCGCTCACGTAGTACTGATCTAGAGAACGTCGCTCTTGTAGATGACAATGGTGCAGACATTACAGACAGTCAGGCTGCAGCCCGACGATTACGCCGACAATACGCGCAACAGCCTATTGCGCAATTAGAACACCATTATCATTGCCATCATCAGCATCAACGTTCCATGCCAGAAAAACTTGTAAAAAAAGCGCATAAGAATTTACGCGATTTTTCGGACGGACCGCCGCGACTCCTGCCTTGTACTCGTTCGACTTCATCGTTACTGCGTTCGTCGACGTCAAGGTTACATTCTGACACGGCATTTGGAAGAAGTGATACGAGTAATGCCAAGATAGCACTAAGTCGTAGCTGTGGTGCACAGAGTATGCCCGTGTTTCGAAGTCGTCGGACGAGTGCCAACATACCGCCCAACTCGAATGACCTCAGTGTTCAGTCCGAAATTAATAAAGGAGGATCGAAAACGCCATATGAACAATGGAAAAAACTTAGAAGAGCGCGTACTGCAAGTGGGAACAGTTGTGCGAGCACTAGTAGTACTAGCAGCTTCGCGTCGTACGTGATAAATCCAAATACAGGACGATACGATTTTGGACTAGGCAATGATGGTGAGATTGAAGATGGAGGAGATGGAGATGGTCTTATGGATGTTGAAGAGGAAGACAGACGAGGGGAATTACCGTCAATGTTGCAACATATCATCGCGCCATCATTGCCCTCCCAACCCTATCCAGTAGATCCATACCATTTCTACTGCAAGGCTAGGCGAACGAATTCTGGTGCTGGCAATGCTGCTGCTGAAGTAACATCCATGCTTGCGGCATTGTTCGAAGATTGCGGTATTGAAGCTATTTTTCATCCGCTGAAGTGCAAGTTCAAGTGCCTCAAATATGTACATTATAGCCACGTCGAATTTGTCGTACGAGTCTACGCCCACCAACGTACACTTCTTGTCGAGTTTCAGCGACGCAACGGAAGTGTGTTGCTTTGGGATGGAATGTATCGCATTCTTTATCAGAAGCTGACCCCCATTATCGATTCCACTGCGTTACCGTGTTCACAGAGTTGCGGTCAGAAACGTGTGGCAAGGGATAGACCTTCAGAAAATCGCACTAACCTCCACGAAAATGTATTCACTTCGACATCATTTATACAGTCCATGGATCGCGAGGGTCTTGGGGTACAGATTTGGCGAACCTTATCACTCAAGAAACCGACGCCTAGTTCGGGAGTTGAAGCAATGAAAATCATGCTGACGTCTCGGTTCCTCGATGCAATGCGTGAAGGATGTGCTGGGCTTGCGGAGCTGACAAAAGATGTGCAAAGTTCTTGTCTGGTAGCCCATGCCGATCTTGTGATGCCTTTAATTCAAGCAGCGGAAGCTACCGATCTTGGTATGTCGCGGTGTGCAGTCGGCGCTCTAGCAAATATTGCTCGCGCTGTTCCGCGATTTCCCGAGACTGAATTAGCTCTTGCAAGGCAAACAGCGCAGCAGCTTCGGATTGAAGCGACCCCAGTAGTACTGGCACAATTTGAACACGCAAACGAGCGTTCACTCTTCTCTATCGAATTGCTTCGTGAATGTGCGAGAGCACTCGGTGCTTTCGCCCGACTTGTGTCAGAGGTAGATCTTGCTGCCTCTAGTGTGAATGATGAACGTTGCACCCTCGCGCTTCGTTTACACTCGAAACATCGTGATGCCCAGCTAGCTTCGTATTGTCGTGCAGCTCTGGAGCAGCTCTGCTTGAATGTGTAGTAACTTGTGTTGTAGCATACACAAATAGCAAAGAATACAATAATTATATCTCGGGCGCTTCGTATTAATGTTCTTCCCCACAGTAAGAAGTTTGGTTTGTCCACTTATTACATCCACCTAACACGTTTTATCTTGGTTAAAGGCCCCACCACGGGAGATTGAGGGTTTGAGTCCCGTAGTGGGCAGATCCAATCTTGGAGTAGAGTCGGGTCCAAGTGTAATGAAAGCGGCCCCACAGCACGCGCTTGACATGGCTAACGTTTATCCCCATTAAATGGAGAGGTTCCTAAATATCTCTAATTTTTCATCTCACAGTTTGTTGCTGTATGGTGGCCATGGTGCCACCACCGAGTAGGCATTTACTAATTGGAGACGACAGCCCCAAAACGAACAATTTCTTACTCAACATCGGTGCCAAAATATTGTCCAGCAACGAAGCTTAGTTTGAAAGTCATTCTCCGACAACATGTTGAGCTACACCCATTCTGTTATCCTAAAAAATCACACGTCTGCCGTTGCTATGGTCTGAACTAGACGTAACAGTCATCAAGCGAGTTATAGGTCATTAGTGGCTGATTGTCAATGCCATAATTTACTATGAGCTGACCAAACAGTCTCGAAGGCGATGAGTTCCTGTTAAAAAAGGATAATACCACATCAGAGCCAATAGATCATTCGCACTGTCGCCAACATAAACGAGGATCAGTCGTATCCCCGCATAGATCGTATACATTTTATTCATCCATCGTGCTTTATCCATAGGACATTCACCTGTATGTCAATCTCCCCAGTCGTAACTCTATGTCTATCCACCTTCAGCTCTTACATTTTTTTAAATGTTACATCAAGAAATGGCAATAACTTGCGCCCTTTAGAAAGAAATCCAATTTGATGACAACAGCGGCATTATCAGCAGCGATAACCTTCCACTCGTCTACACCTGCCAGTGTATGAGCGTAATGTGGTTGAATTTGCACAGTTTTCTCAGCCTTGACGATATCTTTATTATCAATTCCCTTCAATGCTCGACACTTGACAATGAACGCAGATCTGTCGCAGCGTACCCTTCGAGAAATTTGCGGAAGCCCGCACTTTCAAAGGTTCTAGTAGAGGAACTTGTGTTGTGGCAGTCTTTTTTTTAATTCACAAGTATTGCATTCTGTTTCGTCATAGCATAATAGGGATACATTAATTAAGTTACCATAAGTTACATGTGATACGGAATTGTATACTTACTGTAACTCATTGCATTAGGTGATGACGTCGAATAATAATGAGACGCTGGGACAGACAAAGCAACGCCATAAACTGGAATTACGTGTACGTATGCCTCTTCCGCTACTCATTTTTCGCTCTCTTGAATTTCCATTGATAATCAAGTGCATGTCATTGGAAATCTCCCGTCTCTTATTAGACTCTGCAAAATGAAGTAAAGGCATTTCAAAAGAAGGCCAAGAAAGATCGACTAAGCAAAAAGGAAGTTGAAGCTCAGGTGGAAGCGATGGAAAATGTGCTAAAGGAGCGCCACAATCAGGAGCTGAAAGCTTTTGAGACGGAGGAAGAAAATACAACGACTCTTATTTCTCACACAAACGAAGCTGCTGAAGCTGCAAGTTTAGCCACAAAACAGGCCAAGGCTCAAGCGAAAGCTCAGCGCAAGCGAGAAAAAAAAAAGAAGAAGGATAGAGAACGACGTGAACGCATCGATGAAGCTAACAAGAACACAGTAAGCGAGCGAAAGATTGAGGCAGATATGATCCTGGCGCAGCTGACAAGATATGGACTCAAGATTAAGGATATACCATCCGACGGCCACTGTATGTATCACGCTGTTGCTGATCAGATAAAGCAGAAAAATCTACCCATTGCTGATGAGATGGCAGGTTTTCAGCACCTGCGCAAAATCACGAGCGAGTACATGCTAGCACATCCTGACGATTTTTTGCCGTTTATGGCACTGGACGAGAGTGCTGCTGGTGGTACTGACGACGCGTTCATAATCTACTGTCATCGAGTCGCAACTACAGCGGATTGGGGAGGTCAATTAGAGCTTCGGGCTTTGGCGTGTGCTTTACGAATACCAATCGAGGTGTTCTCGGCTAAAGGCGACGTGCTGATGATGGGTGGAGAATTTGTCGATGAAGCCGACAAAAATGCGCCGAAGCTTCAGTTGACATACCACCTCCATTATTACACTTTAGGTGAACATTTTAACTCCGTAACACCATTGTAGATGGTAATATTAGAGGGATGCCTTTTAACTCGGCAATCATGTTTCTTTTTACTTGTCAGAAATTTCGATACGCCGCTAAGGGATCCTTGCAACTTATTAATACAAAAGTACAGCCCAGGACAAGCGACGAATGCACATTTATTACAAAACCCAAGGCTACATATGCCGTGCTGTGAATAATACTAATCTTATTAAAGGCAATTGATATCCGTATCCCCCCCAAATTACTAACCGTATCCCCCCCTCAATTATAGGCACATCCCCCCCAAAGTATGAACCCTTTGTACAAACATATCGGATCAGTGCGACGTTTTTTTCGAAACAAATTCCGAAATAGTTGAAAACCTTGTTTTTATTTTGCACGAAATGGAGCAATGCGCTCTGTCCTACTTTATTCTCCATTAACTTTATCAGAGCGTTGCCAAATCTGATAAGATAGGGCTCAATGTCTCTTTTACACATCTTTTCATCCCACGACACTTTAGTCATTTTCTTTGCGTCTTCGTCGTACACAATTGTTCCACTAACTCGCCTTCCTCGACGCCTAAAATGTACAAATACGTCTGCAATTGCGCAATATCGTACCTCGGCAGTGGCGTCAAGAATCGCTTGACTCGATTCTTCACTTCAATCACTTTTTTATCGGTTCGGCCATCAACTTTTCCGCCCACGAACAGGTTCGAGCTGGCAATCGTGGCCACTTTTTTCTTGAAAAAGACCAGATTTTGGTCCTTCACCACCAGTTGTCGCCGTGCCGCGTACTGTTCGGTACAATTCGTCTCGTGTTTCACACCAAAGCCTTTGTACATTGTCGACGTGACCAAGTCAACTACTTCCGCCTTAATCTTCGCAGGTGTCGTCGGTGGTAACGAGTGGACCACTTTGGCTTGGGCCTGCGCCACTTGGTCGATCGTTTCCGCTCTCGACGCTTCGTGTACGAGATCCTTGATCGCTTCCGCGGCCCCAAGTTCCTGGACAATGGCATGCAGTTTTTCGTCCCGGCTCGTACTTGGTAGCGACAGTTGCTCTCGTAAGTCCACAACTTGAGACGGATGGGTACGAAACCAGACATTGAGAAACACTTCTTCGATCTTACGGTATGGATTTAAAGCGCTGATAACGGGCACTCGCTCGCAAAGATCAATATATTACGTCCGCGTCTTCGCATGATTGGCACGGAATTAGAAATGTCGAAATCCCGTTCGCAGGACGACATGATTGGACGTAATAGAGATATGCAATGTACGCGATTCCAGTTTTGGGTAAATTGAATTCATTAACTTTAGCGATTCCAGTTTTGGGGGGGATACGTGTAATAGTTTTGGGGGGGATACGGATATCAATCGCCTTATTAAAATAGTCTGTCTATTTTTTAGTTTTAAATTAGAGGTCCACTAAACAGTACCGTATCCAAATAGGCTTATTTAGAACTCGATTTTACTCGATTTTGATTAGCTGTTTTCAGCCTGCAATTTTTGCATTTTTTTGGGTCCCGCTCACTTTTGGCGCCTCTCCGCTGTCTCACATATACCACCCCATCCCACCAAGCAAACAAGCAACGAACCAACTAACCAACCAACCAATTGACCACGGAAACTTACCAAACAAACAAACAACCCTAAACCCTAAAAACTAAACCCTAAACCCTAAACCCTACACTCTAAAACCTAAACCCTAAAACCTAAACCCTAAACCCTGCAGGCTGAAAACAGCCAATCAAAATCGAGTAAAATCGAGTTCTAAAAAGGCCTATTTGGACACGGTACTGTTTAGTTTTTCCCTTTAAATTATTAGGGGGGTCAAACTTAAAGTTTAGCCCAAACGAAATAAACGTTTATATCAATCAAATATCAGGTTTAGATCAAATTTGATATGCACCCCTGCCGATCTGAGTGACCCGAAATAAACTTTTATTTCGGATATGAGCAGCTCTAGAGCTGCTCATTTCAAAGTGCGTATATCGTGTGAAATAAACGTTCATATCGCGAGTGTTTATTTCACGAAATAAACACTTTTTTTCTTATGTCTGACCCCCCCTATTAAAGCTAAGTAGGACTATTTTAGGTAGGAATTGTATTTCATAGTCATTAGTAATTAGTGCCATCTGTGTCATGTACTCCACTTGAGTAAATATGGGTTTTTTGAGGGGACAGACTAAAAACGGCAGCCAGTGTGAGGCAGCGACTAGGGTAAAGTACCAAGAGTGACCACTGTGGTCGCGCTTCACTTGAAGTTTGTAAAATCTCATGCCAGACTATATACATCACATGAAAAACTTCAACATGTCCACCTTCCAATTAGCACTTGAGTAGCTGCAGAGCCAAAAGACCACGTGAATCATGAGAATATGGATCGACATGTAATGCATAGATGAGCGTCGTCAACCGCACCTTGAACTTGATTCTCGTATGAATAATGCTCAGAGGAAGTATCAAGAGCAAAGCAAAATCGTAGACGAGTCATCTACCCTATGAATTCAAGTTGACAAGCTCAAGAAAAGCGTGAATCATTTCGATATAGCTAAAGCGAGAAGGATCAACACTTGCGTGTAATTTACTTCGTGCAGCTACATGAGCAGGATAATGAAAGACACGTAAGAAAGACGAAAGTTAAACTTTCGTTTTCGACTGTAAACCATGATACCTTCTAAATCTTGAATAGTTAATGAAAATATACCTTTAGGAAATCCGGAGGTATTTTCTGTTGAGAACGAAGAAGGCAACGGCATGAGTATGAGACGACAATGACCGCGAGCGTTTGTGAAAGAGAGCACAGGAGCTGCAACAGTTGGTTTGCAGTGCAAAATGCAAGAAACAAGAACCTCTATAAACACTGAGTCGAAAAGAAAGTAGTCTATCATTTCAAACTAGCACAAATATTGGGCTATTGGACTCTACCAGTCCAACTTGCGACCGAGCATGGCATATAATTTTTCGTTGTACGGCGCATAGAACGTTGCCAACTTGGCACGAATAGCATCGCTAACTGGATCGTATTGGCGAGTATTTTTCGCCGATGTGTCTTTGATCCGATGATACGGTAGATCAAGGAAGGTGAAGACCTTGTCCATTGTCGTCTGTTTATCAAAAAGCATCATGAGCTATGCAAGCAATATCGAATAGAAGGATTAATTAAACGTACGTGGAGTTTTTCAGTGGTTTTAAAATCGTCCAGAGTAAGCAATAGCACGTTTTCTTTACCATACGCTTGTATCCATCCAATTAATTGCAGAGCGTAGAGTCCACGAGCGACGAACGAGTGCGCGCCATGGTCAAAATCAAGGCGCTGACGCAGAACTTTTTCATCAAATTCTTGAAATGTCATGTCTGGATGCACCCCAATCGTCTTCAATTCTTGAATCTCATCGTCAACTATTTGTTCAAACGTACGCTCCTTGAGAAGATGATGCCCACGATTACGCAATTGAGTTACAGAGCCTCTCGTGTCCACCGTCATCGAGTAATGCGAGTACGCACGCTCGATGGGGTTCCGCAGAATGGCTAAGATCTTGCGGCAATGAGGAATCACCTTCCGCATACGATGAATTACTGTCGATCCTCCGAGCATATAACTGGGAGTAGCTTCCCCGGACATTAGCGATGGATATCGATACAGCACTTTTTTGTCAAAAAAAGATTGTTCATAGCATCGAAGATGCTGTTTGGCACTTTCCGGGGTGGATAAATCCGGGAACTGTTTGTTCCAGCGCCAATCAAAGTAATGTGATTCTTTGCGTTTTGCTGGCCAGACAAGCTCGTGTTGTAAAATATAGTCATACAGTGACGTTGTGCCTGCCTTTTGGGATCCAATTATCATAAACGACGGCGGGAGACGCTTTCCATACTCACTCGATAAATCTACGGAGCGACGTGTTTGCCATACGACTGTATTGGGCTTCAGATCTGTACGAGCAAGCGGAAAATTTTGTTCAACATAGTCGAAAATCAAATGGACACGATGTTGCTGGCTACGGTTTTTCACGGAGTGGCGACAAATATTGTTCAATTCATACAGATTTCCTTGTTTCAATTCAAACTTTTGCATTTTTTCGTCATCGTAGCCAACCATAAAATCGACTTTTTCGTTTGTAAACACGGGAAGATGCATCCGATGTGTAAAATGTACCCATGAGCCTGTGTCATGATGTAATGGAATTTCGGCTCCCGGTGGCATACTAGCCAGGATACAACGGACAAGTCGATGGATCGGTAGGTGGATTTGTTGAAAAATGGGCACTAATTCCTTTTCCCAAGTGCAAAACCATGGAAAAGTCAAAACTTTTTTCAAATAATCATCTCCAAAAATAAACACAACTTTGCCAATGCCCCATGTATCATGACCAGCACGACGGACCGAGACATTATCCTTTTGATTAGCTGGATCCCATAGTCCGGGTCCATGTTTAAGGATGCGATTTCGCAATCGTGAAATATCAATGTTTTCTTGTATTGGAAGGAGGAGATGCAGAGTCTCGGCGAGATGTTCCGGTAATTCGTTGGATGGAATTTTCTTGTGACTATCCGTAAAGAGAACAGGTAGTTAGCGTTGAGAAAAACAAAGGTAGGAAGGGGTACATGAATAACATGGGCGTACTCGAGGGGGACGCACGTAAGCGCCGTCACGCGCTGGTTTGGCGGTTTTTCCATACGAACACAAGCCCATTTGAGCGCTCGGGAAATTACATACCTAGCCCTTAGTATTTCAACCAATGCGATCCAATTTAAGCGCTTAAATTTTCCCTGCCAAACTTGCGTGTGTTGGTTGGCTCCCAGCGCTTTCATCCTTTCCCTGCAAACAGTAGTCGCCACAAGTTTCAATTTCATAGACTAGCAATATGGTACGTAATCGATGACGCCACGATGTTAAAGCGACCCCAACTCTAGTGAAGGTGGAGAAACGTCTGTGTTTGTACATCTTCCTTGTCATGCACCATGACACGAAGCGTCGTGTCGCTAGCCAAGTGCACTTTAAATGATACCGCGAGCAAGTTCAAGCAGGTCGACTGAACAATTCGGCCTACTTGAAACGCGAGATCGTTTTTATGACCGAATCAGGGCTGTAATGACACTTGAGGCCGTTGAACCACCTTCACTTGATACGCACAGACGTTTTTGAGTGTGAGAGCTAACGAATGCCCGTATGTGTGTAACTTGAATAGGGTATCGATCTTGTGGCTGGTGGCAAGGTCGTTGGCAAGAAGAACCGTACGAGTCCCAAGTCGGAAAATGTTTACCTGAATCTACTTGTTCGTCTCTACCGTTTCCTCGCTCGTCGTACGGATGCGAAATTCAACAACATTGTGCTCCGTCGTCTCTACCAGAGCAACACCAACCAGGCACCGCTATCCCTCGGCAAAGTCGCTCGCTTTATGAAGAAGCACGAGGGCAAGATTGCTGTTGTCGTGGGTACTGTGACGGATGATATCCGTCTTCTGAATGTTCCAAAGCTTTCCGTTGTGGCCCTCAACTTTACCGAGACGGCTCGTGCTCGTATCGTTAAGGCCGGCGGTGAGTGTCTGAGCTTCGACCAGCTCGCCCTGCGATCTCCCAAGGGATCGAACACGGTCTTGCTCCGTGGTGCTCGCAAGGCCCGTGGCGTGTACGCCCACTTTGGCCACAAGTCGACTCTCGAGTCGGTGCACACTCACGACCACGTCAAACCATACGTCCGCAGCAAGGGTCGCAAGTTCGAGCGCGCTCGTGGTCGCAGGAAATCGCGTGGCTTCAAGGTTTAAGCGTGCTCGCCTCATGCACCTTGACCCCGGCCACCCTCGTGTTTTGCACCCTCTGGACGTCATTGATGTGGGCAGTTGTCTTCAAATAGGGCTGGTGGAGCAGATGCAGCAGTTTTATTGGTGGGAGATGTTGCAAATTGATAGTTTGTGCTGCTTTTCGTCCGTGCTACACTCGCGGGAGACTTCTACATGCAGATCAGCGTCGGAGGAAACAAAGCCAGGGAATAAAAATTGAAACGCACATTATATCTGTCTTTTTCGTGTTGCTGTACTACATGTGTGACCTCAGCAGCTAGAGTTAAGGTATCGATACGTTGTTGTGTAACAGACGATATGGAAATGTCGGGGTCACTTCCTACGAGAAAGAATGTACTTGAGCTTCGCGACGATCTCCGCTGCGTAAAAGACGCAAGAAAATACAATTAGTTGTGTACGAGCATCAATTGCATCCAACATACCACACTCATAGGGTGAATCTGCCGTGAAGTCCGTCACAATTTCTTCGATACTATCCTTGAAGTAGATCTGGAAATCGGACGGATCTTGATTAAAACGTACCCACACCACACCGGACATAGGCCTCTCCGCCTAGAAGCAAACAAAACGAGTCAAAGCTCAGAAAATCGAGCAAGCGTAGTTCATTTCGGCAATGACGTACAATCTTAGTGGACTTGCTCGATGTGATGACGCGCTCTCCCACTTTGCGGTTATAGATCTTGTTGAGGTCGATCCCCAGCATCCGCTGCTGCTTCTTACCATACTTGTTCTTCTTGATGACATGCCATTCTTTAAACATGGCGGCTGTAACATCGTTAAACATAAACGTTTCAGGCGGCGGGCGCGAACGGCTGTCAATATTTGCGGCTTCCTCCACAGCCGACGAAGCTGGAGCAGAGATCTGCGGGGCATCGGCAAAGATTTCTACACAAGCACGATACCAAGTCAAATACTTAGCATCCTAGGAGAACACACAACGCACTACATCACAGCAGCAACTTACTCGTCGCGAGTGTAGCTTCGTGTAGATTCAGCGGCCGCAACTTGGTGTGCATGTCAATTTCATCACTGGCAAGGTCCAGGCGTTCGCGGTCGGCTTCGCTAATCTTGAGCACGTATTGCTCTTGAAAGAGTTGGAGGCGATGCTTTTTGTTAAGCGTCGGTAACAGGTCTTGGCCCACTGTCGTGCTGTCAATAGCTACCACTGTGTAGTCGTCACTCTTAGGCCTAAAAGATTACCACAAATGAACAATGTCGATGTCAGATGTCAACTGGTGTATGAAGAATAACAACACAGCGCGGACATGAAGATTTTTAGGAATGCTTTGTCATTTGGCAAGGGTGTCTTGGCAGTAGCTGCGCTTGGTTTTGCCGCAGCAGCAGGTACAGCGGCGTCTACAAAAAATAAAAATAATGAATAGCAGATCGATTTCAGCATTGAAAATGAAGACAACGAACCAAGGGCTGCGTCGCCTGTCGGCGGACAGGCATCAGGTCGCTCGCACAAGCAGTATTCATGGCCACCAGCATCACCAAAATTTTTTATCTTCCGTGAGCGGTCAAGCGCTATAACCATCGAAATACAACACATCACGAAAGAATGCTCTGCATCTTGCCATCTAAAAAGTTTACAACCCACTCTACAAACCCGGAAAGTCCTCATCTGGAATGCCATCTGAGTCATGCAATCGAAGTTCGTAACACTCCGGATGACCATAATACAGCGGCGGTTGACGAAGATCTGCCTGATGTACACGCAGTAGCTCTTGAATAGCTTCATCCACTGTCGATGTATCGTATAACTATTACACATAAGTAGTATTAAAATTCCTCAACATCAATGGGTAGCATTGACACAGAGACGAATACAACCATCACGTACATCGATCTTCATTTCGTCCCTCGTTGGCAAATAGATGGTCAAATGTAACACAGCACCTCCGTCTGCCCCCATCATGGGTGGTCTTGCTCCCATCGCTACTGACGGGCCCTTAAGAGCTTTATCCAGCAACGACGACTCATGGAATGAAATGGGTGACACTTCTTCTTTCTCAAAGATAAACCCATCAGTTGGCTGTTTCTCTGTTGCTGTTGTGCTACTTTGATTCTTCTCCCCAGACTTGACACTTGTGTTTCCAGTACTTTTCTTCTCTCCACGTCCTGATTGTGTCGAAGTGCGTCGTCTTGATCCATTGCTAGCCGCCACGCTCTTGTCTCTGCCGTCTCTCGTCTTGCCATCCGCACCATCAACCGCTTTTCCACCATTTGTACTTGATGTGCTACCCTTGCGCAACCCTTTGGGTGATTTCTTCCCTCCAGAAGATACGATTGAGCCTGACGCGGATGCCAAGGGCTTAAACGCAGTCATCTTGTCAATCCACGAATTCCGCAGCTGCGACTCCATTTTAGGGGATGAATTATAGATACGATCGACCTCCGAGTCTTGACGGTCATGGAACGTTGGACTATTACAAGCTGTTAACCTCATGAGTCCGACCACATGGTTCAACTCGCTCAACTCGGTAAACTGCATGACGTTTGCTAAGAAATTAGTCTTTTCTTAACAAAACTATTGCTCAACCTCATATATTCGATATAAGTCTACAACTTGTTCTTACAATACATTAAGACTGGCAATAAAAGACGTGAATGACCTCAAATGGACAAATCCAAACCTCTCTCACCATGTCGTCACGTATAGCAGCGTCTGGCGGAGCCGACGACGCGTCCTTCCCTCCGTCAAAAGCTGTGATTCTCATCGGTGGTCCTAACCAACAGGGAAACCATTTTCGCCCACTGTCTCTCGATCTGCCCAAGCCTCTTTTTCAATTGGCTGGTCGAGAGATGCTCTACTTTCATGTCGAAGCATGCGCGCGTGTTCCCAAGCTGCAAGAAATTTTAATGATTGGATCATATGATGAAGGTATTTTCTCACGCTTTTTTGACTCGGTGTGGAGTCGGTTTAATGTCCAGATCCGTTATCTAAGGGAGGAAAAGGCACTTGGTACAGCGGGAGGCATTCGCTTCTTTCGAGACGAAATTATGGATGGAAATCCCTCGTGTCTTTTTGTTCTACACTGTGATATCTGCTGCTCCTTTCCTTTGAATGAGATGATGCACTTTCACTTGAAACACAAGGGATCGTGCACAGTGCTGGGTAAACGAGTTTTCCATGATGAAGCCAAGAAATATGGGTGTCTTGTAGCTGATCCTATGTCAAAGGAGATTCTTCACTGGGCTGAAAAACCTGAAACTTTTGTTAGCGACATCATTAACTGTGGTGTCTACTTATTCGACATGACATTGATGACCACAATCGTCAATGTGGGCGACAAGATCAGTCGACAGAGACTACGCAGCGAATCCAACTCGGAAGCTAATACTCAATATGATCTAAAGAAACTATTTCCCGAGTTCAGCAATCTCGACAACCTTCGGTGCGTAGCTCGGTAGTCGTGAGTTATTTTCTCAGACGAGTTAAAGCATTCTTGATTATGTTTGTGATATGGCAGATTGGAACAAGATATTTTGCTGCCTTTAGCTGATCAACACTGTCTCTACCTGTACGAGCTCGGCGACTTTTGGTGCCAGATCAAGACGCCTGGAATGGCGATAACATGTTCCGAACTTTACATGCAGCGGTTCCGATTTACAAATCCTAGTGCGCTAAGCTTAACCGGTGGAAAAATGTCGCCAATTATTGAAGGCAATGTGGTAATCGACTCCACAGCTAGCGTGCACCCGACGGCTAAGCTAGGGCCAAACGTAACGATTGCAGCAGGCGTTGTAATCGGACCGGGAGTTCGAGTTGCCCATTCGATCATTCTTGAAGGTGTTACCATCAAGGATCACGCATGTGTGCTTTTCTCCATTATCGGTTGGAACTCTATCATAGGTCAGTGGGCCCGCGTCGAAGGACAGCCTCCGAACGCTTCGCAGATCCAGGTGCACTCGGCAGAGACAGCCCTTGTGCGTGACGTGACCATCTTTGGTGTTTCTGTCGTAGCGAACCCAGAGGTCATTATCCGCAACTGCATTGTTCTGCCACACAAGACTCTGTCGCAGAGCTACCATGATGAAATTCTACTGTAAAGCGCTTCTATTGCCACTCTGCGTTTTGACTTGCGCTCCAGTTGAGAATTTTTTTCAATTATTGCCGTAAATATTATTCGACAAAATGCGGATCAACGAACGGATCAGAAGTTTAAATGATCCGTTTCAGAAAGAGCGGCTCACACGTCACACATTTGAGCGCACACCACGCAGTACCTGAAAGAGTAGTTCTCGTTTTCGCCTCCGGTGCTTCTAACCTGGTAGAGCAGTTGTCCTGCGTGTCTGCTTTTTTCTTGGCTGCGATGCTTGGCCTTCTTTTTTGTTGTCCTGATTGTCACGACGATCAAAATTTACGCAGTGGTTAACCAATCAGGTCGAGATTTGGAAGGAGAGAAAAGCTTTACATATTAAGAGTAAACGGCAACCTAAAACCCTGAAACAGACCTCTGTATAACAGACCATGGAGGGGATGGAGAGAAGGCTTGACATAGCGGGAGATGATGGCTCTAGGAAAAATTAGACTTGGCGCAGTGTTATACTATCAGATTTGGCAATTTGGTCAAATAATACACGCGTAGGTAGATCCGGCGCCAGACGCGAATAAATCATAAGGATGTAAAGCAAGGAGAAAGTGTATTATGATAAAGTTAGAAAAAGGGCGTGACCGGGTACACCCCTCACCTTTGCTGCGTCCCCCCCTAGGGTTAGGGTCCTTACACAAGCTCTAGTAAAGACTTGTAACATCGTCTTGGCGAAAAGAGCGAGGACACCGTGTCGGTCATGAAAGCTCCACGTCGACACCAAATAATACTTATTTTTTGAGATACAGCTCCATAATCACATTGAAGTCACGTAAAACCTTCGACTACGGCTAATGACAGCACATTTCGCTTCTGTACTGTAGGGAATAGCAACAAAGACGTGCGCTTAAAAAAATTTACTGCCTGATGCACTTCCTTATGCCTGGCGGTGATGCGTACAACTACACGGCGTCCACGTTGATCAATACCCCATCAGGAAAGGCATTACCTCAGAATTTTTTATCGTGAATATTACATGCATTTTTTGGCAACTGTAGTTATTCAAGCCACTTCGCAGAAGTTCCGAGGCGTCCGAAATTCTGCTCGACATCTCAAGTCGCCTGAAATCTATCGAGAAGGCTACATAGTAAACGGTATATGTCCCGAAGCCCCGATCTCTACGTCTAGTAGAATCACAAGGGCAGAAACAAGAAAACTGATGTTTGGCACAAGTTTCTATTGGCAAATCTGCACAATGACGGTGTACTTGAGTTTGCAGTTCATTCCATAATCAATCAACTGTCTCGCCAATGTATGTCACAGTTTTAAACATATCACAAAGCCTTGGTGACACCCTTCATGTGCTTGACAACCTCTAGCACTGACTTGAAACTAAAAGGCTCCGTAGCAGCCATTCGTCACATATTCACAATACACAAGACACAAGACACAAGACACAAGACACAAGACCTTCCACCTCTTCACACCGGTCGGGAAGACCGATGCTACTGCATGTCTTGGTCTTGGTATTCATGGGTCTGCATCACTGCGAAACGGTTCCGACTGACTCGGTCCCGTTCGAATTCTCGTAGTAGTGCTCCACAGTTCAGGTCGGACTCATCGATCCAAGTTGTTTCATCATGGTCCTTCCATCGGACTAGATATTCTCGGTGGGTCCGGCCGAACCTGGTCTTCTTGACCGATCGGACATCTAAGACCTTTTCCACTTCAAATTCGTCCTTCTCCAGCGGTCGTTCCCAACTGTACTCCGGAAGTAAGGATTCATCAAAATCAAACCGTTCTGCCTCGTCTACTAGACAGGGCATTTTGGGACGATCAGGAAATTCTCGGAACAGTTTTAACTTGGACACATGTACGATCGGGAAGACCTTGTAGTCCGTGCCGGTTGCTACTAGACGGGCAGCGTGTTCACCAATCAGCTCGGCAACACGGAAAGGACCGTGCCACATGTGAGCCAGCTTCTTCGCATAGCCCTACTTCACTCGGTCTAGGTACAACCATACCCTCGCCCCTGGTTCTATACCGTGGGGTTGGACCTGGTCGTTGTTCCGGTCTGCCCGGTCTTGTGTAGCTTGACGTAACTTTTTGTTGACAATTTCTCTTGCATGCTGGTAATGTTTCTGGACCTGCATGCGCCAACGTCGAGCATCACGATCGCGGGTCCGAGTGCAGCAAATAGGTATCGCGGCTTCAAGAGTGGACCGGGGATCCCATCCATACGCAAGATAAAAAGGCGTTTCTCCTCGGACCCGATCGGTCGACGAGTTGAGTGCAAACACCAGCCTTTCTGCGTATTCGTCCCAATAGCGCTGGTCTGGATCGGCAACGTACATCTTGATTGCTCTTGTAATAGTTTGTACCATACGTTCTGCCGATCCATTCGCTTGCGGACGATATGCCATCGTCGCGCTCTGTTTCTGGCCCAGAATATTGTTAAACGACCGGAACACCTCGGCCATGAAACCGAGTTCTCGGTCGTGTCTGATGACCTCGCTGGCGCCGAACCTTCGGAACACGCATTCTTCGTAACGTTTGGCGATCTGCTCGGCAGACCGGGACGCACTTGCCTTCGCAATAACTAGACCGGTGAACAGGTCTACCCAGATCAACAACTCAGTATTGCCATATGTCGATTTAGGCAGCGAGGGTATATGGTCCATCGCTATGACCTGGAAAGGGTAGGTAGCTTCGATATTTCCGGGCGATCGCCCCTTGATTACCGGTCTACCCTTTCCGGTCTCGCAATCCGTACAACAACCCACATATTTCTGTACACTTCGGAAAAGACCTCTCCAGTGAAAGTGGGACCTGATCTTGTGATACGTTCTGCCTATGCCCTGATGTCCCCCTTCTAGACTCACATGGTAGTGATGGAGGACATCCGGCTGCAGCAACTCAGGTATCACCAATTTCGCCAATCGGTCCCGGTCTGCACTGTCTTGGTCGGCATCGCGGCAGTAATATAGTAAACCATCCTCATCCACTTCGTAACTGTCTGCAATCTTGGCACATTCTTTCGCTTGACCATTCGTCAACTTAGACAATTCACCGCGCAGGTAGGTCTTCAAATTCACAATCCATTCTTCTTCGTCCTGCGCCTTGAGGATCCGTTCTGCCCTTAGTCGTTGCACAACAGATTCACTCAACCGTTCCTTTGGGAACGGTTGGTGGGACTTCCGAGCTTTCGGTCTAGTCGCGACCATCACATGCACCTGGTCCGGAGCGTTCTTGGGTCCGATCACCTCGGGGAGCCTGTTTATATTCATCAATTCATCAAGAACGGCCTCCCCGGTGATCGTAGCCCCGGTCTGGTCTCGCATGGCCTTGTCGCGAGGTAGTAGGCGCTTCTGTTCCAGTCCCGTTTCACGTGCAACAGCTCGTGGTTGGGATGGTCTTTCAATGCCTTCATTACCCGATCATTTAACGACCTCAGCCGTGGAGCCTTGCAGTCGTTCTCTCCGGTGATCTGCCTGATCACTAGGCTGGAGTCACCACATATGATGACTCGCCCCTTCTCTTGCAACGACAGCCCGTCCATACATAGAAGTAGACCTCGGTACTCCGCCTCGTTAACAGTAATATCCGGCGTGAAATCAGCAGCGGCTGCAACTATAGACCATTGTGGCAACTTCCACAATATGGCACTATAGGCGCTGACCTTCTTCTTCACGCTTGCCGATCCGTCAAAACTTAAGACCAAGAGCTCTTCATCATGGTCGACAGTCGGTGGCGGTCTCGAAACTGACTGCCGAGGTTGCTTCCTCGGGGCAATCGCTATCAATGCCTCGTCCACTTCAGACCGAGGGGTGATACTGGCAGCTAATGTGCCCAATATCTCTTCCTCGCCCCCGGTGCACTTAACGACCTCGAGGGTCCACTGCGACAAGACCGCCGACCATCTGCCTAGACGTCCGTCCATCCCATTGGCTGATAATAGCCAGGCCAAAGTAGACCGCCTTGACAGGACCTTTATAGGTCGGCCGACCGGCAGGTTGTAACACACATCCAGAATTCTAGCAACGCCAGAACTTCTTTCTCGATAATTCCATAGTTCACTTCATTTGGCTTCAGCGTTCTGCTCGTGAACGTGACCGGATGGTACACACCATCATGATCTTGTACTAGAGTGGCCTAAATGGCCCACTGACTAGTATATACAATAATTGTCGGGACCTTTTCGGGATCGAAATGCTTCAAAATCGGTGCCGTCACCATCTTAGCCTTCAACATACCAAAAGCAAACTTTGCACGCTTCATATGGTCTTCGGCCTCCACTTGCGGACAATCTGCAGCAAGACCAGAGTCGGCGCCCCCATGTAAAGTTGCCCGGTCCCCTTCGCGCAACATATGGTAGTTCACATCCCGGAGCTCATACAACACATCCGCGTAGATAGCAAAATCTTCGATGAAGCGGCTATAGTAGTTTAAACTTTCTAGGAAGGACTGCATTGCCTTCAGAGACTTGGGAAACGGGAGGTTACTCGGCGAATCCAGGTCCTTGGGATTAGCCTCTAGACCATTGTTCGAGACCATATGACCTAAATAGGCGACCTTGGACATACCCCAAAAACTTTTTATGGCGCTGATAGATAGGTTCCAGCGCTCGCATGTCTCCAAAAATCGTTCAACCTTCTCGCACAGATCGTTCCATGACGAGGCAGGTATCAGAATGTCGTCGATGTACGACCACCTACCTAGAACGGACGGTCTTCTTTCCCGATCGGGTTCACCCTCTCTAAACACATCATAACTTTCAACGGGGTCCCGATCGGTCTTGATCTTGAAGTGTCCGTAAAATGCGTTATCTATCAGCCTTTGATAGATTTGGGGCGCGTTCTTCAGACCGAACGGCATAAGATTCCACTCGAAAAGACCAAACGGTGTCACAATTGCGGAAATCTCACGGGCTCGATCAGTCATCGAGACCACCCAAAATCCACTTGCCATATCTAGAGAACAATACCACAAGGTCTTGTCGAGGTCTTCCAACCGATCCTTAATCAGCGGCATCGGGTAAACCTTGAGTTTAGTCAACCGATTTACCAGCCGATAGTCGATACACAGTCTAATGTCAACGCCGTTCTTCTTGATAACAATTACGATCGGCGAGGCCCATGGCGAGGTCGACGGTCTAATAATCTTGGTGACCAACAGTCCTTTAATGAGATCAGAAAGCTTTTCACGGTACTGTGGCACCACGCGTCGACATCGCTGGGCAATCGGTTTGGCGTCTCCAACGTTAATATCGCAAATCGCACCACGGGCTGCAGGTGGTAAGGCGTTGCCCTTTCCGATCAGCAGATGTCTTTTCTTCCATATGATGTTCTTCAACTGCTCGATCTGGTCTGGACTGTTAAGGTCTTGATCACCCACTTGTAAATCATCCATTGTAACTTCCGGCGAGTCGGCAGACACTTCAGGGAGGACTGCCATTTGGCTTTCCAGCTCCTGAATGTACTGTTCCCCGCCTTCATGTATACAGACTTGTTCATCTTCTGGGGTGATATCACCTAGACCATCTGGACCGGCTGAACGCCCCTGGTCTTGATCGACGGGCTGTCCTTCATTGATATCGGTCTGATTAGGAATACCGTCATGGTCCGACCTAGCAGCTTCATGTTCCCCTTCTTCCGTTTCTAGCTCCGATGTCGTCTGGTCTTGTGCTGACAACACTTTGACTAACCTTGGCTCTTCTACTTGATGGTCCACCGTTCCTGGTGACTGCGGCGCCTTTCTTCGGACCAACATATTTTTTGGGGTGACATAACTTGGTCTTTCCACTAAATGTGAGGTATCCTCTTCCACCGACCCATCATCGCTGATAAGATCGGTGGTCGATTGGTACGCCAGGTTTTGCCACTCGACATACCGCCTCGACCCAATCGAGACGAACCCCATCTTCCTTGGTACCTTCCCTTCTGCTAACCGCATGCCGACAATAGTGTTATTGTCCAGTGTCAGCGGCTTGTCACCGATATTGGTAACACGGACAAAATCACGTCGACCAACACTCTTTACGAAGGTCGAGACCCACCGATCACCCCTGGTCAACCACAACTTCCTCGAACGAAAACCTTTCTCAACCGGGGTATCGGCAAACCGAACAACCGGGATAGTGAGGTCTTGGTCCCACCGGACCAGATCGGTATACGAACCATACAGAGGTCTTCGACCAGCCAACTGGACCTGGACCTCATCCGGGAGTTTAAGCACTCCATGTGACAGGTCTAGGCGAATACCAGCTGGGACCATGAAATCCATACCTAGTAAAGCGTCCTGACCAGCCAACTTGCCAACCCAAGTGCTGAAAAAGTAGACCAGCGATCCCGACAAAGTAATTTTCACACGCGTTCTTCCTTCGGTCATATAAGAGTTTTCGCCGATCCCGACGCATTCTTGTCTCTGGGTATCGTCTATACGACATCCGACCTTACGAGCAAAGGCGGAGTCGATTATCGATACTTCAGCTCCAGAGTCGAACAACATCGTCGCCTTCTGGTTATTAATCTTGCCACAGGCTTTCGCCTGCTTGAACCATTTATCAGGCGCGTGATACTTCCAGTATCCGCGGGATTCTCCAGGCAGCAAGTCCAACTGCATAACCACCTTAGTCAGGGAGTACTCATCGGTCTTCAGACTGTAGACCGGATGGTCTCGGTCGACGCAATTTGGAATAGAACGTGTATTGTCGGTCTTATCCTCCTTGCCGACATATGCATAGATGTGAACCGTAGAACGCTCGGCTCGATCCAGATTCCAACCTGGCGAGCGTTCTAGTTTAACATATTTTCTGCGTCCGGCGGCAGCATCCCCGCGTGCTTGTCCGGCACGTACCACTTGCGCATCATGTTCAAAAATTCTTCAATCTTGCAGTGGCCGGCCTCGTGGATCTCTCCACATGACTTGCATACGAAGAGGCAGTGGTCAGTCGGGTGACCGCGTCTCTCGCACTTCTTGCACACCATCTTCTTCCAGCAGTTTGGACCATCATGTTTGCTCGACCCACAGTGGGAGCACTTCTGACGAGGTCGGTCTGGATCGGACTTGCTTCCGTTCCTTCCCTTCCGGTCCACCTGGTCGGACTTCGACTTGGTCTTCGGGGCAGGTCCCGCAACATAGACGTAACGATACTGGTCTTCATCCGATGACTCCTGGCTGGATGGACTTCCACTTTCCCCTTCTGACCCCGTGCTGTCATCAGCTACAATTGCCTTGACCGCTCTGGTCGGTCTGGTCCAAGGTCTCTTGACCGGATCGGTCTGGGTCTTGGAACAATAGCGACCTGATCCACCAGCGGTATTCGCTCTCATACTACGCGACTGCTGTAACGTCCGCAGGGTCTATTCGACTTCGCCCGCATCCTTAAGACGCAGTATAGTAAGCTGGTCCGCCAGTTCTTGATCGTCAAGGGTACTACTATAGTGACCCACATGTTCTAAGGCGGCACCGTTCGGCGGGTTATTCTCTTTGATTGTTATGCCAGCGCGAAGTGCAGCCACGTTCAACCGATGCAAATACTCGATCGGTGTTTCGTCGGCCAGCTTCTGCATATGGTGGTACTTACGGGCGCTTGAAAATCCGGAGTTACAATATTGACCTTCAAACTCCGCACATAACAGGTCCCAGTCAGACCGGACGCCCCGACCCAACTGTTGAATCCAGTTCGCAAACGGTCCTTTTAACAAATCCCGGAAGATTAAACAACGTTCGCTTTCTGGGGTCTGGTCTCGCAGGAACGCAGACTTGACCCGACTGAACCAAGACCGGGACTGGTCTTCATCAGAATCCTTGCCGGTGAAGTCCTTGAGGTCGGTCGTCGCGGCCATACGGATGCGCAGAATCGCAGCAGATCCAAAGTCGTAGGCAGTAGTGGAGGCTAGGTTAGCCTTGCGCACCTTGCCTGCGCCTGTACCATCTGACCCACCATGGTCGTCAAGACCGCCGACCGACTCCATATCACAGTCACTTGTCTTGCTTGGTCTACGCGGTCTTGCCGGTTGCGGCTTGCGCCTTCCCTTGCCGGTTGGTTTATCACTTCTAATAGGCTTATCCATAGATGTTACCGATTTCATATCCACATCTTTGCAAGCATTGACACCTTGACAGGTAGACCGGTCTTGGCCATGTGGGCGCATAGATGGTCTAACCCGTTCTTCCATGAAACGTTGCATCATCGTCTCTAACATGGCTTGAACGTTGGTTGGCGTCATGGGCAACGTGTTGATACCCTCCTTTTGCGGAACTGAGGCCTGTGGGGATTGCCGGAGCCCCGACTGGCAAACAGCCCCTTGCTGCCGCATGTCCCTTTTTTGTTCATACCGGGCATGGTCCACCCCCATGGTCATCCGCTCGACACCGGTTTCCAAATCTGATGAGCTGTTAGAAGCCGGTGGAGACTGGTAGATCGATTCATCATCGGAAACAATGTCAGCAAGCTCTGTGGAGGCTTCGGCGACCTTCATTGCCGTGGTGGGAGTTGGGCGGCGAACCGCCCCCACCAGTGGCACCAAACGGTCGTGGAGGTCCGACATCGACGCTTCCAGTCTCCAAGCATCAAATTCAAACAATTTATTGACACCGGCGGGGTTCTTCATTTTAATGCCAACCTCCGCCAACATCGCCACCAAATTATTGACGAGCAGTAATGGTCGATCACTCTGGATCGGCTCGGTAGTGGGACCGAGAAGATGGTCGGGGATATGGAGGTCCAACACCCGAAAGACCTGGTTTTGGCGAACAAATCGCTTCAATTCAAAAACATAATACATCTTGTCCAGGTCTTGTTCGGTGATAGCCTCATCCCCGACCTTTGACTTTTCTTCGAAGTCGTCTTGGTCGGGTGGCATTCCCAGCCCTTTTCTGGGCACCTTGGGTACCTTGGGGACTTTAGGGAGGTAGACCGGATCGTTCCAGTCAGCCTCCAGATAATTTATATCTTTTAGTTTTCCATCAATTTTTTCATTCATACACATAGGATCAGGATCAAGGTCCTGATCCTTTCCGAAACTATAGCAAGACCTGCTATAGTCCCGATCGGCTCCGGTGGGAGCCTTTTGGGGAGGAAAAAACTTATCAATCCCGATCTGGTCCTCCGCCAGGCCAGATCGGACATCGCCATCTTTATCAACAACGAGAACGTAAGGAGATAGCCTTTCCTTACGTCCTCTCCAGAACGACTCCATATTCAAATTATTCAAATCTTCGAATCCAATTTTTGATGGAATATCATCACGGTGATATCCACGATCACCAAGTGATCCGGGCACGCGCACCATTGTGGTGGAGTCACATTCGAAATCGAAAACATTAGCATCGATAACCTGACTACCACCACCGCGCCCAGCCTTCCAACTTTCGGAGGGGGTACTCCGCGGACCACCACTCGAGATCTGGTCCGATCGTCCGCTGCAAGCAGACGACCGGTCGTCATCAGAACCCACTTGGTCCGATTGTTTAGTGTCCATCTCACCTTGTGTACCCGATGGAATGGGCTAGTTACACACTCGGTGGATCGGGATCGCAGATTGGATCGAACCGGTCTTGAATATAGAAGACCGATCTGGGTAGGTATCTCTGGGGCGGAACTCTTCACCCCAGACACAAACATACCAAAAACACTTCCAAGAGATAACTTCCAATAGGTAGATCGTCCAAACGATCAAGACCTGACCAATACGAAATAATAGAGGGTAGACCGACCGTTCCGGTCTAGCCCCTGACCAATATGAAATAAGACCAAAACCGGTCTAGTTTCCAACCAATATTAAAACAAGCCAATATGTCCGCGTAAAGATCCAATATGCTCGTGAAACTCCACAAACGATATCTCCACGCCAAGACCAATCCAGTGAATAGCACGTTCCAAACGTACTTGAGTTGAGGTGTTGAGATCGCCAAATCGTACTCCCGTCGAGGGACTTCCGGTGGGCCAAAGTGCGCGTGCGGCGCGTCAGGACCGGGTATAATGGGCGAGAGGGGATAATTCGACCCTCTGCCCCCAAACACTCCGCGGCGGGCGGAGGCGACTAGTGTACGAAAAGGGAAGAACGGCGACCCCTAGCTGTGGTGTGAACCAAGACCAGTAGAGGTTTCAGCCACTTATCCGAAAGCTAAAAGATTTCCTTAGTTAAAGGTATAACCTCTGTCCTAAAAGGTAAAACCACAACTAAAATACTACTACCCTATAGTCCCTAAATGTACCCCCACTAAAATATGTAAAATACCCAAAGTCGGGTGACTCACCAAAACTTGCGTTCTTGACACTTCTTGAGTCTGATAGGCTGAAAAGCCCCCCTTGTTTAAACCAATCCGCAATTACACCAAATGTCTTGACAAAACTTGACCAGAAGTGTGCCAAATTTTGAGCACGCTTCTCCACACGTGCAAGGCGAAACGACCCCGGTTGAGTTAGAAGTCCAACGGTTTCTTAGACGAAGCCAAATCCAGAACCTTTACGAAGTAAAACCCAAACTCGGCAAAACCCAAACTAAAAACTACCTACCCCCTATAGTCCCCAATATGTACCAAACATGAAAATATGTAGTACACGCAATCTCATGTGACTTACCCAAATCCGTGTTCTTGACACTCCTTGCACATGACCGGCTTAAAAGCCTCTTGGATTTCCACCAATACGATCGCCGATAAGCCGATCGGTCTGCTGCTGACCAGAAACGACCAAAATTCTTGGTTCCGCTTCACCACATTAGTATACTGTAAAACTGGTTGAAAACTCTTCGCATCACTCATTTTGCCGCTTAATGACTTCTCTTAACGGACCGTTGATTGTAGTTGGCGCAGCTCAGCCACTTGATTCCGTAGAGCTCATTTTTCAGCAGTCTTATTAGTTCTCGTAATCGTGATTAAATAATGAATGTTCTGTTTAAACATGATTTTATATAAGATGGGGTGCGGATATCAGAAACATGGGGTGCGCATAGGGTTCGCCCTAATATAGTACGTTCCTTTGGATAGTAATGCTACGAGAGACACTAGTTGTACCCAGGGAGTCAGGCGATAACATAGCGCGTGAAATCACTGAGATTTTGATGAATACACAGATCCAACCCTATCTTTAAAGTGGATTTACGATTGCCCATGTTTTTGAGATACTGATGTTAAGGCAGGACAGTTCCGTCTTCCCCACACCCAATTTTCGTGCCGGTTAGACAGAAATGGATGATCACGTGAACATGATCACGTGATTAGTGGATTTAGGGTTTTATCAGTGGATTTAGAGTTTTATCAGTAGATTTAGGGTTTTATCAGTGGATTTAGGGTTTCATCAGTGGATTTAGGGTTTCATCAGTGGATTTAGGGTTTCATCAGTGGATTTAGGGCTCGTCTGATATCTCTACCACCGTGTTTCAGATAATCGGTTGCTACTATATCGAGTTAGGTGGAGTGTACACCACATATCATTCCAATACAATAATTAACATAGAATAATAGGGGTTTTCAAAGTTGGATATTTCGGTGAACGATTTCATCCAAAATTGGGGACGACCATGTTTTGGCAAATCGAACTGTTCAAGGTCGAAACCCCCCCGCCAATTTAAGAGCCTGGCTCAATCAAGAAATAGAGGTAAAAGAAATAGAGGTCTCGGAACTGCGCGGTTCAGACTATAGCTACAAAAATCAATATCGATATTAAAATTCAGTAACTGGTCATGTCTTCCAGTGCAGCTGACAACGAGGGCATTGTTCACGCCGTGTCGGTGGTTCAGCCCGGATTGGTTCCCGCATCATCCGAGGCGCCGGCTGATGCCAGCAAGAAGCGCGGTCGACCGAAGAAGACTGAAACTGAGGTTGAGCCAGCCCAGTGGACTCCTGACATGATTCAGGAGCTCCTTGAACAGCGCCAGGCGCTCCGAGCTGAATTCCTTGACAGAAAGGATAAGATAAGCTTAGCGCGAGGCTGGTCTAAGATCGTTCTGCATCTGCAGACGGTTTGTGGATTCGCAGTGCTGTGCAAGTCAAGACCAAGTATCAGGCCTTGCAGAAGCTATACCGTCAGCATAACACTTCCGACAAGCAAACCGGCAACGTCCCTATTCCCAAGAAGCCAGTATTCTGGGATGAACTGGTGTCACATTTCGGTGGCCGAGCCGGCATGGGCCATGACTGCTTGCTATCCTCCCAACACTCGATCCATCAGGTAAATGCTTATAACGCTCATATGTTATCGGGATTAATATGTGATGCAGGAAAGTGATGGAGCGTCCATGTCCTCTGAAGAGCATCAGTCGCCACGCACGATGATTCCATCATCGGCCAGATCGCGGCGAACTATGTCTCGTCAGGAAGACAAGGTCGTCGCCTACGATGTAGCCGGGTGCGTACACGCACGGTGCGGCTAGCGCACAGAGGAAGACTTTCCTTTAAGAGGCCTTCGCCGCTACTTAGCCTATACGCCTTTATAAAAGGGCTTAGTAGGAGAGAGCTCTCCTACTCGGGGCCAAGATTCCCGGGGTGGTTTACAGATAGTTTCGCTAACCCCTTGTAACAAGGCTTCCCTTATAAAGGGAGGTAGCGTAAGGGAGAACTCCCTTAGGCTACAATACTCACTGCGCGCGCGACCGGGCGTGGTCGCGCGCCTTGCAGTCTTAAGTATTTTTGTAAACTGAATATATTTACTATGTAATTAGCCTAAATTAATTTAAACTAATATAAACTATATGTAATACTAAGTAGAATATTCCAAAATCGTACCTAGCTAAAATGTAGTGTACACACCTGTGTACCGACACGTGGATGGCTGACACACCACCACACCAAGGGCCCCTGCCCTGCTTGGTTAAAATAGCCAAAGGTTCGAGACCTTTCAAACCGGCCAATACTGACCTCAACCGTAGTGTACTCATGTACACCAACACTCAGTGTTACCCGAATGTAACCCCGTTACATACGATGCCCTTGGATCTCGCATTCAGCGAGTACTGGAGGCGATCGGCAAGTCGATGTTGGCACCTGTCGACAGGATTATTATTAATTTCAGAAATTCAATTTTTATCTATTATGTTAATAATAATAGAAATCGTCGCAGGATATGCAGGATCTGCGAGAAATAGCGACATCAACCAATCTTCTGCTGCAACAACAGAAAGAGCAAACAGATGAAATCTTACGAACGCAGCAGTTGATGGTTCAACTGTTGGCTCGACTTGCTGACAATAAATAAGACCAGAATTGCTGCTGAAACGACAGCAGCTCCAACGTTTCGACTGCGACTCGTCATCTCTATGAATTTTTCAGTCAGAAATAGACCTCTGGAACCTATATTTAATTAATAGAGGTGAGCCTCTGGAGCTGACCAATAGAATTGCAGCGCACTTTTTTGGATCTCTATTTTTTCACCTCTATTTCTTACTTGAACCAGGCTCTAAGGAAATTTTTTGTCCATTTCAGGAATTTAAATTTGCCTCTGAGGGCTTAGGGTTCATGTCTCTGCCTTAAAATATTCCCCGTGACTCTCCACCGCTGCACAACCGCTGCACATATATCCTCCACCCTCCTGGCAACCACCGTCCCAATGGCCTCACGTTGCGCGCCCTGCCCCGAGTACGACCGCCGTCGCATCTCACATCGACACCAATCAGCGCCGACCGTGGCATGTCCACGACGTGTACACCCGCCGCGCCCCAGCGAGGTGTATATATATATATAGCACAGCGCGGTCGATCGACTACAGCCCGCACGAAGCCAAGCTCATAAAGAAGTTTAGATAAAATGGATATGTTCCGTATGTTCCCCGCCATATCCACGTGTGTGTCAGTTCACGAAACGTATGATATAGCCACTCTGTCACTAGAGGACGAAGTATACCCGATGACGCTCTTAACTGAAGAGCTAAAGAGTGATGAAGTCGAGAATCGAATTAAAGCCATGCGGCGTCTGCGTACCGTGGTGCTGGCACTCGGTCCAGAACGTACTCGCTCGGATCTGATACCCTTCCTTCGTCGTATGTAGCGGTGATCCTGCTGTTATGAAACTGGTCATACCTGCATTAACCATGTTTTATCCCAAGATAGAAGCTACAGAAGATGAAGACGAAGTGCTTGTAGCGTTGGCGGAAGAACGCGGTGGCTTTGTCGAACTCGTGGGTGGCGCCGAGTATGCGTCGACACTGGTGGAGCCACTGGAGGTTCTTGCTGGCGTAGAGAAAACTGTGGTGTGGTATCGTGTAGTCTATTCCTTGCAAAAGGTTGTGGCAGTGGTGCCCAACGTAGGCGACGTGATGGTTCCATTGGTCAAGCGTTTAGCTGAAGGCGATGGTTCGCGTCGCGCGTATCCGTGTGCTCTCTCTTTACATCGATCTATGGCAAGCTTTCGGCTCCTGGACGCAAGAAGGAGCTGCGCGAGTGCGTGATTGAGAGAGCTTTTTAGTGATATATATCGGGCTGTGATTAATGAGTCTATGACGTGCAGTTCCTTTCATATGATGTGCAACGATGATACCCCGATGGTACGTCGTGCGGCGGCATCAACTCTTGGCAAGTTTGCGGGGACCATGGAGAAAGATCAGATTGCTGGCATGATCCTACCACTGTTTTGATCTCTCACGGCAGATGACCAGGATATTGTGCGTCTGATGGCTATTGAGAACTCGGTGGCAATCGCTGAGTTGCTTTCGCCTGAAGATAACGCGTTGCATGTGCTTCCTATTCAGATCTCCGCAGTGGAGGACCGCTCATGGCGTGTTCGTTTTAGCATCACGAAGGACTTTTACCCTCTCTCGCGGGCCACGGGACAACAGATTACCGAGTCGGAGCTGCTCAGCTGCTTCAGCAACCTTCTTTAGGTACAAAGTGATGCTAGTCATGAAGAACAGGGTCGTGTAGCTTATGATGCCATTTTTACAGGATGCGGAGGCTGAAGTGCGTGCAGCGGCCGCGAAGAACCTGTCGGGCTACGATTTAATCATCAAGAGCGAGCTGTTTTCGAGCGATCCCCTTCTGCTGCTATCTGCTTTATCTCAGGACACAGCCCCGAACGTTCGCAGTACGTGTTCTTCTTATCTTTTAGTAGATGCAACGAATTCGTTACGACTGGAATTACGCATGAACTGCAGCTGCTGTTTCCATCGCGTGTATGGAGCTTGCTCCTAAGCTGGGCGAGGTAACGTCCAAGTCGATACTTGCCCCTCTTTTGCTGCTTTTACTGTGGGACGAGGTCGTCGATGTGCGGCTGAACATTTTGAAGCGAATGGAATTTCTCGCGTAATGGATGGATTCGTTCAAATCAGTGCTGTTGCCAGCCGTTGCCGACCTAGCGCGCGACTTGCAGTAGCGTGTGCGTGAGGCTTTGGTTCTCTCGAACCCAGCATTAGCTGGTAATTTGGGTGCTCAGTATTTCCAGGAGCATCTGCTCGAGATCTACGTCAGCGCGTTTACGGATATGGTTGGCGAGGTTTGTCTGAGTGCGACCAAAATCTTTCCACAGCTGTTAGAGGCGTTGGGAAGCGACTACATTCTTCAGAACGTGATGACGCGCTTGAACCAGATCTTTGAAAAGTCTATAATTTACCAGGAGCGCGCCAATGCGCTTCATGCGCTGAAGCAGATGGCTGTGAAAAAGTGTCGAGTGATTTGCTAAGCCTCATGACAACACTAGCTATCCGTGGCGCCCACGACAAGATTCCCAACGTTATATTCGTGGCCTCCATGACTTTAGAGCAGCTGTGTAAGATCGTTGATGCTTCCGTGGTCGCAACGCAAGTTCTGTACGTTCTGCAGCTGCGTTGTGCTTTGTAAATTTCAGTATGTCGAGACTAATTGCACCCCGTAGACCACGCCTGACGGAACTAGTGAACGACACGGACATGGACGTCAAGCATTACTCGAGTATTGCACTGGACGCGGTTCAGGGGTAGACAGTGTATGCACGCGCTCGATCGTGAGGATTTCAGAGGCGTTTATCCCCCCGACTCTAGTGCTTTGATGACCTTTACCGGAACTGCCTTTTATACCATTTGTCTTCCTCCCGCGCATTGCGATCCTCAGGCACTAATTGTCAACTTTGCATGGTATGCAATGGATCGTCACTCCAAACGAATAAACACGCTACTACTTTCTATGATCAGTTATGTCATGCATCTCCTGTACTTGGCCTATACGGGTGGTAACTCGATCGTCTGGATAAAATAGCGATGCCAACGTGTGTCTGTCGTAATTTCCGGATGAAAGGCTGTCACTAAGATATGGTCTTTACGTGCAGCTATAATAACGTCCTTTGGGTCGTTTTTCCACCTCTTTGACAATTCGACTGCCAAGTTACTTATTAGTTTGGACCTGGCCAACTTACAGCTTATCAAGTCCAGTGAGCAGCCCCGTAGCGACGTGAGTCGATTGTTTCCATTAAAACTTTAAACGAAAGGGACGATGTATGTGCTTTATGATTCGAGTTACGCGCAGCTGTAGTCGTGGGAGTATAAGATCGATCTACATCGTCGTGAACTGCTGATTCCGTACAGTTTTGGATGGATGTGATAAATCGTTTGTGTACAGAATTTAGTGAATAGTTAAATAGTCAGGGATGGAGATAATTTAGGCAATCTACATGGAAAATTAAGCTTTTGCTGCACGTCAATACTTCCCGATTCACAGCGAGAGCACAGCAGCCAAGACGAGCGAGCTTCCTTATCCTGCAATGCGGAAAACCACAGTTTATCCTCTTTTGTTAGTATTTGCTTTAGTTACAAGAAACATGGTTTCTTCTGCGACTCCTATCATTGGCGGGCTGTCACGAAGCCGATATTTCTTGACGTATGACACTGTCTCTTCGGTATGATATTGCCATTGTTAGCACAAAACACTGTACGTGCCAAAGGATGTGGTTGACGCGTGTGTCTGGGGTTAGGGTGGAGGGCGGCGATTTCGAGAAATAAAATCGTCCATTTCGCCAAAACGAAATGGACGAGCTCGGGGCTAGTCGATTTCCGAAATGGACGAAAAATCGACCAAATGGTTGACCATTTCATTTACAAAAATTAGCCGAAATCACCTAACTTTGAAACCCCCTAATAACTCTTTCTTACTAACGGATTCTACTCTTAAAAAGCATGCCTGGATAAAGTGCACTATGATATTTACGTGAATTCTTTAGAACCATTCGAGATTTCCGAAGCAAATAAATAAAAACGTGCTGATTAGAATGCCGTACCATGCAAGGGACCGCGACTGGTGTACATTTACAAAAGCTCCATAAGAAACACTACCCGTCACGCCGCCAAGGCCATAGCCGCGAAACGTGATGTTTTCGCTGGATTGCAGAACTCTGCCTGTGATTGTACTTCACTTCTGAAAATTTCTTCTTATGCGGATACCCACGGGCGATCACTCTTTTATCTACTTTTTTAAGTGTTCGCCCAGATTACCATGGATTTTTCCCACGAGAAAAAATCCGTGTCAGCTGAACCTTATAATCATCATAGGTGATTTGGTCTTGACAATGTTGATCTAGATCACCCGGCGCCTTCACCTTACTTCTTGCTTCTTCTTCTGGGGTATTCGTATCAAAACGATAGGCCGAAATATTCTTCATCCTTAATGATCATGTATGACAGATTATAAGATTTCTATCATCTGCGAATTCCCCCGTGGGAAATTCGCAGATGATAGAAAACCATAAACTTCATGATCGGTGGACTCTAGTTTTTTATGGCGGTTCACCAGCCGTCGCCACTTCCAGTTCAGTATTGTTCCCAATCTCCTATTGATCATTTGTTCCGGCCGGACGGATAAAGTCGAACACCAAGCCATCGTTCCACTGACATAACACATATGACGATAGCCCCTCAAGCAGAAGCAATGTTGCGCCACCAGAGGGGTGTTGTTGGGCGCTCTTACCCTTCGCTATCGTGTAGTTGTAGTGCAGATATCCGAAATATACTTGATCTTAGTATGCCACCTCTTTTACACGCTTGTTACCCCGTACTCACCCCTTGTGCACAGAAACTGGTACCTATATGCGTGCCTTCACTAAAGATATACCTGGCCCTTCGAATGATATCACCTGCTGCCTCCTACCCCCACTAGATGTGCCGAAGTGAGTGAGCGCACAGAGAAAACGGACGCGTGGCTACGGTTAGATAGCCTGAAAGAAGAAAATGCAAAAGTGATATATTTAGACTAGAATATTTTATAGTCCGTCACAATTATGCAATTTTTGTACACCTATTTTCGTCTTCTGTGCGTCGATGCTAAAACCTTGCAAAACCCATAGTAACGCAACTTGCCGTAACTTGCCCTTGGTTTTCAACACTCCTTCTCATCGCCGCGCATCACGAAAACAGGTCTCCTTCATCGCTACGACAGTCCAACACTTGATATCAACACTCCAAACCGCGGCATCGGTAACGCCTTGGTAAACATGTCTGCCTTCATTTCTTCAGTCCCTTTATAACGCACTTAAATATGCCCTTCCATCTGCTTCGAGATCAGGAACTTGACCCTCACATCAACATGCTTCATCTTACTCGAGTTGCTCTCGCCTTCAGGGACTTTATAGCAGCTTGATTATCCGAATAGAGAATCATCGTTAGCTTCAAACTTATTCCAATCTTTGTCAGCAATTCGTACACTCCAAACACCTCGCACTCCACTTGCGATGCAGCATAAAACTCTGCCTCCATCGTAGAAAGTGACACGCACGCCTGGCGTTTGCACATTCAATATAGTATGATTTCATCCAACGTGACCAATCCACCGGTCACCGACTTCCTGTCTTCCTTGCATCCCGCGTAGTCAGCATCACTGTATGCGACTATCTGCAATCCATCCTGCTCGCCAACTTCTCTTGACTGCTCCATCTTCAGCTTCATCTTGAATGTTCCCTTCAAGTATCGCAAAATTCGCTTGGATAAAAGCCAATCTGTCATTCTCGGCGCGTGCGTCTGCCTGGTTTCCCTGTGTACCGCGTACACTATGTCTGGCCTAGTGCATCTCGCTATCCACAGGAGGGATCCCACAAGTGATTGGAAATCCCTCACTGCAGGCGATCCGTCACTAGGCTTGACCGGAAATTCCACTTGATTATCCACGCACACGTACTTGTGATTCCCTCCAATTGGTGTCTTCACCGGATTAGCTTCCATCAATCGATGTTCTTCGAGAAGACACTTAATCATCACTTCTTGATCGAGGTAATAACCTCCTTCGTCTTCTTAGGTCACTCGCATACCTAGAAACTTGGAAACTTTACCCAAATCCTTGATCTCTAACACTTTCATGTCATCAAAGAATGTTGTAACCAAATCATCTTGCGTCCCGGTAACCAATAAATCGTCCACGTAAACTCTGACCACAATCATATCCACTCCACGTCTCTTGAAATACAAACATAAATCCGTGTAACACTGCGAGAAATCCAGCGTAATCAACTTGTCGTGCAATAGTCTGTTCCAGAGTCGCCCTGCCTGCTTAAGACCATACAAGGTCTTCTTTAACTTCAGCACCAGCTCATTTACTTCTTCCACTTCAAATCTCTTGAAATATTGCTTCGTAAACTCTATACCTTTCGGTATATACAAGTAAATGTCATGCTCCTCTTCGAGTGCCTTGACGTATGCGTTCGGAATGTCACCGTGCTTGGCCTTCACATTCCATCTTCTTGCCAACGCCAAAATAATTTTCACCGTCCCCATATCCATTACAGCCGCAAACGTGAGTCCATAATCAACTCCAAAGCGTTGCTCGTTTCCGTACGCGACTAGTCGTGCTTTATAACGCTCCACACATACATTTGCGTCAGTCTTGGTCTTGAACACCCATTTGGTGTGTAACGGTCTGCATCCACTCGGTCTCTTAGTTACATCCCACACTTCATTCATCTCTAACGCCATAATCGGTTTTACTTGCTTCATTCCACTTATCCTTGTGCTTGCTTTTCATGGCCTCCGAAAAATTACGCAGATCCATTTCCGGGATCATGTTCTCTACTCCATTGTCCTGATTGTCGTCTATGACTTCCTCCTTCTGTTCATCACTTGTTTCCGCTCTCTTCTTAGCGTACTCCCTTGTCACATGCCGCTCTCTTGACCATGACTTCTTTTTCTAGGCACTCTTGGTCTCCTTCTTGCTGGCGTGTGCTTCCTGAACTTCTTCATCTGGTTCATCACTTGATACCGGTGTTCCTTCTAAGTCTGCAACTCCTTCTTCCGTGAATAGACGTCGCAACTGCTCGTTTTGCGTGTCGTCCAATGTCTCGATGTTCTTTATATGCTGGGTCAGACGCACATCGACCGTCAGGATCTTATTCACCTTCTAGACATCAAAAATATTCTCGCCGGTCGCTTGGTACTTGATCACCCGCTTACTGTTCACGTAAGCCGACTCGCAGCCCTTTTCTTCTAAGAGTCCATACGATAAAATGTTACGCGCCAAATTCTTCACGTAATACACATTTTCTATCTTGATCAGTCTTTCAACACCACCGCACCGCGCGTACACCTGCAATTCGCCCTTCATGGCGACTTTCAGCTTCTTGTCATCCGCTTGATAACACACACCATCCACTGGCTCTGTGTTCCGCAGAAACTTTGATTCGTTCGTCAGGTGAATGCTTGCACCGCTATGAAAGATCCACTTATTACTCGAATCGTCATAATAATCTCCAGTAATCGTAAGTGACATATCCACATTCTTGCTGCCCTTCTTTGGGCACTTCCACTTCAAGTGTCCCGTATCTCCACATACGTAACATCTTCGTGACTTATCCTTCTTTTGTTCAACGACGTTCACTGTGCCTCGTGCCGCCGTTCTTGGTCTGTTACCTTCATATTCCACTGCCTGAGCGAACTGGCATATCTCTTCAGCCTGCCGTAGGTAGTCCACGCGCGTGTAATCATACCTTGACATCAATACATGCTTCAGCTCTGGCGCTGCATGATAAATAACATTATCAAGCACAAGAGCATCCGCACGTCCCCCTACTGCTTCCGCCACTGCTAACAAATATAAGTAATGCTCCGGCCAGGATCTCGTGTAACACTTCCTTGCCAAAAATAACTTCATCGCTTGAGCCGACTTTAGCTGCGTATGGAACGTCGTCAACATCTTATCCATAACATACCACAACGCAGGAGTCTCACTCCACCACGTTTCAACCTGTCGGTTATAATAGTTCTCTGCCGTAACAGATAGGTAATGTCCCAGGAGATCGACTTTAACGTCTTCACTCCATGGAAAACCGCACGCTGCCTCAGCGATACCTATACGGCGTAGAAACTTCCTGCCCCACGGGTGAAAACCCGACCCGAGTCCCCGGTACACTTCAGTACCGTCAAAAACTCTAATTTGAAGCTTGCACTGCTTCGGTGAGGGCGTCCGCATTAACTGCGCGTGTCCAACCAGCCCCGCATCTATCCGCACCCCTGGGTTTACATACCCCTTTCCTGAAATGCCCGCCTGTGCCCCGATCTGTTCGGCGTCTGTGGTGGAGTCAAGTTCGAAATCGAAAACATTAGCATTGATAAACTGACTACCACCATCGCGCCCAGCCTTCCAACTTTCGGAGGGGGTACTCCGCGGACCACCACTCGAGATCTGGTCCGATCGTCCGCTGCAAGCAGACGACCGGTCGTCATCAGAACCCACTTGGTCCGATTGTTTAGTGTCCATCTCACCTTGTGTACCCGATGGAATGGGCTAGTTACACACTCGGTGGATCGGGATCGCAGATTGGATCGAACCGGTCTTGAATATAGAAGACCGATCTGGGTAGGTATCTCTGGGGCGGAACTCTTCACCCCAGACACAAACAGACCAAAAACACTTCCAAGAGATAACTTCCAATAGGTCGATCGTCCAAACGATCAAGACCTGACCAATACGAAATAATAGAGGGTAGACCGACCGTTCCGGTCTAGCCCCTGACCAATACGAAATAAGACCAAAACCGGTCTAGTTTCCAACCAATATTAAAACAAACCAATATGTCCGCGTAAAGACCCAATATGCTCGTGAAGCTCCACAAACGATATCTCCACGCCAATACCAATCCAGTGAATAGCACGTTCCAACCGTACTTGAGTTGAGGTGTTGAGATCGCCAAATCGTACTCGTCGAGGGACTTCCGGTAGGCCAAAGTGCGCGTGCGGCGCGTCCAGACCAGGTATAATGGGCGAGAGGGGATACTTCGACCCTCTGCCCCCAAACACTCCGCGGCGGGCGGAGGCGACTAGTGTACGAAAAGGGAAGAACGGCGACCCCTAGCTGTGGTGTGAACCAAGACCAGAGGAGGTTTCAGCCACTTATCCAAAAGCTAAAAGATTTCCTTACTTAAAGGTATAACCTCTGTCCTAAAAGGTAAAACCACAACTAAAATACTACTACCCTATAGTCCCTAAATGTACCCCCACTAAAATATGTAAAATACCCAAAGTCGGGTGACTCACCAAAACTTGCGTTCTTGACACTTCTTGAGTCTGATAGGCTGAAAAGCCCCCCTTGTTTAAACCAATCCGAAATTAGACCAAATGCCTTGACGAAACTTGACCAGAAGTGTGCCAAATTTTGGGCACACTTCTGCACACGTCTACTCCGCCACCTCGATCAAAAAAATTTGCACCGGCCTTACTGAGATGCTTGAAACTCATAGCAGCTGGATTAATCGGCCTGTACACGGCGTTCTCCTCATGGCTCCCTTCAAGGGAAGCCATGCTCATCCTAGTGTCTCCCTTGGGGGTGTGATACCCCCCCCCTCGGAAACTGCTCCACAAGAGTTCTCCAGCTTTCTAAGCCGGTCCGTCAGCTCGCGGATGGCTGCTAAGACATCAGCCGACCCCGCATTATCTTCCACAACAGCGACTTTCTCCTCTCTGTCGTCGCGCCCCTTACTTGGGCTCATAACCTGTTGTTGGGCGCTCTTACCGTTCGCCATCGTGTAGTTGTAGTGCAGATATCCGAAATATACTTGATCTTAGTATGCCACCTCTTTTACACGCTTGTTACCCCGTACTCAGCCCTTGTACACAGAAACTGGTACCTATATGCGTGCCTTCACTAAAGATATACCTGGCCCTTCAAATGATATCACTTGCTTCCTCCTATCCCCACTATATGTGCCGAAGTGAGTGAGCGCACAGAGAAAACGGACGCGTGGCTACGGTTAGATAGCCTGAAAGAAGAAAATTCAAAAATGATATATTTAGACTAGACTATTTTATAGTCCGTCACAATTATGCAATTTTTGTACACCTATTTTCGTCTTCTGTGCGTCGATGCTAAAACCTTGCAAAACCCATAGTAACGCAACTTGCCGTAACTTGCCTTTGGTTTTCAACAAGGGGGTACAGGGGCGATAAAGTACAATCACCTGATCAGCCACGACAAACGCCTATCAAGCCGACCCTACGCAAAAACATAACATGTTCAGTAGGTCATTAATATGCAACAGATAACGAACTGGGGAAACTAACATTAACAAGCTACTCGTAGGATGGAAGAATCGGAACCTCAGGTGCGAGACATATAAATTCAGTCTAATTCGAGTCAAATTGCGCTGATAAATGTATGAATTAGGGGAAGATAATTGGGGCCTTACAGCACGCTCTTGACAAGTCTTACACTTATCGCCCCTTCATGACGGTGACGCTGAGACACGCCGATTATTGCCCGTATCAGGGTTCGGCCGTTAGTAGTTTTGTGGGAGGTGGACAAGCAATGCGTTGGCGCGCAAAAAGTATGTCTTTATTGTAATCAGGTCCCTAATCAAGAACGATGCCTGATCTATCGAAGAAATTTGCGCGCAACTACTTCAGCAGCTGGACAGAATTACTCGAAAAGCGCTGACCCTTGTCTAAGAATATAAATCTCAATTTTGCTCTCGTGAGATGTCCGCAGCTCGGCAATATTATCACGGATGAACGAAGGTTGACAAGACGCCGTTGTAAATTTGCACGCACTTAACATGTCAAGGGTGCGCACCAAGCTACCGATGGAAGAAAGAATAGCTGACACAGCTGCGATATTTATGCCACCTACATCGCTCGAACATTGAGGATTTGGAAGAGACACTTTGCGCTTGGAAACGCAACAAAGCGACCAAACAAAGCGGTTAGTCAAATAAGTATATTGAGAAATCTTCACAATCCTATTCTCCAACTTCAACCAAACTGGCGCGAGCGGTCCAAATTGATTGGGCCTAACCAGGACAGCAGTGAAGAATCAGACTCAGATGGAAGCGTGCCAGATGAAATCGAAACTTACCGCAATCTTTTCTCTGCTAATCTTATGAGGGGATTGCCGAACACTACATCGACATAATCAACCTGGTTCGTCAACTGACCAGAGTATCCACACTTACTCGAGCAAAAGATGTTGGCATTCTGGCTTTGGGTAAGTACGACAGCACGATAGTTGTTTAGAAAGTTGACGTGCCCCAATTGCAAATGGAGAGCGAAAATTGCCTGTTAAGGTGTCGTGCCTTCTGTGGGAATGTCTATAAAGCGGAATGATACGAGATGAGCAGTTTATCTGAACGTCTGGTGGTACAAGCCTTGTCGTGATGCTGGAAAGATGTTGAATTGGGATGCTCTCCGGGTCGGACTTGGGATAGAGCCGAGCGTTCTAGGCTCTAGATTTCTTTATGCAGATGTTAAGAAGCGTCAAATAAGCCTGAAAGTTGTGTAAGATCCTCAACAACACATATGATCTAAGGACATCAGGCCCTAGGATCGCGAGTGTAAGTGTTGGCAAATTTGACAGATCAGAGGTGATCAGTAGAATTTGATCTTTACCTGGAAAAAAACGGAAATATTGGAAGTACCATGATGCATTGGGTAAATGGTTTTAACGAGCCTAGAAGGCATAACCATTTAATTAGAAGGCTAAAGTATCGAGCATCGAGGTCAAAATTTGCTCATAAATTTGGGCGCTACGTTGATTCGAAGCGATGGTAAGAGTGTGGGGGTATAAGCAAAACCATGTATCTCACCGATCGTCGAACTATAGAAAAAGATTACCCTTGCTGGATCAATGGTGTATTATTTTGATGCATGATTGGAAAATCACCTGGTCAAGAAGCTATATTGGAAATGAATTAATAGGGGGTTTCAAAGTTGGTGATTTCGGAGAACGATATCATCAAAATTGGGGACGACCATTTTTTGGCAAATTGAACTGTTCAAGGTCGAACCCCCACCCGCCATTTACTTTTTAAGGAAAATTTTTGTCCATTTCAGGAATTTAAATTTTCCTCTGAGGGTTTAGGGTTCATGTCCGAACGCGTGTTCTAACGACCACCGACCAAGGAGTCATTCGTTTGACATAACTTTCACTAGTCTTATTACAAGTGTACGATGCCCGACGCACTGACTTCTATAATCAGTCCCTTTTTGGTGAGGGTTCTGTATCCCCGCTGTCGCATGTTGTCATCGCCAATGAATGGATATCCAAGTTTATCAGTGCTGTCATCTGTCGCTAGCCGCCGCTTCATCGGCAGGTTTGCAGCCGATGCTTCCGCTCCCACCGTGGCCGAAAAACTGTGCGTCTTTATGGATTTAATCTCACTGTATAGCGTTCCATTAAGCGTTGTCGCTGTTCGTAGGGTAAACGTTGTGCTTGTGGACAATGAGAGTAATCGACACGCAGTCAAGGGACGCGCTGGTCAGACCCTATTGGAAGCTATGTTGTGATCGCCAATGAATGGATATCCAAGTTACCGCCTGCGAACACAGGGGGAGGAACAGGATATAATCATTACTTACGTCCCGGCAGAGGAACGGAACGCTCCACGAACTCTTGTTTGGGCTTGGAGATTGTGCTGCAGAAGGAGCTTGATGGCCTGGTGGTGGCAGTGCCCGAAACACCGCCCGTGGAGGTGTACGATTATGATCATGATTATGAAGAGGATGACTACGAGTCGTACGATGATGAGCATCAGCACGCGTGAGGGATCGCGAAAAGTGATTGGTTGCTGGCCCATGATGAGCGAGCGACGGCATCGCCTTCTTTTGCCATCATCTTCTATTTGCCATCATCATTCTCCCCAGCCATGAAAAGATAGCAAAAAACAAAACTGCTGAGTTGTAATTCTTTTCCATGTTGGTATGTCATCAAAGCTCCTTTTACCACATCCACTATCAATAATGACACTACTGTAGTATTCATTCATGACACGTAACCCTCTCCAGGTGACAGTCCGACATAACAATGGTGATTTCTCTACAATTGCGCAGCGATTCTTATTCTAAGTTATAGCCAAAGCTGTCAATGCGGTATTAATTCATTATCTGTCAGCTGCAAGTGGCATCCGACTACAGATTTCATATTCTTCGTATGTATTCGGGCTTAACCTCTGGGTGTTAACACAGTTGCGCAGAAATATCAGCGGCACTATATCCTCAACCTCCGTCGCAGTCGACGGAGCTTGAGCACGCTTATTACAGCTGATGTATCGTAAAGTCTGTACCCGCTCGTGTACTTCACCCGCGTCCAGAAGCTTCTTTCCCCGCATAATTGCCAACTTTTCTTCCCATTTGGCATTGGCTTCACATACTGCATATGCGAAGTCCCGCCTCCGACGCAGTCTCGCCCTCCCCGATACATGCGCTCGGACTTTGCGGCTCTACGTGTGCGACAAGATGTAAATGAGGTGCGTCGTGTTAATCCAATGGGTGAAAACTGTTCTGGAATACCACTCAACGCTAACTGCTTTTTCGTCTTTTGTTGATTAGCTTTCCAAAGCCAACTACACCTGCAGTCAATCCAAGACCCGCGTGTATTTCGTGATGGCACTAATAATATGTTGCAGCTTATATTTACGATATCCATTGCGGATGTATCGGGTACTTTTACTAACGGAGATTTTACCTTCTTCGTGAATATCCCTACTACGTACCCTTTTCACGGTTAGTTACTTCACGAAAGTCGATTCACTGTATTGATTTGTGTTGTGTGCCATCTTACCGTGTCTCGGTGCTTGTGACAAAATACAGCTCCTGCTGTGACGTGACTAACCAGGTAAACTGCAGGTACGGTTTTTAGCGAGATAAATACTTTGTAAACTCAATCCTTTGTAACTGTGTTACAGGGTGTGGCATCCCAATATTGACGTGGTCACGGGTAAGGTTATGATGCCGATTCTAGGCAAGGACTGGCGCCCTGTGCTTAGCATTAACACCGTCTTGCTCGGGCTACTGGTACAATGACTTGTTATATGGCTAAGTACTCGCATAAAACATTGCTGAATCTTTTGTATGTCTGCCTCTCGATGGTCTTCTCCAGTTGATTTTCTTAGAACCTGGCATCGATTACGTTCTCAACACTATCGCAGCCGAGCAACTGCATTAAAACCCGGAGTGGTTTAAGAGAGAGGTGCAACAGATTCTTTGCAGTGAGAAGTTCCACGGTGATGATTTCTCGCCGCATCCGTGGCAGATTGACAAGTAGCGGCGAGGTTGAGGTTTGAGGGTCAAGCGTTCCCGTGACGAGGACTCGCATAGATGTATTGACTGCGACGGTCTAACGATCCCCAATGCAAGTGACAGTTTTGGTGTTGAGGTTCCGCAGGTTGTGAAATGCAGAGATGATTTGGCTTGGAAACGGACGCGGCTCGAGTAGTAGCAGAGTCGTTATCTTCTGACGCTACGTCAGCACATGCATTTGGCACTTATTTCTCGCTTGGGCTTTTGCATGGCATCCGTAAACCGCGTCAACAGGCTGTCAGGGTTTGTGAGCAAGAATGAAGCGTATTCTGCAGCTACCGAGCGTAGATAGACCGATTCTTCGTCACTCATACTGTTTACAATAAGCTGTTGATCGTGGGAAAAGAACATAAATGCACCACATGCACCTTCACTGAGCCGTTCTTTCGTTGTTCTGCTTAGACTTTCGATGTACTGATTTGTATCAATCCCAAAATGTTCGCGAATTGTCTGGAAGGTGTGGGGACAACAATAAATAGCGTGACCTTCCCTAATGTAGCTTTCGGGCGTGTGCGAATCATATAATCATCAACCCGCGATTGTCTTCTGCCTTGTGGCTGTAAGTACAATTCCTGTTGGTTGGCACCAGGTGGCAAATGCTGCGTGTCATGTACAGCCTGAATGATGCCCGTCGTTGTGTATACAGCACTTCGCTAGGAAACGCAAGGTATACATGAGGGCTCAGATCAACGTCAACATCTACATTCTTCTTTTTTTCTTTACCTTTTTTCAAGGGACGGACAGAAAAAAACGGTTTTATATTATGAGATAACGTCTAATATGCCCCTGTTTTGGCCCAAAATTCTAAAATGCCCCTCTTCTTAAAAAAATCCTAAAATGCTACTGTTTTCGCGGCGCCCTCCAATCGCTAAATTTAAGGCGACTATTTAATGAAGAGATAACGTCTAATATGCCCTTGTTTTGGCCCAAAATTCTCTTTGCTAGATATATTAGGGGATTTTGGGACGTCATCCAAACATCAAACGCTCACCCCCTTTGCTGAAGGAGGTTTTCATGACGCCGTCACAGTAGAAAGATCAAATGGGATGAGGAGGGGTTGCAAGTCGACTGAATCGGTATATATTTTCAAGGATACTCTACGTAGTGCTAGAAGAACAACGCTTCATCTCTCAACTGCATGAACCAATACATAACAGGCACTCTGTCAAAACGGACACAACGGATACGCATTTTTTGGTCTGACCATGTGCAGAAGTAGTGATCTTCAGACCAGTGAAAGAGTGGATGGGACTACATAGTTGGCCCATGTACTCAAGCGTAATGCGCCGATAGGCTAGACATCGACGGGGAAGGGTATAAGTTTATCTAGCATGAGCTACTGTCAAGCACGCACGAGCTACTGTTCAAGCGAACAGCCATGTGGGAAGGTAATCAGCGGGTCACGAAGATTGGAGCCGCCAGGATAACGAATGATATTGTCCCCAACAAATTTGAGCACGTTAGAGTCTGGAAGTTGTTTCTCAGTAGCAGTGCGCCCTACATGATTAGTGTAGGGCGGCGCATACGGAGCAAGTAAGGAAGTTTTAGTATTAAGGAAAGTATATAAGCTAATGTTTCATTAAATAGTCGCCTTAAATTTAGCGATTCGAGGGCACCGCGAAAACAGGGGCATTTTAGGATTTTTTTAAAGAAGAGGGGCATTTTAGAATTTTTGGGCCAAAACAGGGGCATATTAGACGTTATCTCTTATATTATAGAAGTAGATATTATTTACGTTGATTTTGGAGGACAAAAACGGTCACAAATCCGTCGCAAATGGCAAATTGTGTGTGTCACAAATAACTCGCAAATTGGGCAGCGCATTTTGAAATACTCGGATTTTGGATGACATCCTATTGCTTAACAAATAAATCTTTTGAAGTTCAACCCCGCATCTATTTCGTTATTCTGTAGCCATTTCTGCTCATTTTCCTGTTCGACACGCGTAAAATTGGAGAGTGAGATTAGTTGGTTATCGTTTCTTACCTACGTTGCTCCCTACAGTATCACAGTTAGAATGTTCTAGATCGTGGACGAACAGTCTACACGATTCAACGAACATTCTAGAATGTTCTCGAGGTGGTTATGTTGTTACTACACGAATCAATTCTCATAGACAGTACACCGTCGGCAGTGCTCGTCAATACTCCCACTCACTGTCGATCGTCCTTGGCTTGGCGTGGCTAGATGTTCATGCGGTCACGGAGGAACTCGAACCGTTTCGTGGCGAGGGCCTTCGTTAGAATATCGGCCAGCTGATACTGCGTCTCCACATAGCTTATCTTGATCTGCCCATCGTTCACCTTCTCGCGGATGAAGTGGTGACGGATGTCCACATGCTTCGTGCGTGCGTTGTATCCTGTGTTGTGCGCGATCGCGATCGCGCCTTGGCTGTCCACCCACACCTGGGTTGGTGCGGCTTGTTCGTATCCTATATCCTTCATCATCATCCGCACCCAAATCACCTCCTGTGTGCACATGCTCAACGCCAGGTACTCTGCTTCCGCTGAGCTTAACGCCACCGTGCGTTGGTATTTTGACTTATAAACAATAGGGCCACCATTCATCATGATCATCACACCGGAGACAGAGCGTCTGTCGTCGAGGTTGTTCCCCCAGTCGGCATCGCAAAATGCCACTGGTGCTTGCGCTTCACCATTTCCCCCACTGTAGTTAATGCCTCGATCGTGGGTTGTGTGCAGATAGCGTAGGACCTTGATCGCTGCATTCCAATGCTTCACACCATAGTTCTCCATGAATCGGCTCAAATGTGAGACAGCGTACGCTATGTCTGGTCTGGTGCACTGTGCGACGTATTGCAGGCTCCCAATGAGCGAACGGTACGGCTTATTTTTCATCTTGGCCTTTTCATCATCGGTTTTGGGACTGTCGGACATCGAGAGCTTCAGGCTCTGGTCACACGGGTTAATGGTCTCACGTGAGTTCTGCTGGTTGAAACGCCCCGCAGCGTTCTTGCTATACTGTGTTTGCGTGATGCTCATTGTCCGTGCCTCACTGTCGTACACGATTCCCATGCCCAAGAGATGCTTCACAGGTCCCATCTCCTTGATGCGAAACCGTGATGCGATCGCCTTCTCCACATCGTTCACAAGCTCAGTAGTTCGAGCAGCCACCACAATATTATCCACGTAAAGACACAGGTACACGAGGTCATCACTAACTTGCTTCACATAGATGCAGGCGTCGCCACCACAGGCGGTGAATCCAAACTCGAGTAGCGCAGTGTGTATCGTCTTGTACCATGCGTTACCGGCCTGCTTAAGTCCGTACAGAGCGTTGTTCAACTTGAGCACATAGTCACCGTCGATATCCATCCCCTCTGGTATCTCGATGTATACGTCTTCCTCCAGTAGTGCATTCAGAAACGCTCTGTCAACGTCAAGCTGCTCCATCACAAATCCAAGTGAACAGCACAATGATATCAGCATGCGGATGGCACTCATGCACGCCACCGCAGCGTACGTCTCAAAGAAATCCACACCGTAGATCTGCAGGAAGACCAGGGCTACCAGTCTGGCCTTCCATCGCAAGATCTCTCCCAACTCGTTGAGCTTCTTCTCGAACAACCACTTGGTCTTAGTCGTTTTCATCCACAGTTCCCGCTTCACTTTTTTCACGTGCGGTGCCGTTCGTGGGCTTCGAAATTGGTGTCGATGGCACCAAGCCACTGTTCCTTCTCGTCACAAGTCACAGATTCCTTGTATGTTCGTGGTGTGTCCTGGGCCGCGAGAGCTACTTCATACAGTAAGTCATCATCATCGACTCGTGGGCGCTTTGCAATACGGTCACGTTCACTCCCACTCACTCGTGAGTCGTCGTAGGGAACGATGCTGTTGTCACCGGGGTTGTACGGGCGGTCATCCAGTCGCAGTTGGCCACTTGGTTCTTGATGAGTACTCGTCAGCTCTCGTGGTCTTGCCTTACTGTTAGTTACCTGAAGTGGTGCGTGGAGCTGGTCGCTAACTCGATGGTTCGGTCCTGGTCTGAACACAATGGCGTCCGACATCACTGGTGGCTTCGGTGTATGTTGTGTGGCCGTCGTCGTAGGCACACCACTGGGTACTACCGCCGTCACAGGTTCATGTTCTTCTTCCACTCCCATCGGCTCATTCATCTCCACGTCGTTGTCCATCGGTGCTGGACTGTGTACCACAAAGTCTTCAACACGGTCATCATCGCTGTCGTCGTCTTCCGGGATATGGAGATTCGACCACGGAATCTCCCGTCCTTCGTCATAGATGCCGTCGATTTCACGTTCGTCTAGTCGCACACTGCAACTCACCATCATATTGCCATTCTCCAGGTTGAGCACCCTGTATCCTTTTGTGTCGTCTGCATACCCAGGTATCATGCATTTGAAACACTTGTCGTCCAGCTTTGTCCGTTGTGACGAGTCGATGTGGGCGTATCCCATCGATCTAAACACACGCAGGTGTGAAAGTTCCGGTCTCACACGAAACACAATCTCATGAGGTGTCAGGTCGGGTCTAGTTCTCGTGCAGGTGCGGTTGATCAAGTACGCTGCTGTCGCCATGGCCTCAGCCCACCACTTACGCGACACACCCTTGTAGTGCAGCAAGCACCTTGCCTTCTCAACCAACCACCGGTTCATACGTTATGCTACACCATTTTGCTGCGGGCTGTATGGTACAGTCTTCTGGTGAACGACCCCAAGTCGTCGACACAGGTCCTTGAATCTCTTACTCGTGTATTCGCCGCCGTTGTCTGAACGCAAGCGAAGCAGCCTTGTTCCACACTGGTTCTCCATTTTTCTCTTATAGAGAATAAACGCTGTGTAAACCTCTGACTTTCTCTTCAGAAACTGCAGCTCCACATGACCCGAGTAGTCATCAACAAATGTCGCAACGTATCTCTACCCACCAGCAGATCGGGTACCCATAGGCCCAATCAAATCCGTGTGCACAAGCTCAAGTGGTTGAGTTGTTTTTGTATTGGACTCGCTAGGGAACGGTGTGACGGTAATCTTGCCCTTCGCACATCCACCGCACAGGTGGTCGCTTGGTTTCTCTATCTTTGGAAGCCCTGTGGTCGCTAGTTGTGTGCGCACGTACGCTTCATGCCCAGAATGTCCTTGTCGTGCATGGTAAAACTTCTACTTACTCTCATTATCCTTGTACTCAACCAACATAGCACGCTCTTAATGTCCACTCAACACATAACTATTTCCCACAAGCGGAGCACATGCTACTACACGCCGTTCCTTCATGATCGTGCATTGCTCCGACGTGAATTGAATCACCCATCCCTTCGAAGTCAGCTTCGGCACCGACAAGAGACTTCGGTCTAGTCCTGGGATATGCAGCACGTTTCTCACTGTAAACTTCCACTTTCAAACACCATCCGGACGTCTCCATGTCCAATGGCCTTCATGATCTTGCCGTCGGCCACTTTAACTTCAATAGGTCGGCCGATCTCCTGGTAGGTGTCAAAGTCCTCACGGTAGGGTGACATGTGCGACGATGCACCACTGTCAATAAACCAACTACCGTCCTCCGCGCGTTGCTCACACGTCGCATGCGTCATGAACATGGCTTCTCCGTCATCGTCCTTCTTCTTGCACTGGGACTTCTTGTGGCCACGCTTGCCACACCCGTAGCACGTCCCCATGGACTTCCTTGGTTTCCAGTGCCTTTTATTATTTACGTCGTCCTCGTTCTTGCCACTGTTGCTGTTTCTGCCACGGCCGTTCTGTCCACCACGCTATCCAGCCCTGAACGCGCCTTCTCCAGACTCCTGTTGTTGGAACTTCTCGTACTGCTTTAGTAACTTCTCCTTGACTTCATCCAGTAACATCTTGGTCAGGTCCGTGCTCTCGATCACAGTCACAATCGTGTCGTATTCTTCTGGGAGACTGCCCAGCAGAATCACCAGCTGTCGATCCACGTCCATCTTGTCACCCACGGCTTCCATCGCCACCACCAACTCGCCAAATTTGTCAAGGTGGCTCGCCATGCTGGCGCCTTCCTCCATCCCGAACTCATGGACTCGTCGCGTGAGCGTAATTCGGTTCTGAATGTTGCTTCTATTGTAGTAGTCGTTGCAGCGTGAGCCATGCCTTCCTCGCCGTCTTCGCTTGCCGGATCTTCGACTGATGCTCCAACTCGATGCCCTGCGCGATGAACGCAAAAGCACGCAAGTCGTTGGCTCTCCAAGTAGCATCCTTCATCTGCTCCTCCGTCCAGTTCTCCTCCGCGTACAGTAGCAGGCCCTTCTTGGCCAGATTCATTCGCATGTTGAACTCCCAATGAAAGAAGTTGTCGCTGCCAAGGAGGTCCGACCGGGGCTTCATCGTCGTGGTCGTGGTCTTCTTCTAGAGGTCGAGGTCTTCTATCGATTACAGAGTTAGAGGTTTGGGCTCATAACCTGTTCGACACGCGTAAAATTGGAGAGTGAGATTAGTTGATTATCGTTTCTTACCTACGTTTCTCCCTACAGTATCACAGTTAGAATGTTCTAGATCGTGGACGAACAGTCTACACGATTCGACGAACATTCTAGAATGTTCTCGAGGTGGTTATGTTGTTAATACACGAATCAATTGGCATAGACAGTACACGGTCGGCAGTGCTCGTCAACATTTCCTATCATGTTAACGAGGACGATCATTGTAAAAACTGATCGGAAAGTTTCCTTATTGCATAGCCGCTTGAACACCGAGGCCAGCGGGTCTACTGCAACAGCAACTAGCTACGATGCTAACGGACAACCCTGCCGGGTACCTGTCGCACATCACCCGGCTTTGGATTCTAAACCATTAACTTAAGGGTATTGATATGGCCACCACCGCCCACGAATCAGCGCATTTTTGCTACTGGCACCACCACCCAACACCACAACATTTACTATTACCACCACCAAAAATTAATTTACGACGTTGAACGCTGCATCCCATTGCTACTTTTTATTTGACACGAGAGTTGCACCAGTCAAGAGTGTTTTGGAGCCTGGTGGGACAAGCATATGTTTAAGCCACAAATCTGCACAACAACAAAAAATGAAGCTCTGTAACCTGAGGTACATGGATATCCGTGCTCCATACTGATTAATATGGAGGTACACAAATTCACAAAGACGATTCCATAGCAAGAGCGCTAACATGGAAGTAGCAGTATCTCGATCTTTACGAAAGCTAAGGTCAAATGTATTGGGGATAATAGAGTCTCGTTTTGTGCGGTGTTTTGGTAGCCTCTTACTAGAAGCGCAACAGCTTATTGTTGTAACAGGGTTACATTCTGGTTACATTTAGTATGTGGTGTACGTGAGTACACTACGGTTGGGGTCAGTATTGACCGGTCCGAAAGGTTTTGGACCATTGGTTATTTTAACCAATCATGGCAGGAGACCTTGGTGGAGGCGTGGCAGCCAGCCACGTGTTAATACACAGGTAGTGTACACTACATTTTAGCTAGGTACGAATTTAGTAAGTTCTACTTAGTATTACATATAGTTTACATTAGTTTAAATTAATTTAGGATAATTACATATTAAATGTACATTCAGTTTAAATTTCACTCAAAGACTACAGGACGCTCGACCTCGACCGGTCGCGCGCGTAGTGAGTGTAGTAGCGTAAGGGAAGTTCTTCCCTTAGCTACTCCCTTATTAAGGGAGCCTTGTGTTAAGGCGTTATCTTGTGCTAACTAGTAAACCAAAGTGGAATCTTGGCCCCGAGTAAGAGAGTTCTCTCTTACTAATCCCTTTTATAAGGGCGTATCGGCTAAAAGCGGCAAATCGCCGCTTTAGGAAAGTCTTCCTCTGTGCGCTAGCTGCACCGTGCGTGTACGCACCGGCTACATCTGGTAGAACTTGTAGTCAATCCAACACCTGTGTTGGTAGGCTACGCATCCTATGCAACGGATGAATCAGGACGATTGGGAAAGGTTAACCCTCTTCCAGCAGGAAGCCTTTAACAGGATGTTATCCTTACTGGGTGACGAAGGCATGCACCTCCAAGTGGAGCAGAGTCTTGAGGCCGTAAAGGTAAGGGTCAATGCCCTTATCGCCCATGAGGCGAGTTGTAGTGGAAGTTGTTCCACGTACACGGGGGTGGGTTCCCCTTTGTACTTTGAGATAAAGGAGTTCACCGGTGAGAAGGGTGATAACCTTTATGTGTGGCTTCGAGAGGTCGAAACGGCCTTCGCCACAGCGAATGTTATCGACGATCACTTGCAAGTGGGACTTGCATTGACCCATCTTACGGGTAAAGCCCGTACATGGGCGTTTACGTGTCCGGATGCGGTCCCGGACGTGTTCCCAACCTCGGAAGTCCTTAAGCAAAAGCTTATGAACATATACGCCACGCCTGATCTGGTTTTCCAGAATCAGATAGCGTTTTTGAGGTACCGACAGGGCACTAGGGACTTGGAGACATACATCCAAGAACTTAAGACCCTGTTGGCAGGGATGTACGCAAAAGCGTATTCGGACGATGTGTCCATCCCCGTCTTCATGAGAGACCTGAACGAAGGGCCAGCACGTTCGGAATTGTTCCGATGCCGACCCGAATCCATGGGAGAGGCGTTCAAGATGGCGTTCAACGCCGAGATGAACTTCCGTTTTCTAAGGTGGGTCCCGAACCCATGGACCTGAGTCAGGTCGAAGCGGAGGAGAAACCTCCCTCTAGGAGTCACTATGACTCCTTTCCTTCAGCAGGGCTTCGAAGCGGAGCTCCTTGAAATGCTGCAGCGGCATGGGCCGCTGAGATTCTTCCTGTGTGGAAGCACGGATCATCTGCGGAACAGATGTCCGCGAAACCCCCAGCGAGATATTCGCTTTAAGGGGCCAAGGGTTAGGAAGAAGCCCTTTCCCAAGCCGTCGGGAAACGACGGCTCCCAGTAGGTGCGGGGCGCCCTACTGGGGGATCCCTCAGTGCTGTTAAACCCCAGGGTAGGGTCGGACAGCACAAAGCCCCGAGGGAAACGGTGCTTTCTAGCACCGAGTTGGTGTACCAGCCAGGGTTGCTGGTGGTACTTGCGGACGTGAAAGGCTTTGATAAGCCTTGTAGAGTCTTGATAGACTCTGGAGCGTCTGACAATTATGTCAGACGAGCTTCTGTGGAGAAGAGTCGGCTGTATGCCGAGGCCCTAGAGGCACGTTCTCGTGACGTTGTCACGGTCCGTCTTGCGACGGGCGTACAGTCATCTCCCTCTATAACAGCATCTGATAAAACAGCATTTCTGTATAGCAGGCAGATTTTTACCAGTTCGGAATTTTCCCATATTTTTTCCGCCCTCTATAACAGCATATTGCCTATAACAGCAACAGCCGTTCGGCTGAGATCCACTCCATACTAGGGGCCTTGGAATTTGGGTGTCAACTGCCATAGATTGCACTAGAATATGCCAGAGAATTCTAGAAGGTGTTGGAATGTGCTGGTGCACAGAAACCAATCTATTTCTGTTTAGATAAAAACTCGAAATTGAACAGAAATTTCTGTTCTGTTCAATTTCGAGTTTTTGTTGGTATAATTGGTATAAATCGAACAGAAAACCCCCAACCAAAGCACCCACAAACCTATTATTCTCACCTTAGCCGCAACATCTCCTTGCTGCACGCACCCATCATGGGGCCCAAACGACAATCAATCACTCTTGAGACAAAGGTGGCCTTGATAGATTACGCAGAAAAGCACAGCAACATTACACACGAGAAACTCAGGGAGATGTTTGGCCTTGCCAGCCTCAAGACGGTCACTGACATTCTGGACAAAAAGAACAAGTACAAGGACGCGGCCAAGCAGGCTGAGGTAACAAACGCAGACATCAATCGCAAAAGGCTGCGTGAATGCGAGTTCCCTCAGGTACGTGACCACTGCATTCATCAGCGCAAAATACATTGCCCACTTCGTGACAATCCATTTATTTGATCATCAAAATGCAGATCGACAAAGCTGTCAAGCTTTGGTTTACACAGACACGGTCAAATCATGTGGTTCTGACAGACGCACTTGTCGCCGCCAAGGCTTTGGCTTTTGCTAGCTCTCTCGGCATCAATAACGCGGCCCAGCCAAAGCCTGAATTTGTCGCCTCCGATGGATGGCTCTCAAGGTTCAAGCAACGTCACGGCATCAAGTCTTATCGCCTCCATGGAGAAGCCGAGAGTGCTCCAATTCAAGATCTTGCTGGGTTCCACCTAGCCCCTTAAGAAATCACCAAGGATTACGCCCTTTGCGACATTTTCAACTGTAACGAGACTGGGCTCTTCTTTCGCATGTCTCCCAACAAGACTCTGAGCCAGTCTGCAGAGAAGGGGCGTAAGAAAGACAAGACCAGAATCACCATTCTGCTTACGTGTAATGATTTGGGTATGTCATGTTTAGAAATGGCGATCAAGTTTGGTTGCTTGTTCCCTAACAGCTGACGGATACATATCCAACATTTGCAGGGACTGAGAAGCTCAAGCCTCTTGTGATCGGAACGGCCGCCAACCCCGTTGTTACCGCAACACCAACATGGGCTCTCTCCCGCACGTCGACTACCATCACAACAAGAAAGCCTGGATGCGCGGTGATATCTTCAAGAAGTACATGCTGAAACTGAACGCGAAGTACAAAGGAGAAGATCGAAAAATCCTGCTTCTTGTGGACAACGCATCTCCTCATGATGTTGAGGAATATGAGGATCGTTTGACGCATGTAAAGGTACAGTAATGTGCACTCTCTTACAGAATCCACTCTTCATATCTTAAGCTAGTCAGCGATTGACCGTTTCTGTTTCAGGTTCATTTACTTCCTCCAAACACTACATCTCACCTGCAGCCCGCCGACGCGGGTGTGATTGCTAATTTCAAGGTCAAGTACAAAACTCGTTACATCAAGTACCTTCTCGACGAGTACGAGCAGAACGGCAACCATCCACTTTCTGCCGGCAACAAGTTCAGCATTCTTCAGACCATTGACACCCTTGTTGAGGCCTGGAACGACCTCTTACCCTCGACTATTGCCCATTGCTGGCAGAAGACCGGAATTCTTTCCATTAGAGACAACCAAGTTGGACGCAGCTCCACCATCAACGAGGATGATGTGCCGCCAATTCAAGAGCATGTTCAAGAGGTGGCAGCTCTGCTTGCCCGCATCCCTCAGGATGACACCCACCAAGTCATGGATGGAGCTGCTTACTTGGATGTTGATGGCTCACTTCCTGTGGTTGAAACACTCATCCGATGAGGAGATTGTCTCTGAAGTGCTCGCTGAGTTAACCACTGAAGCGGAGGAGGCTGTTGAAGCGGAGGATGAGGAGGACACTCCTGTGGAAGGCATGGAGGTTACCTGGGCGCAACATGAAGAAGCTGCCACGGTCTTGCTCGGCAGCCTCCAAGGCAAGGCCATCGGTTGTCCTCTCGCAGAGGATCTGGATTGCATCTTACGCCAGTACAAGAGGTTTTCCAGCGCGGCAAGGGCAGAGTCTACCAAGCAGACAACAATCATGAATTTCTTCCGGCGCGACAAGGGCAAGGGACGGGCTCTGGATTAGTTGAGAGCCAATTACCATAGTTATGCTCTACACAACTCTTCCAATATGTACTGTACAGTATATTATTCTATGTTTGACCCTGGAAATGATAAAGCCAATGTTGCCTATAACAGCCAAATTGTAATATCATCACTCGGGCTGTTTTATGTGTAAAACAGCCTACCTCTATAATAGGCAAATTCTGGCCAGACAAACAGGGCTGTTATAGAGGGAGCTGACTGTACATGTTTCTGTACCCAAGGTCTCAATTGACCTCAAGCTGAAGTTTGCAGAATTCGAAAGGTTAGAACGTTGCCTAGTCCTAAATTTGGACGCGAGGTATGACCTCATTCTGGGCATAAAGTGGACGGAACGCCACGAGCCATGGATAGACTGGAAGTCTAAGTCCATTGGCTCAACGCACACGCGGTCGGGTGAAGCATTGGCGAGTCATGAACCCACCTTTGCTCGATCGCAAAAGCGATACTGGCGTGAGATGCCAGAGATTGGGATGTCTGAGATGATCGGTCCCAATGAGGTCAAGGAAGTGTTCCTTGACGAGGGGGATTCGGCGGTTAATCCCCGCGCCGAGATAGTCGAGACTGGTGAGTCGCCAGTGATAGAGGTGGATTCCTCTGAGGTTAAGCGCGATGTGCTTAGAGAAAAGACCCGAAGTTCGTCTATTCTACAGGTCGGAACTGATTCCTACCACGCCGTGTTCGGCGAACAAGTTGCGACTCCAGTGGTAGGGGTATAGACCCCTGTGGTTAAGCGCGAGCGCTTCCAAGCGAATCGACCCGTAGTTAGTTTCTTTCGCACGTCGGAAATGATTTTGACCACGCCGTTGTAGGTGAGACCGGCGGGTCACCGGTGGTAGAGGTAAAGACCTCTGTGGATAGGCTCGAGGCAATTCCAATAGATGGGGCAATTGACTCCCCCCATCTGGGTCCCGGGATGAGTCCCGAGGTCAGTATTCAACAGTCCTATCGGATGCTGAATAGCGTGATAGGTGTTGGCACAGAATGCGTAAGCTTTGAACCGTTGCCTGGGGTAGGCGAACTGTTGTCGTTGGAGGAGATGTCCTTCAACGAGTTTGAAACTGCTTTGAGAGCAGGTGAAATTGACGATATTGTCGTGTTGCGTCCGGAAGAGGAGTTGAACTCCTCATCCACGATGGACGAGTCAGTTTTGGTGCAAACAAAATAGGCATTGAATGCCCGAAGCGGTCTCAAGATCCTGGCGGATCCTGAGGACCCTTACCATTCCTTGTTAAAGGAATTCAGAGATGTCATTAGTGACAACCCGACGATGGGGTTACCACCGGATCGGGGAGTCCAACATGAAATCTATTTGGTTCCTGGAACCAAATACTGCGTCACTAGGCAGTGGCATCTCCCCAAGGAGCAATGCGACGCCATCGACGCATTCTTCAAGGGGAAACAAGAGGCAGGGATGGTGCGGGAGAGCAAGTCTCCCCATTCATCTCCCACTTTTTGTGTTCGTAAACCGAACGGAAAGTGGAGCATTGTGCATGCGTACAATAAGCTGAATGCAGCTACTGTACCCATGCAAACTCCGATTCCTCGGAAGGATGTCCTCCAGAATAATATGGCGGGCTGTACTGTGTACAGTGCCTTAGATCTGGTGGACGGGTATTATCAGGTGCTCATGCGAGCGTCCGATATTCCGCTTGCAGCGGTTAGCACACCTAGTGGCATGCTGTGGGAGTGGTTTGTTATGCCACGGGGCTTTCAAATGCACCAGCGACTTTTAATAGCTTGGTGACTCAACTCTTCCGCCCTCATAGAGAGTACGCTCAGACGTACTTCGACGATATATTCGTTCATAGTCGTGCGGAAGGTGACTCGTCTGATGTTCAGACGTACCTGACACACCTTCGAGCGGTGCTCGAATGTATGCGGGAGCATAAGATATATGCAAACGCATCCAAATGTATCTTTGGTGCTGAGGAAATTCCTTTCCTCGGATGCTTCATCGGTAAGGATGGAGTGCCGGCGGATCCCGCGTAGGTGAAAGCCATTGTGGAGTAGCCTTCGCCTGTAAATCTTAGAGATTTACGGAAGTGGCTTGGATTAGCCAATTATCTCCACAAGTACAGCGAGAACTACGCTGAGATGGCGAAGACATTGACAGACCTTCTTAAGAACGATGTGGATTGGTGTTGGGAAACCAAACAGCAAAACGCTTTGAAGCGGTAAAGGGGAGCTTGTTGAAAGCTCCCGTTCTTGCTCTCCCAGATTCTGGGAAACCATTTAGTGTCGTCTTCGACGCCTCCGATTTCGCAATCGGATGTGCTTTGTTACAATCAGACGATGCAGGAAGGTAACGTGTTATCGCGTTTGAGTCGAGGCAGCTTAAAGCTGCGGAACGGAATTATCCCGTTCATGACAAGGAGCTACTTGCAATGGAGTATGCCCTTGTAAGGTTTAGGGTTCACCTACTCGGCTCAAAGCCGTTCGTGGTTTATACTGACCACGCGTCCTTAAGAAAAGCGACGAAGTCGCCTCATCTCTCCCAAGGGATGTCCCGTTGGCTCTCCTTCTTTGCGGAGTAAAACTTTGAGGTTAAGTATAAATGTTGTGGATTCAAGTTCAAAATCGAACACCGTAGTGTCGAGAACCTGACCAACATCGTGCCCAGCCTTCCAACTGACGGGGGGGGTACCCCGCGAACCTTCGCCTACGATCCGATCTGATCGTTCGCTGCTAGCAGACGACCGATCATCAGCATAGGACGCCTGGTCCGATTCTTTCGTCATCTCACCTTGTGTACCCGATGGAATGGGCTGGTTACACACTCGGTGGATCGTCGCTGGGAATTGATGTGGGTCTAAAAACGTGAGACCGTGCTGGGTGGTGTACCCTGGGCGGAACTCTTCACCCTGGGTACGGACAGACCAGTTATACTCGGATCAAGTATGCTCCAAAGGGCAGATCGCTCAACCGATCGTAGAGCCCAACCAATACGAGAATAAAAGTTTAATACTCCAATACAGAGATCCAACGAGAACGTGAAAAACTCCACGAACGATATCTCCACGTAACAATTCGAAAACTTGATTACACGTTCCAAACGTGTGTGAATTGGGCTTGAGAAGCCGACCAATTCGTACTCCCGTCGAGGGACTTCCGGCGGCCAAGTGCGTCTGCAACACGTCCCGGCCGGGTATAATGAGCTAGAGGGTATTACTCGACCCTCTGCTCCCAAACACTCTGCGGCGTGCAGAGGCGACTGATGTACAGTGCGAAGATGATAACTACTTCTTGTTGAGTGTTAAAGGCCAAAAAATAACGACGCAAAACCAAAACTATCTCCCTATGGTCCCCAATATGTACAAACATGAAAATATGTAAGTACACGCAAAGTCATGTGACTTACCAAAATCCGTGTTCTTGACACCTCTCGCACACGATATGCTTAAAAGCCTCCTTGATTTCCACCAATCTGATCGCCGATAAGCCGATCGGCGTGCCGCTGACATAAAGTGACTGAAATTCTTTAGTCCGCTTCACCACAGCCGCCCCTGAGTCTGGTCGTAACCGCACAACGGTAACGACCCGATCTCACCACATCCTAGATCTTCGTAGAAGCGGACTTCACCGATGGACAGATATTCGAATCCGCCTTCTCCAGGTACTTGACTTGTGCACCTGATCGTCTTTTAACCTCTCTTGACGTTCGTTGCTGCAGGTGCCCTATGTTCCTCATCGCCCCATATCGATTCGCCTACCATATCTGTCCGATCTTACAGCCCTCGCAACACTCCAGAGTCCGACACACCGGATGGGCATCAGATCGAGGTCTATCAGCTCCGGAAAATAGTCCGGGAGCTTCAGTAGCAGTTGGACGTCAAGAATTCTTCACTCCTGCAACTTCGGAAGGAGGTGACCACTTTGATCCCCATATACACGAAGTTGCAGGTGGTGATCACTGAAAACGCGCATCTCCGGGCCCAGATCGCCCAACAAACAACACGGGGTAAGCCTATCGGCCTGTTTTCGTCTTGGATCTGCTCTAACCTTCCCTTGCGTGCAGATCGGTTGCCCACCTACATCGCAAGACGTTCGACGCTTTTTTCACGGCTGATCGGCAGTCGCATGACCACTGCGATCAGCTCCGACAAATATTGGACGGGCTGATCGGCGCACGGCATGATCTGTCTCGTTTGGAGGCCTACAGATCACACCTCCTGGAACAGCTCGCGGTGGTCAACCGGCAGAGGTTAGAGGATCAGTCCGATCGGACTTTACTCCGCACCCAACATGGTGACCTGTAGAGGCAGATCGGCGAGTTGCAGGTCGTGGTTAAGGAGCAGATCGGGAAGGTCGAGTCCATCCAGAGCCGATCGGACGCCTGGACCCAGGTGTCAGACCGTCTCCGGGCGGCGTAAATCGGTGCTACCAACAGTTGATCGACTTGTTTCACCGGCTTCCGGCTGCAGGATATAGCGTCGACCGATCTGTATCGGCCGCTCTGATCGATCTGCACCAAGATCGGACACGAAGCCACTCATTGGCTAAAATTAAGCACTCCAAAATTCCAAAAGTTTCCAAGAAGCGTAAGGACGCGTCGAAGGGCTCAAGGGCGCGGGCATAGCGCGCGACTCCGAACTCGAGGAGAAGCTAGCGGTGCCTCCGAAGAAAGCCAAGACGCTGCCGCATCTTCCAAGCCCAAGATCGGCCGCAGGTGACACTTCCATCACCATCAAATCGCACGCGCCCTTACGCCCCCGCGCTGCTCACACCAAGCGTATAGAGATCTCCTCCGGAGAGGACTTGGGGGACGGATAGGGAGATTCTGAGTTCTTGTTCGCTGCTTTGTCCAAGTCCCGATCCGATCAACGCCGAGGTCCTGTTCCGGTGAAGCCTGCATCGGGGGCTGATAAGGTGATCAGCTCATAGGGTGATGGTGTTGCACGGACGCGTGAGTCAACCGGATCGGTACCTTCGTTCCAGCCCGGCACATCTGTTCTGCGCCATCACGCCCGAGTGAAAGGGGTGTCAATCGGAGATCGACCTCTCCCATCGCTGACTTCAGATGCCACTTTTCCATGGTCACCGGGGCAGATCGGTAGATTGCACCGATCAGCCCTGACCAAGCAAGATCTAGCCCGGTCGATGTCCCGACCAGATTTCAGGCTCTTTCCTCCAGCTTTGAAGAACCCCTGACCCGTCTGCGTGGCGGGCGGATCTAGTAACAGGTCCGCAAATCGCCCGTCTGTATGCAGACAGACCATGGGAAGTGCTGCTCAGCGCCAAGTTGGACTCCATATTCGCGTCGACTCCTTGGATCGATTTGCTTCTGGGTCGCCTTCGGGTTTTTAACACAGCCCACTGCCAGGCGATCTGGGAGTCTACCCATTATCTCCTCCTTCCCGCGGGTAGAAGGTTACGTGACCAAGACATGATCCTGTTTCAGAAGCGCCGGAAACAGCGTCAGAGTCGGGCGGGCGAGGCCTGGCTGGACCTATGCCAATTTATACTGGAAGGGATGCTGGCCCGCGAGTGCGACATCGACATCTTTTTGTATCCGGTGTTTCTTCATATGTCTAAGCATCGCGTTGAGAGCCCCGGGGCTTTGACTGAGGACGGCATCTGGTATCCTGGTCTCCATTGTGACGAGCCGGTCACAGACCTGAAGGACGCTTTGATCTAGATCGATCGGATGGAGCCCTGGCGCAATCAGCACCAGAACCAGATCGAAAACCATCCGGCATTAGCTATCGGTCGTCTGTGGGGTGATTGCGAATCGTGATGCGGCAGTTAGCTGACCAGATAATCCATAATACATGTCATTATTCTTTCCAAATTCCTGATCACACGATCACTTGACCAAATTTCATCACTTTCTCCAAACTTGCACCAACACGTTATCACACACAGTTTCCATCCACATCGCGAAAATTATCACCACGTTCGTCATTCTACTACTCCCGTTCATCACAGTTAATCACACTAATTCACAAAATTCAGACCTTACACATATTCACACCGATCGATATACTGATCGGTGCTACTGCGTGCCTTGATCTTCATCTTCATGAGTCTGCATCACTGCGAAGCGATTCCGACTTTCTCTTTCTCGCTCGAACTCTCGTTGCAGTGCTCCACAATTTAGATCGAGTTCGTCGATCCAATTTGCTTCGTCGTGTTCCTTCCAGCGGACCAGATATTCTCGGTGGGTGCGACCGAAACGCGTCTTCTTGACCGATCGGACATCTAGCACCATTTCCACCTCGAATTCGTCCTCTTCCAATGGCCTTTCCCATCTGTCTTCCGGCAGCAGAGCTTCATCAAAATCGAATCTCTCCGCTTCGTCCACCAGACAGGGCATTTTAGTCCGATCGACGAACTCTCGGACCATCTTCAGTTTGAACGCGTGCACGATCGGAAAAACTTTGTAATCCGTGCCGATCGTGATCAGACGGGCAGCATGCTCACCGATCAGCTCTGCTACACGGAAAGGACCGTGCCACATATGAGCCAACTTCTTTGCATAGCCTTCCTTTACCCGATCGAGGTATAACCATACCCTCTCCCCTGGTTCAATACCATGAGGGCGGACCTGATCGTTATTCCGATCTACTAGATCTTGTGTGGAATGAAGCAGCTTTTCATTGACGACTTCTTTCGCATGCTGATAATGCTTCTGGACCTGCATGCTCCAACGACGGGCATCGCGATCGCGGGTCCGAGTGCAGCCGATCGGTATCGCCGCTTCAAGTGTCGATCGACGGTCCCATCCATACGCCAGATAGAAAGGAGTTTCTCCTCGGACCCGATCGGTCGAAGAGTTGAGTGCGAATACCAGTCTCTCTGCATGCTCGTCCCAGTCACGTTGGTCCGGATCGGCCACATACATCTTAATCGTCCTTGTTATTGTCTGCACCATGCGTTCAGCCGATCCATTCGCTTGCGGACGATATGCCATCGTCGCGCTCTGCTTCTGGTCTAGCATGTTATTGAACGATCGGAACACCTCGGCCATAAAAACGGGTTCCCGATCGTGTCTAATAACTTCGCTGGCGCCGAACCTTCTGAACACGCATTCCTCATAACTCTGGGCGATCTGCTCCGACGATCGGGATGCACTAGCCTTTGCGATCACCATACCAGTGAACAGGTCGATCCATATCAGCAGTTCAGTGTTGCCGCGCGTCGATCTGGGCAGCGACGGTATGTGATCCATTGCTATCACCTGGAAAGGGTAAGTAGCCTCGATATCTCCGGCCGATCGGCCCTTGATTATCGGTCTGCCCTTTCCGGTCTCGCAATCTGTGCAACAGCCCACATATTTCTGCACGCTCCGAAAAATTCCTCTCTAGTGAAAGTGGGCCCTGATCTTGTGGTATGTCCTGCCTATGCCTTGATGTCCCCCTTCTAGACTAACATGGTAGTGATAAAGGACATCCGGCTGTAGCAACTCAGGGATCACCAGTTTTGCTAGTCGATCTCGATCGGCACTGTCTTGATCAATGTCACGGCAGTAATACATCAATCCATTGTCGTCCACATCGTAACTGTCCGCGATCTTGGTACACTCTTTCGCCTGATCATTTGTTAACTTGGACAGTTCACCGCACCGATAGATCTTCAAGTTGACGATCCACTCTTCTTCGTCCTGCGCCTTGAGGATCCGTTCCGCCCTTTGCTGTTGTACAACGTACTCACTCAGCCTTTCCTTTCGGAACGATCGGCTAGACTTCCGAGTTCGCGATCTAGTCGCCGCCATCACATGCACCGGATCAGGGCTGTCCTTGGGATTGATCAACTCCGGGAGCCTGTTTATGTCCATAAGTTCATGTAGAACGGCCTCCTCGGTGATCGTCGCCTCGATCTGGTCCCGCATAGCTTGGGACGCGGGGTGATCGGCGCTTCTGTTCCAATCCCGTTTCGTACAATAGCTCTTGGTTGGGATAGGCTTTCAGTGCCTTCATCACCCGATCATTCAGCAACTTCAGCCGTGGCGCCTTACAGTCGATCTCCCCGGTGATCTGCCTTATCACTAGGTTGGAGTCAACACATATGATGATCCGACCTTTCTTTTGTGATGACAGCAGATCAAGACATAGAAGGAGCCCCCGATATTCCGCCTCGTTGACCGTTATGTCAGGCGTGAAATCGGCGGCTGCTGCTACTATAGACCATTGTGGTAACTTCCACAGTATGGCACTATAGAAGCCGACGTTCTTCTTCACGCTAGCCGATACGTCGAAGCACAAGACCACGAGTTCCTCATCCGGATCGACGATCGGTGGCGGCAGTGAGATTGACTGTCGAGGTTGCTTCCATGGGGCAATCGCCATCAGAGCTTCGTCCACCGAGGGGTGATACTGGCAGCCAATGTGCCCAATATCTCCTCCTCTCCCTTGGTTCACTTGACGACCTCGAGGGACCACTGTGACAAGATCGCTGACCATCTTCCGAGCCGACCGTCCATCCCATTGGTTGATAATAGCCAGGACAATGTCGACTTTCTCGAAAGAACCTTTACATATCGACCGACCAGTAGGTTGTAGCACACATCCAAAATCCGTAGTAAAGCCAGAACTTCCTTTTTGACGATCCCATAGTTAACTTAATTCGGCATTAACCTCCTGATCGTAAAAGTGACCGGATGGTACACACCATCATGTTCTTGCACTAGAGTGGCAGAAATGGCCCACTTACTAGCGTACACGATGACGATCGGTATTTTTTCCGGATCGAAGTGTCTGACAATCGGTGCCGTCGCCATGGCCTTCAGCATACCGAAAGCAACCTTTGCACGCTTCATGTGGTCCTCTGCCTCCACCTGCGTAAAATCTGCGGGCAGATCAGAGTCTCAGCCCTCCCGTAAAGTTGCCCGATCTCCTTCGCGCAACATATGGTAGTCGACTTCCCGGAGCTTGTACAGCACGGCCGCGTAAATCGCGAAGTCTTCAATGAAGCGGCTGTAGTAATTTAAGCTCCCTAAGAAGGACTGCATTGCCTTCAGTGATATGGGAAACGGGAGGTTGCTCAGTGACTCCAGATCCTTGGGATTGGCCTCCAGCCCACTAATCGACACCATATGACCCAAATAGGCGACCTTGGACATGCCCCAAGAACTCTTCACAGCACTGATCGACAGGTTCCAGCGATAGAATGTCTCCAACAACCGTTCGACCTTCTCGCACAGATCACTCCATGACGAAGCAGGGATCAGAATGTCGTCGATATAAGATCGCCTTCCCAGAACGGACGGTCTCCTTTCCCGATCGGGTTCACCCTCTGTAAATACATCATAGTTTTCGGTGGGGTTCCGATCGGTACTGATCTTAAAGTGTCCATACAATGCGTTGTCGATCAGCCTCTGGTAGATCTGGGGCGCGTTCTTCAAACCGAACGGCATACGGTTCCACTTGAACAGACCGAACGGCGTAACAAATGCGGAGATCTCGCGAGCCCGATCGGTCATCGAAACCACCCAAAATCCACTTTCCATATCTAGTGAGCAATACCATAGTGTTTTGTCGAAATCTTCTAGCAGATCGCTGATCAGCGGCATCGGGTACACCATAAGCTTGGTCAACCGATTTACCAACCGATAATCGATACACAACCTGATGTCGACGCCGTTCTTCTTGATCACAATCACGATCGGTGAGGCCCACGGCGAGGTCGACGGCTTAATGATCTTGGTGGCCAACATTCCTTTTATAATATCAGACCATTTTTCGCGGTACTGTGTCGCCACACGTCGGCATCTCTGGGCGATCGGCTTGGCATCACCCACGTCGATGTCACAGATCGCTCCGCGAGCAGCAGGGGGTAAGGCGTTGACTTTCTCGATCAGCAGATGTTTCTTTTTCCATATGATCTTCTTTAGCTGATCGATCTGATCAGGACTGTTGACATCCCGATCACCCACTTGCAGATCATCCAAGGTGACTTCGGGCGAATCAGCAGACACTTCAGTGAGGACTGCCATCTTGCTCCAGCTCCTGAATGTACTGTCCTCGCCCTCATGTATACAAACTTGATCGTCTTCCGGGGCAATATCACCCAAACCGTCCCGATCGGTTGCACACTGCTGTTCCCGATCGGTGGGCTTCTCTTCAACGACATCGGTCTGCTTAGGCGCGCCATCGTGGTCCGCCCCAGCCATCCCATGTTCCCCTTTTTCTGTTTCTGTTTCCGGCTCCTCTGTCGCCTGTTCTTGTGAAACCACCATGTTGACGAATCTTGGCTCATCTGCTTGATGGTCCACCGTGTCCGGCGACTGCGGTGCCTTTCTTCGAACCAACATCTTTTCGGGGTTACATAGCTGGGTCGTTCCACCATAGGTGAGGTATCTTCTTCCACCCGGTCCATCATCGCTGACCAGATCGGTGGTCGCTTGGTATTCCAAGTTCTGCCACTCGACATACCGTCTCGATCCAATCGAGACGAACCCCGCCTTTCTTGGCACATTACCTTCCGCCAGCCTCATCCCAATAATAGCATTGTTGTCGAGCGTAAGCGGCTTGTCACCGATGTTAGTGAGTCGTACGTAATCAAACCGACCGCGCTCTTCACAAAGATCGGCACCCACCGGTCGCCCCTGGTCACCCATAACTTCCTTGATCGAAAACCTTTATCGACCGGGGTATCAGCGGATTGGACGACTGGAATGGTGACATCTTGATCCCACCTGACCAGATCGGTGTGCGATCCGTATAGGGGCCGCCGACCAGATAACTGGATCTGGACCTCATCCGGGAGTGTAAGTACTCCATGAGACAGATCTAGGCGAATACCCGCCGGCACCATAAAATCCATGCCTAACAGGGCATCCTGACCGGCCAGCTTGCCGACCCAAGCGCTGAAGAAGTAGACCAACGAACCCGATAGGGTGATCTTCACGCGCGTCCTTCCTTCGGTCATGTAAGAATTTTCCCCAATTTCAACGCATTCTTGTATCTGGGTATCGTCTATACGACATCCGACCTTACGAGCAAAGGCGGAGTCTATAATCGAGACTTCGACCCCAGAGTCGAACAACATCGTCGCCTTCTGGTTTTTAATCTTACCACAGGCTTTCGCCTGCTTGAACCATTTGTCGTGCGCATGATACTTCCAGTATCCACGAGACTTCCCAGGCAGAAGATCCAGCCGCATGACCACCTTCGATCGGGAATATTCATCGGTCGTGATATTGTAGACCGGATGATCCCTATCGACGCAATTGAGATAAGAACATCTATTGTCGGTTTTATTCTCCTTACCAACATATGTATAGATGCCAAACGTAGATCGCTAGGCTCGATCCAGATTCCAACCTGGCGAGCGTTCTAGTTTGACATCTTCTCAACGTCAGGTGGAAGCACCCGCGCGTGCTTACCCGGCACATACCACTTGCGCATCAGATTGAAAAACTCTTCGATCTTGCACTAGCCGGTCTCGTGGACCTCTACACATGATTTGCACACGAAGAGGCAGTGATCGGTGGGGTGGCCGCGTCTTTCGCACTTCTTGAATATAAGCTTCTTCCAGCAGTCCCCACCATCGTGCTTGCTTGACCCGCAGTGAGAACACTTCTTGCGAGGTCGGTCCGGATCGGACTTGTTTCCACTCCTGCCCTTACGATCTGCCTGGTTAGGCGTCGATCTGATTCTTGGGGCAAGTTCCGTGACGAAGATGTGGCGATATTGGTCCTCGTATGACTCCCGACTGGAGTGGCCGCTACTTTCTTCTTCCGATCCAGTGCTGTCTTCAGTCGCGATCTCCTTAACAGCACGGGCCGATCTGGTCAGGGCCCTCTTCATCGGATCGGTCTGGGTCTTAGATCTGTAGCGACCCGATCCAAAGGCGCCTTTTGATCTCATGCTGCGTGAGTGTTGCAACGTCCGCAACGTCTGATCCACTTCCCGCACATCTTTGAGGCGCAGCAGAGTGAGCTGATCTGCCAACTCTTGGTCATCAAGGGTACTGATATAGTGACCCACGTGCTCCATAGCGGCACCGGTCGCCTTGATCACTATCCCAGCGCGAATTGCAGCCACGTTCAAACGGTGCAAGTACTGAATCGGCGTCTCGTCGCCCCGCTTCTGCATGTGATGGTATTTGCGGGCGCTAGAGAATCCGGAGTTGCAGTACTGCCCCACAAATTCTGAACATAGCAGATCCCAGTCAGATCGGACATCCCGACTCAACTGTTGGATCCAGTTCGCAGCCGGTCCTTTCAGCAGATCTCTGGAGATCAAACACCGTTCCTTTTTTGGTGTCTTATCCCGCAAGAAAGCAGACTTGACCCGACCAAACCACGATCTGGCTTGCTCCTCGTCGGCGTCCTTGCCAATGAAATCCTTGAGATCCGTGGTCGCAGCCATGCGAATGCGTGGGATCGCAGTATATCCGAAATCAAAAGCAGTCGTAGAGGCTAGTTATCCCTGCGCGTTCTGCCCGCCCCTGCACCGTCTGACCCATAGTGGTCATCCAGATCGCCGATCGACTCCATGTCGAAATCGCTGTTCTTGCTTGATTGGCGCGGTCGGGCTGGCTGCGGCTTGCGTCTTCCTCTGCCAAACGGTTTGCCACCTCGGGTAGCCTTATCCGTTGATGCCACTGACTCCATATCGACATCTCGGCAAGTATTGACATTTCGCCGGGCAGATCGGTCCTGGGCATGCGGGCGCGGAGGTGATCGGCATCGGTCTCCCATGAAACGCTCCATAATTGCCTCAAACATGGCTTGGACGTTAGCTTGGGTCATGGGCAGCGTGTCGTCATCCTCCTTTGGAGGTACTGAAACCTGTGGGGGCTCCTGGGGCCCCGACCGGCATGCAGCCCCATGCTGCCGCGCGTCCTTTTTATGCTCCCATGGGGGTATGATCCGCCCCCATGGTCATCCGCTCAACACCGACCTCCAACTCCGATGAGCTATTAGAGGCAGGTGGAGACTGTTACAGCGACTTATCATCGGAGCAAACATCATCGTATGCTGGATGCCGTGACCTCAGCGACCTTCAATGCCACGGTGGGAGTTGGGCGGCGAACCGCCCCCACCAACGGCACCAAAAGATCATGGAGGGTCGACATCGACATCTCCAGCTTCCAAGTGTCAAGATCAAGCAGTTTCTGTACGTTGGCGAGGTTTTGCACTTTTATGCCGACCTCAGCCAATATCGCCAGCAGGTTCTTCACCAATAGCAACGGCCGATCGCTTTGGATCGGCTCAGTGGTCGGTCCGAGAAGGCGACGGGGATCTGGAGGTTTAAGATCTGCATGACCTGGTCTTCACGAATAAATCGCTTTAACTCGTGGATGTAATACATCCTGGTCAGGTCTTCTTCCTTGATAACCCCATCCCCCACCTGCGACTTTTCTTCCAAGTCGTCTTCATCGGATGGCATTCTGAGCCTCTTCTTGGGGACCTTGGGAAAGTGGATCGGATCGTTCCGATCAGCCTCCAAGTCGTTTTCATCTTTTATCTTTTCATCAAAACGTTCATTTAAATGCATAGGATCAGGACTTTTGTCCTGATCCTTTCCGGAATTATAGCGAGACTTGCTATAATCCCGATCGGCTCCGGTGGGAGCCTTAAGGGGAGGAAAAAACATATTAATCCCGATCTGGTCCCCCTCCCGGCCAGATCGGACATCGCCATCCTTATCGACAACGAGAACATAAGGCGATAGCCGTTCCTTATGTCCTCTCCAGAAAGATTCCACATTTAATTCGTTATAATCGATTCTTAGCGAGATATCATCTCGGAGATATCCATGGTTCGAATCCGGGCACGCGCTGGTGGTGGAGTCAAGTTCAAAATCGAACACCGTAGTGTCGAGAACCTGAACACCATCGTGCCCAGCCTTCCAACTAACGGGGGGGGTACCCCGCGAACCTTCGCCTACGATCCGATCTGATTGTCCGCTGCTAACAGACGACCGATCATCACCATAGGACGCCTTGTCCGATTCTTTCGTCATCTCACCTTATGTACCCGATGGAATGGGCTGGTTACACACTCGGTGGATCGTCGCTGGAAATTGATGTGGGTCTAAAAACGTGAGACCGTGCTGGGTGGTGTAACCTGGGCGGAACTCTTCACCCTGGGTACGGACAGACCAGTTATACTCGGATCAAGTATGCTCCAAAGGGCAGATCGCTCAACCGATCGTAGAGCCCAACCAATACGAGAATAAAAGTTTAATACTCCAATACAGAGATCCAACGAGAACGTGACAAACTCCACGAACGATATCTCCACGTAACAATTCAAAAACTTGATTACACGTTCCAAACGTGTGTGACTTGGGCTTGAGAAGCCGACCAATGCTTACTCCCGTCGAGGGACTTCCGGCGGGCCAAGTGCGTCTGTAACGCGTCCCGGGTATAATGATTTAGAGGGTATTACTCGACCCTCTGCTCCCAAACACTCTGCGGCGTGCAGAGGCGACTGATGTACAGTGCGAAGATGCTAACTACTTCTTGTTGAGTGTTAAAGGCCAAAAAATAACGACGCAAAACCAAAACTATCTCCCTATGGTCCCCAATATGTACAAACATGAAAATATGTAAGTACACGCAAAGTCATGTGACTTACCAAAATCCGTGTTCTTGACACCTCTCGCACACGATATGCTTAAAAGCCTCCTTGATTTCCACCAATCCGATCGCTGATAAGCCGATCGGCGTGCCGCTGACATAAAGTGACTGAAATTATTGGGTCGCTTCACCACATAAACTTGGAAAGAAGAACATACTTGCAGACGCGTTATCGCGTAGCCCCGATTACGAGCTCGCTCACGCGACATTCGTCACCTCGTCTGTGGTGGATCTCATACGCCAGTCGTTTGAGAAAGACTCACAGTGTACGGCGCTTATCAGCGCGTTGGGTGGAAAGGGTCTTGGCTCGTCTGAGCCAACCCTGTCAAGTCGAGCTAAAGCTCGTTTACACTGTTACAGGTACTGTGACGGTTTGCTATATTATGGCACGAGCGCGGAGGACACTCCGCGGGTGGTTGTTCCTCATGATGAGGAACTGAAGTATAGAGTCCTCTTTGAGGCACATGACGCCCCTACCGGGGGTTATTTAGGTCGGCTTAAGACCTACAGCGCTTTAAGCGCTTTGTATTGGTGGCCCAAGATGTATAAGTGGGTCGGTGCGTATATTAGCACCTGTGAAACGTGTCAGAGAGTCAAACCCTCTGCAGAGTCAGCTGCGACTTTGGCGAGCTTATCCGTTCCAGCGGAGTGTTGGAAATCCATTAGTATGGATTTTAACTTCGTTTTTCCGAAGGATAAGGCCGGAAACACCAGCATTTTGGTCTTTGTAGACCGTTTGAGCAAGATGGTTCACCTGGCGGCGGTTCCAGAGTCCATTGATGGACAAGGAACAGCGAAAGTGTTCCTAGACCGTGTCTTTCGACAGCTTGGTCTACCCGATTCCGTTGTATCGGCTCGCGATCCCCGTTTTACGTGACAGTTTTGGGGGGCGCTGTTTAAGGTGCTAGGCACCAAGCTCTTCATGTCCACTGCGGATCATCCACAGACGGACGGGCAAACGGAACGTGTTAATCGCGTTGTTGAGGATATTCTCCGGAGTTTATGTCCGGATTCTCCAAAGAGTTGGAGTGAGAAGCTTCCGATGGCCGAATTTGCTTTTAACAATTCGGTCCATGTATCTACGGGGTTTAACCCGTTTTACGTGAACCGTTTAGTGAATCCGAGGGTTCCGTTGACGCCACGCGTGTGTGGCCCAGGTCTTGAGGGGGGAGGATTCCCCGATGTCAGCCCTGTATCGGTGCGATAGCACATCGATAAGTTTTTATCGACGCGCCTTAGTGTCTTACGACACGTCTGCGATGCCATGGCGGAAAGCCAAGACAAGGAGAAGGAGCAAGCTGACCGCAAGGGGAGGCGTAACAAAAAGGCGTATAAAGTAGGAGAAAGTGTTTTTATTAAACGCTAAAAATCTTCCTACACATGCAGTTTCAAATGTGTTGCGCAATAAACTGCGTCCCAGGTTTGTGGGGACCTTTAAGGTACTAGCCCGAAAGGGCTTATCGTATACCTTGGACATCCCGAAGGTGATGCGTACGCATCCAACCTTCTATGTGGGTATGCTTAAGCCATACCAGAACCCGGAGGCGGGTCCCCTCTTGGAGGAGGGTGGGAAGTAGGATAGCCGAAAGGCACGACAGGTCGGAACATCTCCGACAGGGTCGAAATACGACCCTGAAGCTCCGCAACGAGAGACTCGAGGGAGGCAAGCCGCCCATCGATGCGTTAATTCGCACTCCCTTCGTTGCGGAGTCCCTCCTGGGCACCTTGGATGCGACGGCTGTGCCGATCACATGCTCGTGGAGCTCACGTCGCAATAGCGCGACCCCATCCTCCAGTGCTCGATACGGAGGGTATTCCACATTACCATGTGAAACGCCTGATGGCACGACGTCATCACCCGGGTGAGATCCAGTACCTGGTGAAGTTGAAAGGGTATCCACATTCCCAGAGCTCGTTGGAGTCAGAGACTCCTCTGCGGCAGGATTGCCGTGACGTCGTTGACGCTTTCGAGCGGGAGAACCCCGCTGAGAGACAACGACCAAAGGGGCGGAAGAATCCCCTTCAATCCCAGTAGCTGGGAGTTTGCCGGAGGCAGATGCAGAGTTTGCATTGCTCTCCGGAACCACATCGAGAGCAGGGCGCGTATAGTAAAAACAAGGTAATTGCTCCTGCGCTTTGGCTTGGGCATATGCCAAGCGTAACGCCCTCTCTACCCGAACGTCGGGTTCGGAAAAGCTGTTGTACAGCGCATCAAAGTTGGGGAGGCGCTTCTCCCCTTCGGCCCAAGCGCGGAATGCCCGTTCTGCGTCCTCGAAACTCTCGTCCCGTAGGAGAACGTAGGAAACCTCGAGGAGGATCTCTACGATGGCACCGCGTGCCTGTTTTCCGAGGCGCGCTCGGTAGGACTTGACAGTGAACTGATGAGGCGTTAGCAGTTTGGCCCGGAGTTGCTTCCGGCGCGCAATTTCACGCGTCAGTACGGCCGCAGGACAAGGGGTATAGGAGGCTATACCTCTCTTAACCTCGTTCTTAGCCTTCTTTTGAGGGTCACGAGGTCCCTTCCGTGCCGGTACGGCATGTTGGTCATGAACCGTCTCCGGTTCATTGGTGATGGTCGCCTTCGGCGACCCGGATGCATCATCCGTAGTTGGTAGAGGTGGCGCACGAGTTATCGCGTTTTCCCCACGTGTGGGGAATGGATTGGATGACCGACATTGCCGTTCGGTGCTGTAGGAGTGGTTAGCCTTTGTGGAGATATCCCCAAGGGCATCCACCTCCGAGTTATCGGAGTAGTTTCCATCCTTAGCACCACTAATGGTGCTCATGGTTAGCCAGAGGTTCTGGCAGTTGGAGTTCTCCAACTAAATTTGATTTATTACGTAAGCAATAGTATTGATGGGGGAGGATGTAACAGGGTTACATTCTGGTTACATTTAGTATGTGGTGTACGTGAGTACACTACGGTTGGGGTCAGTATTGACCGGTCCGAAAGGTTTTGGACCATTGGTTATTTTAACCAATCAGGGAAGGAGCCCTTGGTGGAGGCGTGGCAGCCAGCCACGTGTTAGTACACAGGTGGTGTACACTACATTTTAGCTAGGTACGAATTTGGTAAGTTCTACTTAGTATTACATATAGTTTACATTAGTTTAAATTAATTTAGGATAATTACATATTAAATGTATATTCAGTTTAAATTTCACTTAAAGACTACAGGACGCTCGACCTCGACCGGCCGCGCGCGTAGTGAGTGTAGTAGCGTAAGGGAAGTTCTTCCCTTAGCTACTCCCTTATTAAGGGAGCCTTGTGTTAAGGCGTTAGCTTGTGCTAAATAGTAAACCAAAGTGGAATCTTGGCCCCGAGTAAGAGAGTTCTCTCTTACTAAGCCCTTTTGTAAGGGCGTATCGGCTAAGTAGCGGCACATCGCCGCTTTAGGAAAGTCTTCCTCTGTGCGCTAACGGCACCGTGCGTGTACGCACCGGCTACAATGTCTTCAAAATGTTCAACATAATCAGACGGCACTTCCAAGAAATTAAAACCTTAACTTTTATCATTCTCGCACATTTGATCATCTGCACTGCAGCATAAACTAATTACACCTTTGCCCGTCCAAAATGAAAAGTTTTGCAGCCAAAGTGAAAATCCTTGCAACAATTGTGAAATGGAACAATTAAATAAACAAAGGAGAGAATAAGCCTCACTTGTCAACATTCAGTATAGGTGAAAAGGGTTTATAAAGAAGCATCTCATCTCAGGTAAAAGCATCAACTCGTAACGTCCTTGTGGATGCGGAGCGAAACACTCCTCGGGTGTTTTTGCGCTTGCGTTTGTACTGGTGATGCACCAGCTTGACTGGATCTTACTATGGGGGCTTGCTTGTCTAGGCATGCACCGGATTTTTGTCGAGGCAGATCCAGCGTGCGACCGAGAACTAGTCGTGGACGAAGCACGGGAGGACTGTGTGTGGGACTGCCAGCCTACGCTGCTTTCTTTTACATGTTGGTGAGTGTGTATTGGGGACAGCAAGTATTGCAAAATATCTTCACTTGCACGACAGCGGGTGTCATTGCAACGTGGTGGTATCAGCCAATGCTCAGAAGCCACCGTGGGAGCGCTGTATCGCTCGCTGATGACCAGTTTTGGATTCATTTACTTCGGCTCATTGATTGTGGTAGTCCTGCAGGCATTGAAAACGATGGCAGATGTTGCCAAGCGCCGTGAAAGTGAATAGAACAATAGCGGATTAGCGTGTCTCGCGTGTATGGCCGAATGTATTCTGAGCTGCTGGGCGAATAGTATGAAATACGTGAATCAATGGGCATATGTATACGTCGGTGTATACGGCTACCCCTTCCGCACGGGTGGCAAGGCAATCATGGATTTGTTCAAGAATCGCGGCTGGACAGCGGTGATTAATGATGATTCGAAGTCCATCGTACTCTCTTTTGGAGCTATGGGGATTGGGCTCGTGACTTTCTGTGTGGGACTTCAAATGGTTCGCGTGGCACTGTGGTGGAGCGGCTGATCAAAGTTTTTGACGCTTGATCAGGCGGTACCACGGCGCCCGGACTGCCGACTAACGAAGGGGGTCCTCCGGATGTCCTTGACTGCTTGTGTTTATGCTCACCTTGTGTACCCGACGGCTTGGGCGTGGGTCGCTCTCCAGGTGGCGGGGATGGCACACTGCAATTCCTTGTTGCAAGATTGAGTTAACTTGTGATGAAGCGACTGCTGCGATCAGGCTTGATCAGGCACAATCAAGCTTAAATCAGGTGTGATCAGGTTTGATCAGCAGTGATCAGGCTTGATCAGGCGCTAAAAGTCGTTGATCAGCTGTGATCAAACTTGATCAGGCTTGACCAGGCGCTAGAAGTCGTTGATCCGCTGTGCTCAGACTTGATCAGGCTTGATCAGGTGATAAAAGTCGTTGATCAGCAGTGATCAGACTTTACCAGGCTTGATCAGGTGCTAAAAGTCGTTGATCAGCTGTGATCAGCTGTGATCAGGCTTGATCAGGTGCTAAAAGTTGTTGATCAGCTGTGATCAGACTTGATCAGGTGCTAAAAGTCGCTGATCAGCTAGATGGCGCGAGTTGCGAGCAGATGAACGCGTATCGTGAGTTGCAGAGTGTCGATCAGGTGTTGATCGGCAAAGGGGGTACTTGATCAGGCAGCGGAAGTATTCACTGCCTGATCGCGGAGCATCTGGAGTCTTAAACAGCTAAAGGAACACCCAAATATATGTATTCCTAGCCTAGACCTACGGGGGGGATAAATTCCACGATATCCACCTAGAGTTCTCGTGGGGCGCTTACAGCAGCCGAACTCTAGGGTTCAAACGTGAACCAAACGGGGAAGAGGTGAGAGCACTGCTCAATCACGTTCCCGAGACCAAAAACCTTAAAAAGAAGAACCGCTGACACAGCGGGCTGAGTTGCGGCGAGTTCTCACACTCTACGCCTACCGGTGGGCCAAAAACGCACAAAGTGATCCCGCCCGGGACGTAGAGGTATTTACTAACGAGGGAGTCGCAAAGGTGCCGTCCCTTAAACGATCTACTCGATCGTACGCAAAAGGAGAGCTTTATTATTGCTTAAATACTAAGAACTACCAATTACCTAATATCCACCAATCAGAACCACCCATTCCAGCGTCCTCCGTCGACCAGTCGACCTGATTTATCCGTCGTTCTTCGATGTTCGTTGAGTACCTGAATGTAATCTTCCCATCTCCCCGTATCTCGTCTATGTTCTGTCTATGTGCACCACGGTTGTACACGCAACTGTATACACCGTGGTACACACAACCGTATACAATTACGCACCCAATTTGTGCCCGCAGTCAGACCCCTAATTAGTCCCATAATTAGGCCCTTAATTAGGCCTAATTTATAGCGCACTTTACCACAGCCGCCCCTGAGCCTCGTCCCAGCCGTACAGCGGTTGGGACGAGGGTCGATCATGCCGTTCGCCTCCATAGATCATGCCACCGTTGGTCGGGTCGTCCACACCCAGCAATCGTGACATCATCGATCAGGTGATCAGCACTCATCAATCTGCCCTTTCTCCCGCCGATCGGGTCCCAATCGATCAGGTGGTTACCGTTAGTGTTATTCACTTCGCGATCAAACGTTCATCCTCCACCAACCGTGGAATCTGCGATCATACCCTCCCGATCAGGCATTTCTTCATTTCCATCATGCAAGCGATAACGGACGACACCCCAGCGAGCACCACCAACGCTCCTGCCCTGGATCGGGCCGCGGCCGATCAGGCGATCGCCGCAATCAATCAGGCTTACAGCCTACAGGAGGCCCTCCACGCCCGCGATGAATGGATCACCGTGTTATCCAGCTCGCTCGCGATGAGCGAAGACACCTTTGCGATGCTTCGACAGCAGCTCACTAGTGCCAACCGCGCTGTGGAGGACCGAGATGCTGTGATCATGCGAACCGCCCTTAAACAGCTTGCGCCACTTCGTGGTTTCATTAACAATGCAGTCAGCTACCTCAAGTCTAAGTTGAAACCGCTAAAAACATCATAGCTGATCACGAGAGACCCATGGTCGATCAACGCGCCCGGATCCTCCATCTGGACAGCAGTCATGATCGCGATCGTTATCTGCGATCGGTGCATGAAGATACTAATGCTGATCAAGCGCGAGAGCTGGATCAACTTCAGCGGCGTATGGGCAAGTTACAAGAAGAGTACGATCGGGATGCTTCCAAGAATCAGCGCTTGGTCGAGCAGGCGTTCAAACTCACCGCCGAGATTGACAGGCGAAAAGATCAGTGCAATCGTCTCCGGAAGAAGCATAAAGCCAACCGCATGCGGATGGATGACTATACCGTCGTCATAGCCCAGACGCAGGAGATATGTGAGCGGGTCGAGGGAGTGTATGACCGACCTTCAGGCTGAGCTGGATGATCTACACGCCGAAAATTATCAGCTGGAGGAGGAGCTTTCCACCACGCAATTTCGCTTCCATCAAGTTTCTGCAGAACGCGACATGCCCCGCAATCAACTGCAACAGGCTCAAGACGAAGTCACGCAATTGCGCTCGTTTCACTCGTACCTTCAGTCCCAGTTGGCGGGTATGTCGTTGCGGATGCAGATCATACCGGCTGCCCGCACCCCTCGTGCAGGTTCTAGTCAGGATGCATCGCCTGCTAGCCTTCCCGCCGATTCTCCAGACGTCTCGATCAGCCGCGCCGCTCCTTCGCCTAAAAGACGTACTCAACGTTCCCGATCTCCCTCTCTATCCAAGCGGCCACGCCTCCTTTCCCCCATTTCGGAGGCGAAATCGGAGGACGATGATCCCCCAAGTCCTGATCAGGACGATGAAGGCGAGTTTCCTGACCCGATCGCTTCCATTCCCTCTACTCCTACAATTAGCGAGTTCGGGAGATAGGATTTACCTGATCAAGGCACTGCCGGTTCTCTTTTTCCTCGTACGGGTGATTTCAAGACGCTGATGGCGGTTCCTGATGATGCCAGTGACGCCGACATCCTTCCGTGGACTCCCGATCAGCTCGGTGGGTTCGATCTGCGTAGCGTCACGGCTCAAGTGGTCTTTCACTACTTGACCCGCCCCGCAGGATGGTTGTTTCCGGCTGCAGTGCACGTCCCTCCGGCTGATTCATGGTCCGGTCATTTGATCACCCAACCGGAAGTGGAGCTGCTGTATTCTCAATGCCCTTGGGGCGTTTTCATGACCATGTTGCCGCCCGTTTCTTTTCGCTCAGTCCGCTGGTTCGATGACTTCCAGACAAAGTGCCGGTCGTTTCTCGAACATCACGCGCTGGCGATCTGGGAGTCGACGCATTATCTCCCTATCGCTAAAGGCCTTCGCGAGACGGATGACTTCTTCCGGAATTACTACAACAGTCACCGCCAACGCAGAAGTCGTGCCGGAGCGACCTGCGCCGGCGTCTTGGCTTTCTTCTGGAGCACCGCTCGCTTCTCCTCGAGTTCGGAGTCGCGCGCTATGCCCCGCGCCCTTTAGCTCTTCGGCGCGTCCTTAATCTTTTTGGACTTGGAAGTTTTCAAAATTTTGGGTGGGTCACTTTTGGCCAATGAGTGGCGTCGGGTCCAGTCTTGATGCAGATCGACTAGAACGGCCGATGCAGACCGGTCAGCATTAGAGTGGGAAGCCGGACGCCGGTGCAACAAGTCAGTCAACTGCTGGTAGCATCGATTTACGGCCGCCAAGCGATGATTTGATTCATGGGTCCAGGCGTCCGATCGGGCCTGGAAGGACTCGACCTTCCCGATCTGCTCCCGGACCACGACCTGTAACTCGCTGATCTGCCTCTCCAGGTCACCACGTTGGGTGAGAAGTAAAGTCCGATCGGACTGGTCCTCAAACATCTGTCGATCGACCACCGCGAGCTGTTCCAGGAGGTATGATCGGTAGGCCTCCAAGCGGGATAGATCATTTCGTGCGCCGATCAACCCGTCCAAGATCGGTCGGAGCTGATCGCGATGATCATGAGACTGCCGATCAGCCGTGAATAAGGCGTCGAATGTTTTGGAGATATCGGCGGGCAACTGATCTACATGCAAAGGAAGGTCATACCAGACCCAAGATGGAAACAGACCGATCGACCTACCTCGCGTTGCTTGTTGGGCGATCTGGGCCCGGAGATGTGCGTTTTCAACAGTCACCTCCTGCAACTTCGTGGACATGGGGATCAACGTATCCACATCCTTCCGCAGTTGCAGGAGTGAATAATTCTTGGTGTCTAACTGGGACTGGAGCTCACGGACCGTTTTCCGGGGCCGATCGGCCTCGATCTGATGCCGTTACGGTGTATCCGACCCGGGGTGCTGAGTGGAGTGCTGAGAGGGCTGTCAGATCGGGCCGATCTGGTCGGCGAATCGAGATGGGGTGATGAAGAACGCAGGGCACCTGCAGCAAAGAAGTTCAAGAAGGTCACAAAGCGATCGGTTGTGCAAGACAAGTACCTGCTGAAAGTGGACTCGGAGACCTGTCCATTGGCGAAGTCCGCTTCTATGAAGATCTGGATATGATGCAATCGGGTCGCTACCGTTGCGAGGTTGCGACACGACTCAGTGGAGGCTGTGGTGATGCGGACCCAAGAACTTTGATAGTTTCCGGTAAGCAGCAGACCGATCGGCTTATCGGCGATCGGATTGGTGAAAATCCAGGAGGCTTTTAAGCCGGTCATGTGCAAGGAGTGTCAAGAACACGGATTTGGGTAAGTCACATGAGATTGCGTGTACTACATATTTTCATGTTTGATACATATTGGGGACTATAGGGGGTAGGTAGTTTTTAGTTTGGGTTTTGCCGAGTTTGGACTTTGCTTCGTAAAGGTTTTGGCTTTTAGCTTCGTCTAAGAAACCGTTGGACCTCTAACTCATCCGGGGTCGTTTCGCCTTGCACGTCAGTCGCCTCTGCACGCCGCAGAGTGTTTTGGGAGCGGAGGGTCGAGTAATCCCCTCCATCTCATTATACAAGGCCGGAACGCGTCACAGACGTATTTGGCCCATTGGAAGTCCCTCGACGGGAGTGCACTTTGGTCGACCTCTCAAGTTTAAGTTGCGCACGTTTGGAACGTGATATTACGTCTATTGGATTATTTCGTGGAGATATCGTTCGTGGAGAGTGTAACTTTCTCATTTGGATCTCCCTATTGGATTATTGGGCCCTATTGAATTACTGGAGTTTATCTCCCATATTGTTCGGGCTTTAAGATCGGGTCAGCGATCTGCCCTCGGGAGTATACTCACTTCAAGTATAACCGATCTACCCGTACCAGGGTGAATAGTTCCGCCCAGGGTACATTACCCAGCACGGTCTACCACATTTAGACCACAAGTCAACTCCTAGCGCCGATCCACCGAGTGTGTTACCAGCCCAATCCATCGGGTACACAAGATGAGATGCAGAACAAATCGGACCAGGCGTCATGTGTTGATGATCGGTCGTCTGCCAGCAGCGGACGATCCGATCGGATCGAAGGCGAAGTTTCGCGGGTCACCCCCCCACCCCCGTAGGTTGGAAGGCCGGGCACGATGGTGGTCAGGTTCTGGACACTACGGTGTTCGATTTTGAACTTGACTCCACCACAGCTATGTCGATGTCTATCCTTGAACGTTTTGATGTCGGAAGGCGCCCATCACTTTACTTGATCGATCATCTCACCAGTTTCCATCTCATGAGCGTCAGCAGGATCACCAGTATCCAACCGATAATAGTCACTGATGATGTACTGTGAAGTGATGTGTGCCAAACACAGAGTTAACTCTGTGTAATGGTCATGTTGGCCCATTACATCACCTCCCACTTAAAGTATGTTCACGCTCACTTAAATAGAGTGTTAGAGAGTGTCGCCATCACAATTGCATTTTACCATCTCGAACGGTCCAATTAACCTTGGAAGAAGTTTTGAGCCTTCCTAGTTAGACAATGCAAGTTAGGAAGATTTTACGTACTAAACAATACAAGATCATCGACCTTATACTTGCTTGTTATTCAGTCCTCTCGTCTGCTTGTTCCTTTTGCAGTATTGAGCTCTAGCAATTGCGTCTCGAACAAACTTCACGACAGCTTGTTGTTTCGCGACGAAGTCATCCACTTGCTCTGCCTCACGACCGTGATATTGTCGAGAGGTTTCATCGAATTGAAATTTGTGATCAACTCGGCAACGACATTAAGATTGTAGAATGACTTAGGCTGGCTTTTGTGTTCCTTAATCCCTCCACAAATTAAGATAGAACCTTACCCATGGGTGATGCAGGTACTCTTCGATGTAGAGCATACTTCATAGAGAATCGGAATGGACTGTCGAAAACATGCGTGGAGTTATTCAACGCAAAAATAAGAAAACATCATTGGCTAAAAGTGCATATGGTTAAACAAATCAGAAGTTCAGGATTAAACTTCATAAGAATTCATGAATTCTCCTTTCCTATTTATGTAATACACTTTCGCTTTTAAAACTTTGCCCTTAATTCACTTGAAGCGTAACTCTTACGAAATTTAATAATGAACTTCTGACTTGTTTATCTACATGCATTTATAGCCAATGAGGTATCATCTTTTGAAATTATATATTTTAAATATGGGTACATATAACTTCAAAAATGGCGTGAGCTAGAACTACACTAATTCAATCCAATTTACCCCCGCAATTCTTGCATTCGTTTCGCGATAAGGTTCTTCGTCAGCAGATCTGCTATCTTCTTTTATCGCCTTAACAACGCCGTTCTTTGCATAAAATCTTTACGGAATTTTAACTTAATGTCGATATGTTTCGAGCTTCCAGTACTAGCCTCACTTTCGACATTCCTGATCGCCGTTTGAGTATCAATCATCAAAAAAGTGGTGTCTTGGGTCGAATCCAATTCCTATAACAGTTCTTTCAAACCAAGGGCTTCTTTTCAACCCACTATCGCCGCTACAAACTCAGCTTCAGCTATAGACAAGGCAACCGAACTTTGCTTCTTGCACTTCCAACACATCACGACTCTATTCACGTAAACCATTACTTTTTCGATCGTCTGTACCGCTGCAAAGTCCTCATCCGTGTATTAAGTGATCCGAACAGGGATCGGTAGATATCCATCATGCATTGGACCTATCTTCAATGACTTGGTATTTGACTACCCGCTTCGATGCCTTGTAATCTCCCAACGTTGAGCATGGGAGCGCAGAGTGGCGCGACGCACGGCAAACTAAATGTCAGGACGACCGCATCGATATATCCACAGCATAAATCCAACCAGATTGAAAACTATTAACACAGGGCAAACTTTCACGAGATTTCACTGGTAATGGTCTCTTAAACTCTTTCAAAACGTCCATCACATGTTTTTTGTCTGGGTTTGCCTTCGTTGATTTATGCATCTTCAGGAGCTCATCAATTTTCGTCTCTTGGTCCATAGTGTGGGACGTCCGACCAAGTTTTTTGACATTACCCAAATCCTTCAGCTCGAGAACCTCCATGTCTTTGAAAAATTGTTTGAAAACTCAATCGTAGTTCCAGTAACCAATGTGTCGTCAATATTCACTCTAACCAAAACATTCGCATCGTTCGTTTTTTTACAAAAATGCATGTGTCTGGTACACATTGCACGGATTATAATCCTTGCAAGCTTTCACATAGCAGCTGGTTCCAGAGTTTTCCATCCTTCTTTAAACCATATATTTTCTCATAGTTGTCGTGCAGTCTATATTTCGACTCCACAACAAACATTTCTACGATATACTTTTTGATTTCAATACCTTGTGGCAAGTTTGTGAGGTATATATCATGCCTATCCTCAGTTTTTGCATTCGGGGAAGCGCTAGACACATTACCGTGCCGCGCTGGAGCACCCCAAATATGGGCTATCGTTAGGATAAGGTTAACTTTATTGATCTCCATAATGGTAGAAATGTGAAAAAATAGTTTTGGCCATAAACTAACTAGTCGCCGCTTTGCGACCAAACCAGACTGTACCTTTCAATGTTCGCAATTTAGTCTTATAGACCCACTTTGTGGAGTGAGACTCCTTTCCAGGTCGCCTTTTTCCAATCTCGAGGTTCCCAGATCCTCTAGAGACTTCAATTGAGCTTGTTCAGCCAGATTTCACATGACATCATTTATGCTTTAATGTGCCTCTTGAAACAATATTGTATCTGGTACCACACCCTTAAATCACATTCGGATAATGTAGCCGGTGCGTAAACGCACGGTGCGGCTAGCGCACAGTCGAAACTTCACCTAAATCCTTGATCTCTAACACTTTCATGTCATCAAAAATGTCGTTACCAAATCTTCTTGCGTTCCGGTCACCAATAAATCATCCACGTAAACTCCGACCATGATCATATCCACTCCACGTCGCTTGAAATACAAACATAAATCCGTGTAGCACTGCGAGAAATCCAGCGTAATCAACTTGTCTTGAAATAGTCTGTTCCAGAGTCGCCCTGCCTGCTTAAGACCATACAAGGTCTTCTTCAACTTCAGCACCAGCTCATTTACTTCTTCCACTTCAAATCTCTTGAAATATTGCTTCGTAAACTCCATACCTTTCGGTATATACAAGTAAATGTCATGCTCCTCTTCGAGTGCCTTGACGTATGCGTTAGGAATGTCACCGTGCTTGGCCTTCACATTCCATCTTCTTGCCAACGCCAAAATTTTTTTCACCGTCCCCATATCCATCACAGCCGCAAACGTGAGTTCATAATCAACTCCAAAGCGTTGTTCGTTTCCGCACGCGACTAGTCGTGCTTTATAACGCTCCACACTTCCGTTTGCGTCAGTCTTCGTCTTGAACACCCATTTGGTGTGTAACGGCCTGCACCCACTCGGTCTCTTAGATACATCCCACACTTCATTCATTTCTAACGACATTATCTCCGTTTTAATCGCTTCACTCCATTCATCTTTGTGCTTGCTCTTCATAGCTTCCGAAAAATTACGCGGATCCATTTCCGTGATCATATTCACTACTCCATTGTCATGATTGTCATCATTATCTTCTTTCTTCTGTTCATCTCTTGTCTCCGCTCTCTTCTAAGCGTACTCCCTTTTCACGTGCCGCTCTTGACCACGTATTCTTATTCTTGACTCTCTTGGTCTCCTTCTTGCTGGCTTGTGCTTCTTGAACTTCTTCATCTTGTTCTTCACTTGATACTGGTGCTTCTTCTAAGTCTGCACCTAGTTCTTCTGAGAATAGACGCCGCAACTGCTCATTTTGCGTGTCTTCCAAGGTCTCGATGTTCTTGATATGCTCGGTCACTACAAAATTCCGGTCTAGCTTCAAATATACCTTGAAACCTTTAACTTCTTCGCTTCTTGATATTATTATCCCAACCTGCGCTCTGTGCGCCAACGAATTCGTGCCTGGGTTTCGGTACACTGTACACGGAGATCCAAAAGCGACAATTTCTCCAAGCCGTGGATTCTTCCAGTTAACATCTCGATTGGCGACATCTGCTTCGTGTTTGCACTCGTAGGACTTCGATTCAGTATGTACGCCGCATAGTCAACTGCATCGCCCCAGAAAGACAAATTTAAGCCACATGAGAAAAGCATGCAGCGCGCCATATTCATGATTGTCCTGTGCATCCTTTCAGCTTTCCCGTTACTTGCCTGATTCGCAGCTTCGCTGATTTGCCGACCAATTCCAGTCTTCTCGCAAAAGTAATCCAGATTTTTATACTCCAGTCCTCCATCCGTCCGTAGAATATGTACCTTGTACTAAAAACGTCTCTCAAAGAAAACAATGAAGTGTTCAAACTGCTTCGCTTCCATGTCTTTGGTCTTCGCCAGGAACACGCGTACGTAATTAGTCTTGTGGTCCACAAAATTAATCATATACCTATTTCCCAGCCTGTCCTTCGGTGCAATAGGACCTTTGAGGTCCGAGCATCTTACTCCACCCACCCTGTCTATGGGCGAGTGCTCTACGGTATCCTTCTTGGACTGTCTTCCTTTAGTCTGCTTCCCTTGTGCGCACGTCAAGCAATTCATCCTTTTCGTGTCCGTAAGTTCAATTCCAAAATCCGGGTCCTTAGCCAACTTTTCGATCGCGTCGTAACCTAAATTCCCCATGCGCGCATGGAAGTGCATCATAGTTCCTCGCTGAACGTCATTTTTCTTATTTATCTCGACTTCATTTTCATGCACCGCCGCCATGACGATATCACCGAAGTTCCTCTTTGGTATGTCGACCCGCACACAAACTGTGAGAACTTTATTCACCTTTTCGACGTCGAAAATACTCTGTCCTGTCGCTTGGTGCTTGATCACCCGCTTACTGTTCACGTAAGCCAGCTCGCAGCCCTTTTCTTCTAATAGTCCATACGATAAAATGTTACGCGCCAAATTCTCCACGTAATACACATTTTCAATCTTGATCAGTCTTTCGACTCCACCTCACCGCACGTACACCTGCAATTCGCCCTTCAACACGACTTTCAGCTTCTTACCATCAGCTTGATAAAACACACCATCCACTTGCTCTGTATTCCGCAGAATCTTTGAGTCATTCGTCAGGTGCATGCTTGCACCGCTATCCAAAATCCACTTATTACTCGATACGTTAGCTAAATCTCCAGTAATCGTAAGCGACATATCCACATTCTTGCCACCCTTCTTTGGGCATTTCCACTTCAAGTGTCCCGCATCTCCACATACGTAACATCTTCTTGGCTTGTCCTTCTTTTCTGCCGCGACGTTCACTGTGCCTCTTGCCGCCGTCCTTGGTCTGTTACCTTCGTGTTCCACTGCCTGCGCGAAGTGGCAGAGCTCTTCAGCCTGCCGTAGATAGTCCACGTGAGTGTAATCGTACCTCGACATTGATACATGCTTCAGCTCTGGCTCTGCATGATAAATAAAATTATCAATCACCAGCGCATCTGCGCTCCCCCTACTGCTTCCGCCACTGATAGAAAATATAAGTAATGCTCCGTCCAGGATCTTGTATAACACTTCCTCGCGAAAAATAACTTCATCGCTTGAGCCGACGCTAGCTGCGTATGGAACGTCGTCAACATCTTATCCATAACATACCACAACGCGGGAGTCTCACTCCACCACGTTCAACCTGTCGGTTGTAATAATTCTCTGCCGTACCAGATATGTAATGTCCCAGGAGATCGAACTTAACGTCTTCACTCCATGGGAACCCACACGCTGCCTCAGCGATACCTATCTGGCGCAAAAACTTCCTGCCTCACGGATGAAAACCCGACCCGAGACCCCGGTACACTTCAGTACCGTCGAAGGCTCTAATTTGAAGCTTGCACTGCTTCGGTGAGGGCGTCCTCAATATATGCGCTTGTCCTAACTGCCCTGCATCTATATGCACCCCTGGGTTTACATACCCTGTCCTGGGGTGCCCGCCTATGCCCCGATCTGTCCGGCGTCTTCTGCGCCACCTCGATCAAAACAATTCGCATCGGCCTTACTAAGATGCCTGAAACTCATGTCAGCTGGATTAACTGGCCTGTACACGGCCTTCTCCTCATGGCTCCCTTCCAGGGAAGCCATGATCATCTTAGTGTCTCTGTTGGGGGTGTGATACACACCACCCAGTTCAGAAACCGCTCTAGGAGAGTTCTCAAGCTTTCCCAGCCGGTCTGTCAGCTCCCGGATGGCTGCTAAGACATCGGCCGACCCCGCATTATCTTCAACAACATCGACTTTTTCTTCGCTGTCCTCACTCCCCTTACTTGGGCTCATAACCTGTTGTTGTGTGCTCTTTCCCTTCGCCATCGCGTAGTTGTAATGCAAATATGCGTAAATCACTTGATCCTAGTATTCCCACCCCTTTAGCACGCGCAAACCTTCTTACCCAGTCCTTGTACACAGTAACTGGAACCTAAATGCGCGCCTCCACTAAAGAATAACTCGGGCTTCCGTATGGTGCCGCTTGCCCCTCTCTACTCCTACAGGAAATGCCGAAGTGACCGAGCGCACAGAGAAAACGGACGCGTGGTTACTGTTAGTTAACCGTGAGAAGAAAATGCAAAAGTGATATATTTAGACTAGACTATTTTATAGTCCGTCACAATTATGCAATTTGTGTACACATATTTTCGACTTTTGTGCGTCGATGCTAAAAACTTGGAAAACCACAATATCGCAACTTGCACTTGGTTTCCAACACGATTCAACTACGAGCTGATATGAGAAAAAGGTGGAGGTGATGATGGAGACTAGAAGGTATTGAGTTCGACCGTTAATCCTCGACGTAGATAATTGTATGGTTCCTGCTCTATGTTGTATGGATGAAGTGTAGGGAATTGGTAAATCCACGTACATTTTTGGTAAATCCACGTACTGAAACATTCCAATATTTAATATGGGGGGGGGGGTGTGCACTAGTGTTGAAACGGCTCGGCTTGGCTTCGGCTCGGAGCCATGAAATGTGGCTCGGCTTCAGCTCCAAGCCAAGCCATGTGGCTCGGCTCAAGCCAGCCACTTATCCACGGCTTGAGTATACTTATTATATTATAAGTTGGTGATATGTATCGTAAGGACAGAATAGAGAGATAATGCATGTGTTAATGCTTACAGTACAGTAAGATGCAGCGGACGGGCTGCCTTTTTAAACACATGCAAAGCTATCTAGAAGTTTCGAGGAAATTCTCCACTCCGCCCATCACGTCATCCTCCGATTCTCATCAGCTGGGTAGAAACTTTTGAGATGCACCAAAGTGTGACAAAAATCCATGTGCATATATATCATAGTCAGAGTCTTCTGAATTTAATCTGTTTTTACCAAAATAGCAAGAACATACTCTTGTATCCTTGAAATTAAGAACATATTCATACAAGAGAAAATATTTGGAAAACGGCTCAAGCCACGGCTTGACTGGCTCGGCTTCGGGAGCAAGCCAAGCCAAGCCGAAGCCTAGCCATCGGCCTCGGCTCAGGTACTCGGCTCGGCTCGAGCCACGGCTGAACCGGCTTCAGCCGAGCCGTTTTCAACACTCTTGTGCACGTAGCAAATGGGGTGTGTGCACCTAGTCGGTCCCTAACTTTTAGGGTAAGTTTACATAATACACTTTCCTTTTTGAAAATAAATCAGTGTTCACTTCTACTGAACTCTCTACGGCTGTCAAAGGGCGCTTGCTTGCTTGCTTCTCACGCTGATCCTCCCGTGATGAAACTTTGTCAGCAGGTGAGTATTGATCGCGGGAAGTGTTTAAGACTTTCTATTTACGTTTTTAACAGACGGAATACTCCATACAAAGGGGAAAAATCTACCAGCTGGATCCATACATCATCCGACAGAATCAACCTTCAGTAAGTAAGGCCGAGGCGCATTCCCGTTTGTACCATAAGATCCATGCCAACAATAGCGTTTTGGCGGTCCATTGATTTGACGAACCAAGCGTCTAAATAATGCCTAATGATCCGGTTAAGGTGATATTAACATTTGATCTTCCTTCAGTTATTTACGCGCTTTACCCGACCCGGCCCGATGCATTCTTATTCGGGGTCTCGTCTAAATGATATTGGGATCATTGTGGAGAATCCTACCCCTGAGTCAAACAGCTATATGCTTTCTTGCTGTAAAGTTTCCGCACGCTATTGCTTGTGTTGGAAACCAAGGGCAAGTTGCGATATTGTGGTTTTCCAAGGTTTTAGCATCGACGCACAAAAGTCGAACATAGGTGTACACAAATTGCATAATTGTGACGGACTATAAAATAGTCTTGTCTAAATATATCACTTTTGCATTTTCTTCTCACGGTTAACTAACAGTAACCACGCGTCCGTTTTCTCTGTGCGCTTGGTCACTTTGGCATATTCAGTAGGAGTAGAGAGGGGCAAGCGGCATCACACGGCAGATCAAGTTTCTCTTTAGTGGGGGCGCGCATTTAGGTTCCAGTTACTGTGGATAAGTGCTGGATACGAAGGTTGCGCGTACTAAGGGGAGGGTATACTAGGATCAAGTGATTACTACGCATTTTTGCACTACGACTATACGATGGCTAAGGAGAAGAGCACACAACAACAGCTTTCTTAAATCGCTTCTCGGTAGTGTGATAACCTCAATATCCACGCACTTACCAGGGAATGGATTCAGTTCCGTCCTAATTATCGAACTGGAATCTCCAATCCACCCGTGTTGATCGGCTTCTTTTTGAAAGTAAGTCTAATTATCGTTTATGCGTTTTTCTTCATTGCTATTCCTTTTACCGACATAGGCACGGATGTTAAACGTAAATCGCTCCAGATTCCAACTTGACGGGCAATTTAGCTTACCTTTTTTCGCACTAGGAACGAGATATAATTTTAAGATTTCCTGAACGATAATTCAGGGCTAAACTACGTCGCCTTCAAGCCATTTTAGCTAAAAATCGGGTGTTTAGATCAGCCCCATGCGTAGGCTTTTAATTGTTCTCTTCATTTTCTATTCAAAATAAATCGATCTGCTTTATAACAATCTGATCACACATAATATCCACACTTCATCCTCAACTCCAAAGTTAAGTTACCCTACAGAACATGGACAATCGCAATTTTTTTCCTAGTCATCGAACGAACCATTTCACACAAACAATCTCCAATAAATGCATCTTGCCTTCCAATATACGGAGTTTTTCATCAGCTCAGATCTGTGCGTGATCCATATACCGTTGAATAATATCCAAAGATCACAGTAAGCTCAACATGATCTGCGCTCTCATTAGTCAATTTTTGGATAGGAGAGCTTACGGCGACATTAGATCGCTTCTCCCTGTAGCTTCATTTACTGCAACCTGTTACGGCTCTTATTTTCACGTTCAATGTCCCTCCACAATTGAGATCATGTTGATACAGCTGTTGGGTCTTTATTTATTGTTGTCAAGCGTACTGATCGTGAGTCTGGTACACCGATCGGGATCGCCGCCTCTAGGGTGGATCGTGGATTGCAACATTCAGACCCCAAACGATCGATCGATCTCGATCCGCCTCGATATAATCCACGCTCCCAAAAAAAATACTATTTTCTTGGACTTCCTTCCTAATCGTCGTGATCTTGGTGCAATCTTTTCCCTGATCTTTACAAATCACCACACAGATTGATCTCCTGCTTGGCTGTCCATTTATCTTCGTCATGAGCTTGCAGGATCCGTTCGACTTGTAGGACTTGCACTATATGCCCCCTCAGACTTCCAGTTGAGATCGATCGGTCATCAGTCAATCCGCAGGCTTGCAAATCTTCTCGTAATGATCACCTGAGCCTTGCCTATATTCTCCTCCAATTAAATCAGCTCAGGTAATCGGTTGATCTCGAACGATTTGGCAACAATGTCTCATCGGTGATAGTCGACCCGATTGATGATATCGGGTTAAGATCGCCAGATGGTCAGCGCTTCGGTTACAATCTCGCTTCACACGCGTAGATTGTACTCGGGTCACGCTTTCAATATCTTCATAATCCGATCCTTCAACAACACAAGACGCGGGGCGAGCCTTGCTCTTGATCGTGCCCGTAATCTGTCTGGTTTCCAAGTTAGAGTCTCCGCAGCTAATCGTCGGACCTTGTTCTGGATCCGGAGTAATTCCAGCAAAGTAACAGACAACGGTAATCTATTCACGTGTTTTTTAGTTACATGGACTAATGCTGCGTCCATTCTGGTAACTTGCATAGTAGATTAATGCGTTTACAACGTAAGCCACATTGTTGTCAGTTTATTTCTTTGATTTGCTCACGTGATATTATAATAGTTGTTACGATCTCTCAAATCGCACACGAATAATCGATGCCAATATAATGTTTACAATCCGAACTTTTTTTTTCAAGCGTGTCGATAAAAACTTAGACCGATTGGGTCGTCATTCGGGTCAACGAGCGGTGGGGATAGGGAATTCGCCTACTTGCATTGTTTCCGCGATACGATCTTGATTAGAGCCTCATCTACCTCTGTCCTTGGCATTTATTGCTTCTGGTACACTTTATGATCCAGCGATCACTGTGACAGTAAGGCTGACCATTTTCATAACTTCCGTCGATTCCTGATAGTATCCAAGCCAACATAAATCGGCGCGAAAGTACCTTAATCGCTCTTCTCTCCAACACAGCGTAGACAACATCTAATACTTAGCAGCGCAACACCTCTTTGCCACGATGTCATAAAAGATGTCATGATTGATTTCGTTTGGTTTGAGTGTTCGGCGGCTGGATAGTATATACGGTCCAGATCTTGGACTAAGGCGGTGGAGATCGCTCACCTATTTTCATTGATTATCACCAATTTTATCCGGTTCAAAGCTCCTGACAATACGGTCTCATCCTTTGTTTTAAAAAAGGAAGGAGCCAAACTATGTAAGGGACACTATTTTGTCGCATCAGCTGACGAAAACACGATGGTGGAGATGTGGTTGACCGAGAACAAGTTGTCTCGACAAATGGGTTACGTCTTGGTCGGGTCACGAGATACTCGAGAGCGAGTTAATGAACGACGTCGCGAGCATTTCGAGATCGAGCCGTCGGACCCATGAGAAGCTCGTCTCCCGGTATGACCGGGCTCATGGTCTGGTACTCAAAAAATGATATGCTTGGGAACAGGCTCACATGTGGCACGCTCCCTTTAGTATCGAATTGCATATCTATCGTCTGATCACAGCTAGTACGGATTTATTAAAAATCTTCTTCATTATCCATGTTTCGAAGGTCAGGTTATCCTGATCGACCGATGACAGCGTGCATAGTTGAAGTTATTTTCGACGAAGCCTTGTTTCCTGAAGATAGCTGAGAGAGACCGCTGGGTCGAGACGAGTACAAAGTGGAAAAGATCGCAGACGTCCGATTGGGCACTATGGTTGAGCTCATCGCAAGCTTATAGCCCATTGTAAATTGAAGATTAAACCAATTGAATCGACGGACGATTAATAAAATTTGTGGTATAAGGCCACAAATGATCTGGTTAGTGACGAAAGGATCAGTGAAAAGTCCGAGTAATCGACAACCATGACGATATTGATTAAGGAGACAGCCTAGCCCCGATCGGGTGCGGGGCAATCCGAATATTGTGGAAAAAAATCGACAAGGACGTAAAAGATCAAGAGAACGAACGAGCTTAGACCTGCTGATTGTAAGATATCAGACCACGATTGGAAAGCGATAAAGTATTCAGGCAAGCTCGTGGTAAGAGAAAATCTAGATCGGAGGAAGATACCCCGTTTAGCCAGATCAGCAATGAAAGCTCCTACTCAAGAATGATCCAACCTAATTACTGCGTCGGCACTCACCGATTTAGCACGATCAACACCATGGGAATCCTTTAAACACGCGCGCTAACGATCCGGATGTCTTACAATGGATGGCTTCAAGATTTTCAGAAAAACTTAAGAAAAAAACAGTTCGTTCGAATCCACACCCAGGCGATCCGGGAGTCGAACCATAATTGACTATCCCGTCTGTGGTATCATCTGACATGGATATAATCTACTGAAGGTTGCGCGGACGTATCGACAGGATGGGCAATGGAGGCTGTGGAGGATTCCAGTCGGGCAATCTGCCTTCCATGTTTCTGTATCTCCCCCCCCCCTTCTTCAACCTGAAGATCTGTCTTATACGCGCTCAACGCTAAGCGTCCGATTTTCCTGCTCTCCCGCGTAGAATGTGTCCCTATAGTAATCTCGAATGCCAACGAGTGAAATAGAACGGTTCTTGCGTGCACTTGGACGTGCTCAGCTGACGATGATCAGCTCGCCAAAACTACTGAAGTAGCTCGCACTTGGTGATGGCTCTACGTAGTACGTGATATGTCGAGTGTCATCTCTCCTGATCAACTTAATCACCCTCACTTCTGCCGTCAACAGCGCCACAGTAGTCTGCTTTTTACATTGCCAATTAACCACGTTACCATTTACGAAAATCAACATGGCGCCGACGCTCTTGCGGTCTTCTTTATCTGCAGTAAAGTCAGCGTCACTGAAGCACGTATTGCGGGACTGTAGCGGTAGATTCTCATCGTAACCAGCTTTAAACGTAGTCCACTCGTGCGTTTAAGGTACTTCATAATTCGCTTGGCAATTTTATAATCTCCAATCGTTGGCGCATGAGTCCGTCTAGTGGCGCGGTGCACGGCTAAAGAAATATCAGGACGTGTGCAGCGCAAAATGCACAGCAGACTACCAACGAGATATTGAAAACTCTTGATTCACGGCAAATTCGGTTTAGCCTTTACCGGCAACGGCTCACAGAAACTTTACGTGTCATCCAAAACGAGAACCGGAGTCTTGACCGGGTTCATCTTCGAAAGCTTGTGCGTATTTAACCGTCAAAAATTGTCGCTTCTTGATCTAAAATTAGCCGCACTTGTATCTCTTCCGATCCTTTCGCTCAAAAATTTCGTAACATTACCGAGATCTTTTAAATCGAACACTTTCAGCTCCGTGAAAATTTTCGAGACAACTTCATCATTGGTGACTGTGAACAAAAGGTCATCTACATAAGCACCAACTACAATCGTTCCACTTTCATTAGTTTTCACAAAAATGCAAGTGTCTGTAGCACAGTGCACGAAACCCAAGCTTTGCAAAGATTTACACAAACAATCATGCCATAATCTGCCGGCTTGTTTCAGCCCATACAGATTACGCTTCAACTTCAAAGCTAACTCATTTTGCGCAACCACGTCGAAAGGTTCCGGCTGTTTTTGGTCTATCTTCATGCCTTTACGGACTTGTAAAATTATTTCCGCTTCGTCTTCCACTTTTGAATTAGCGTACGCACTTAGCCGCCTCCCTGTAGTGCGGCTACCCCCCCCCAAATCTGAGGTAGCACCAGAATAACCTTGACATTATTCAGCTCCATCACGGTGGAAACGTAAAGAAATAATTGTCACCCTATACTTGTTTGTCGCCCGTAGCGAAAAGTCTCGCCTTGTACCTCTCTACAGACACATCAGACTTAAGTTTGGTCTTATAGACCCACTTGTTCGGGAGAGGTACCTTCCCTGGCGGTCGACGCACAATTGTCCACGTCTTTAATTTCTCGAGGGACTGTAATTCAGTCCGCTCGGCACGACTCCACATGTCACTGTTGGCACTTTCGTGGGCTACCTGTAACTCTTGGGATCTGGCCCCGCTGCCTTCGAAATATTTCCATGCGTATTTTTTTCTGATACGGCGAATTCGCATAGCGCAGTTCCAACAACCGGACCGTCACAACAGTCAACAGTTGCGCTGGTCTCTTCAATATTGCACGAAACCTAATCGGTATATTTTCTTGGACTTTCGGGAATGGTCATATTGTCTTCTCCTTTGGTTTTTTTTCTTCCTCCGACTCAACTTACGTACACTGAGTTGAAATTCTTCTGATCTTCACGCGTCCCATCCGCGTTCCGCGTTCCATCAAATTTATCTTCAACTTACACGGAAACTTCATTGTGTGTGTGAGCGAGACTTTTCTCGATCCTCTAACTTGTCATCAATTTCAACTTCCAATTCCTTAATAATCTTGTCGCTTGCGTCTTTGCTAAGCGTTTCGATCTTGTTTAAATGCCTTGTAACTGTAACCACTTGGACCTTGAAAACGGAACCTTGTAGCCTTTAGTTTCATCATTGTTCCAACGATTAGCGCGCGCTCTGCATGCCGCGCCAGAGCCTTCTTCATTGGGTCCCACCATACCATAAATGGGGACCCGAAACCCAAAATATGGGCGCTTCCCAGCTAGCACTTTGTTTGGCGACAGACGCCCTTGGTTAGCCCTTGTCGGAGTTCGGTTGAGTTGTTTAATCTGCATGCCACCGATCAATAAATCATCGGTAAACCTGAACCAATATCATAGACTGGTCCATATTGAAGATGGTCCGATTCGTCGGTTCTGACTTTGTGTTTCGGCCTTGATTACCAGACTCAGTGATCAGTCGGAGAATACCAGTCTGTTTACAGAATAGATCTACCTTCTGGTATTCGCCGCCGCCGCCGCTAGTCTTTAGCACGTTCACACGGCAGTGAAATTGTTCTCAAACCAAACGATAAAGTGCTCGAGCATCTTTTCCGCCATATCCTTCGTAAGGGCGGAAAATACTCGCACGTAATTCGAAAAATTATCCTCAAAAAAAACAAAAATCGATTTTCACGTCGGTTACGAGGAGTGATCCGACCCTTAAGATCACTGCAGATCACCCCTCCGATCCGATCGATAGGGGCATTGTTGTCCGAATCTTTCTTCGGTTGTGCAATCCGTGTAGCTTTGGCTTCGGCACTGGTCAATAATTTTTTTTTCGTGTCCGTGAGGACTATGCCCGACCTGGGGTTCGTGGCCAGTTTTTTTTGTAACTGTTTCATATACCATGTGACCCAAACACACGTGGAAGTGGTGTATATTACCAGTATGAGCATATATCGATAAACTTTTTAACCGCGTTATTTAAAACCGTATCCAATCGTGAAATCACTTCCTTGGGCAATCGAAAGATTAGACACAAATAAAGACCCAAACGTCCGAATTCGAAAAAGTATCTTTCCATTTAGTATCAAATGAACCAGGTGACCGTTGTCCGAAATGTTCACCCTTTTCACGTAGCTTTCCAAGTGAAATTAGATTCTTTGCCAACTTTGGCTCGTAAAACACCTCGGTTAATTCAATGACTCTCGAGGGTTCTGTATCTGTCTTCAACGTAATTTTTTCGACTTTGGTAGATTTTAGTATACCGCCGTCTGGAAGAACAAATGTGTCATTCGGACCACATTCCCTTGCATCTTCCAATAACTCTGCGTTCGACACCAAGTGTCTACTAGCTCCGCTGTTAATGATCCACATGTTTCGTTCATACGTTTCATGAATACAGGTACTCGTTTGACCAAATTAGCTTCCATCGTCGAAAGGACCACCGTTTTAGACCATCCATCACTAGGTTTTTCGATCTGCCCTTCACACGAATTATTTCCATTCCTGCGGCACCGGGCAATATCTCCTGATATGACCTTCGCTACCGCAATTATAACCCCCCCCTGATTCTCATTCGGTACCACCAAATTCGCGTGCATCTTGCGGGGTGTCTGCTCTTGAATTCATCGTCTTCAAGCTCTTGTGCCCAAGCAATGAGCTCTATAGTATGTCACAGGTAGTTCTGCCTAGCAGGAGCGTACCTGGCCATCAACATAATATTCATTCGTGGCGCCGCAAATTTCAAAATGTTTTCGACAATTAACTTTTCACTTGACCCACTCTCACGGGCCAAAGCTACTAAGTAGAGGTAACGCTCCGTCCAATTTGTCCTTGAATCTGTTTCACTTTCAAACTATGGTGGTGGGATATATTAACTTTAAATCCCAACTAAACCATAATGAAGTGTAAATGCGGCGAAAGTTGCCACCACAACCCAATATTTGATCGGAAGTATTCGGAGGCTGTTTCCTCCAAATACTCCCCCAAAATAACCTTGAGACGCTCCGTCCACGTGAAACTGGACGTCATCTCAGCGATCTCAATGTCTTCTATGTAAAGGTAAGCCCACTGCTTAAACGCTGCACCTAAGCCAGGGTAAATTTCCTTGTCGGAGAGCTTCTTAACAGACAACTTCAGTATTTTATTCGTAGCGTGACCAAATTGTGGTGCATGCATCAGCCCAGCGGCTGCATTACCGCTGCCCACACCCGGCACGCCACCCGGTGCCACATGGAGTACCCTCTCAACATTTCCGCGTGGCACACCGCCAACTTTCACGCCTTCATCCTCGGCCAGATCATGCAGAGTCATCTGCTGGCCAAACGGACCGTGATTTCTCAGACTTTCCCGAAATTCATGCGTATTGGGGAGCCTTTCCTCGACCCAACGGATACGCTAGAAACAGTGTCTACTCTTTTCTTCTTCTACGGACACCAGGCGAAATTGGACATCTTTCAGCCCTTTTAAAGTTGTCTGTAGTATATCATTCTGTCCTGTCACGTTACCACTTTCCTTTTTTTCCTCTATCTCATCCATTTAAACGAGAGTAAACATATCCACACAAAAAGCGAAACTAGTAGCACTTAAACAAGGGGACCTGCCACTAGTTCCAAGAAGACGTAACGAGAAACTCTAAACGAGAACTTATAAACATAAAATTCCAAGCGATAACTTGTTGAAAGGTGTTTCCGTCCATCGTAGCACAGTAGTGTAGGAAACTTGATGTCGTAGATGTCCAATAATAACAGCAATATTACCAAATGTCTCATGTCAATATCTCTGCAACCAGTTACAGCTAGGTTGCGAGAATGACACTAGTAGAGAGATTATAATGCAATTGACGAAGTATATCAAACCAGGGACTTTTTCAATGGAATGTGTATTGAGAAGTGATTACCAAGCCTAGCATGACTATGCATAAGGAGTTGAAGGCATGCTATACCTTCAACAGCTGTTGTGTTACCTACATTACGTATCAGTGCAAAAATAGGCAGTACTCAGAATCGAGTAAGGATACCGTATTTTTTGAAACTAAATAGTAAGAAATACAGATTGCTAACTAAAACAAGTAGTCCTACCTAATTTTAGTAATTAAGTATACAGACTATTTTTAACACTACTCCTCAATGTGTATTTCGAAAAATCGCACATGTTGAAGGTAGAGCGCGGCGCGTAGCTCATCGAACCTCGAAGAAGGTAAAGCCTTAGTAAGTCCGTTAGCGAGCATATCTTTACTCGAATCGTATGTAGCCTCAATAAGTCCATCTTTTAACTAAGAGGTAATAAACTTCACCCGAATGTCGACGTGTTTCATTTTTGAGCTTGTTTCGTCGCCCTTGAAAATCTTATCGCAGCATGGTTAGCTTCATCTTGACTTGCACTTCCTCAATGAGTTCTTTAAAACCCAATAACGTGACCACATTTGTCGAATCCGCATAAAATTCCGCCTACATGGTCGATAATGAGACGGCGCCTTGTTTCTTGCAAAGCCAAGCAAACAAAACGCCATCGACAAAGATTATTCCACCTGAGGATGACTTTCTGTCGCTCTTGGAGCCTCCGTAATCTGCATCGCTGTACTCCTTGATGCTTAACTCGTTGCTCGCCACCTCACTGCGCCCTATACAAAACTTAAGATGTTTTGTACCCTTGAGGTAACGCAAAATCTTCTTGTCAAGCTGCCAATCTGCAATGGTGGGGCATGAGTACGTCGAGTAGCCTTATGAATGGCGTACACAATGTCGGGTCTGGTGCAGCGGGCGATCCAAAGCAAGCTGCCAAACCAGACAGGAAATCCTTGATTGTTGATAATCCAGTACTTTTTAGTGCCTCGCTTGGTTGAAGCGATAAGTCCTCGAAATCCGGGACGATCGGAGTGCATACCGGGTTGTCATCTTCCATCTTGAAGTCTTTGATGATAGCATCAATTGTGACCTCTTGATCCAGCTTGTATCCGGAGTTGTCGTCGAACGTCACACGCATGCCAAGAAATGTCGATACTTTGCCGAGGTTTTTAATCTTGAGGCACTTCAAATCTTCAAAAATTTCTCTACTATCTCCTCCTTTGTACCAGTTACTAGTAGGTCGTCAACATAGATACCTACTATAACGGTTTCACCATTATATGCTTGACGTATAGACACATGTCCGTCAAGCACTGCGAAAAATCCAAATACAGTAATTTTCCGTGAATCATACGATTCTATAATTGTCTTCCCTGTTGAAGGCCGTAAAACGTTTTCTAGAGCTTCAATACTTTATTTCCTTGAGAACCTTGAATTGAATGTCCTCACTTGTCTTCAAATGCATGCCTTAAGGGATGAACAGAAAAATGTCATGTTTATTTTCCTCGGCCTTAACATAGGCGTTCGGAATATCCCCGTGCATCGCAGGCACCTTCCACTTGGTCGACAACGCCAAAACCAAATTCACCGTGTTCATGTCGATAACGGCGGCAAACGTTAAGGTGTAATCGATACCAAAAGGTTGCTCGTTGCAACATGCAACGAGTCTTGCCTTGAACCGTTCGATTTCACCACCTTGGTCCAATTTTGTCTTGGATACCCACTTAGTGTGGAGAGGTCGACAATCTTGAGGCTTGTCAACGATGCTCTAAACTTTGTTATGCTAAGCTCCTCCTAAACTGCAGTTGTCCATTTGTCCTTGTTGAGGGACTTCATGGCTTCATTGAAACTTTTCGGGTCCATTTCAGTGACGAAATGCATCGACCCATCATCCTCGACTACACTTTGAGTTTCAGTTGTATCTTGATGTTTATGAGCTGAGTCTTCATGCTTGAACTTGGAAATACTTCGTGTAACGCAGCGCTCGAGTTTGCAACTTTTCTTTTTTCGTGCCTTCATCTTCTTGGGTATTGGAGCAATAGTCGCACCCCCCCCCGATTGGCGATCTTCCACCATAGTCTGTTGAAATTTGGGGTTTTGGTCCGGGGTCAAATTTTCAACGTTTTTGATATGTTGTGTAACAAAAACCTTACGTTCACTCTTAAGGTAAAACTTAAACCCCTTCACCTCTTTGCTCTTGCCAACCACAACCGCAACTTGGTCACGATGTGCTAGTGAATCCTTTCCAGGATTTCTATACACACTGCAGATCGAACCGAAAGCGACGATCTCACCAAGGTTGGGTTGTGTGCTTGTGAGCACCGCCAAAGGCGACTGACGTCGAGAATTCGAATTACTCGGGGTGCGGTTCAATATATATGCAGCGTATTGAACCGCATAGCCCCAAAAAGTAAGTGGCAAACCACTAGCAAAAAGCATGCACCTTGCGATGTTCATAACCGTGCGGTGCATGCGTTCTGCCTTCCCATTGATCGACTGGTGTTGGCTTCACTTATCTGTCGCTCAACACTAGTCTGCATGCAGAAACCATCCAGGTTCTTAAATTCATACCCTCCATCGGTACGTAATATATGAACTTTGCAGTTAATCTGCCGTTCGAAAAACGCCATGAAATGTTCGAATTTTTTCGCCGCAACATCTTTTCTTTTGGCAAGCAGAACACGCACATGGATAGATTTATGATCAACGAAGTTGATCATGTATCTGTTGCCTAGGCGGTTCTTAGGGGTAATCGGGACCTTTAAGTCAGAACATATGACAACACCGATACGATCAATCGGTGAGTTGGTACCACTGTCCTTGACGGATCTAGGATTTTTCGTCTGCTTGCCCTGGGCACAGTTCGGACAGATCAGCCTTTTATGGTCCGTCAGTTCGATGCCACTCGATGCATCCTTAGCCAAGCGTTCGATGGCATCGTAATTCAGATGTCCAAGTCGAGCATGAAAATGCATTAACGAGCCTTTTTGGACATCTGATTGTAGGGCCGATTCGGTGTTATTTTCCTCCGCGAAGGCCATAATGGACGGAAATGAGTCTCATCATCGATAATCACCGAGGAATCGATCGTTAAGACCTTTTTGGTCTTTTGGATATCAAAAATATGAGATCGGATGTATTTATGAAATAACATACGGTTGCCATCAACATAGGCCATCTCAAACCCATTTTCCTCCAAAAGACCATACGACAAGATATTTTTCGCAAGGTTTTCCACGTAATAGACGTTATCTACTCGCACCGTCTTTGGTTTACCATTGGCATAGACTTTTATCAAAATCCAGCCTTTTAACGTAATTTCCAGCTGTTTTCCGTCATCCCGGAAACACGTACCGTCAACCGTTTTTGGTATCACTCAGATACTTTCGATAATTAACCAAATGCATGCTAGCACCGAAATCGAGAATACAAGTGTTTGCAGCAGATTCGGGCGCAAAATTCGAAAAACCGCCAGCTAGAAATCGACTTTTCTGTCGGGTTTGTTTGGAAATTTTGGTGTATATGACCTACTTTTCCACACCCATGACATTTCACCACTTTTTTCTTCTCCTTGACCAATTTGACTGCATCGGGATTTTAGGCCTTCACAGTTCTTGTTTCGCCTTCAAGGGCTTGCGCAAAGTGCGTCAACTCTCCAGCGTGACGAAGAAAATCCGTTCGTGTATGGTCATACTTGGCCATAATAATAGTCTTCAAATCAGGAGATGCATAGTGAACCACATTGTCCAAAACAAGTAGCTCACTGCCGACAATAGCTTCAGATATCTCCACCAAGACAAAAAATGTTCGTTCCACGAACGCTTGGGGCTCCTTCGACTGGTGAACATTTTATTCACCTGTGCAAAGGTGATGGTTGTATGAAATGTGTTACAGGGTTACATTCTGGTTACATTTAGTTATGTTGTGTACGTAAGTACACTACGATTGGGGTCAGTATTGACCGGTCCGATAGGTTTGGACCTATTGGTTATTTTAACCAATCAGGTCAGGAGCCCTTGGTGGAGGCGTGGCAGCCAGCCACGTGTTAGTACATACGTGGTGTACACTACATTTTAGCTAGGTACGAATTTAGTAAGTTCTACTTAGTATTACATATAGTTTACATTAGTTTAAATTAATTTAGGCTAATTACATACTAAATATACATTCAGTTTACAAAACACGCCAATACAGCTAGACGCACGACCTCGACCGGTCGCGCGTGCTGTGAGTGTTTGTAGCCAAAAGGAATACCTCCTTTAGCTACTCCCTTTCTAAGGGAAGCCTTGTCTCAAGGCGTTAGTTAAGTCTAACAAGTAAACCAAGGGAAATCTTGGCCCCGAGTAGGAGAGAACTCTCCTACTAAGCCCTTTTACAAGGGCGTATCGGCTAAGTAGCGGCACATCGCCGCTTAAGGAAAGTCTTCCTTTGTGCGCTAGCCGCACCGTGCGTGTACGCACCGGCTACATCTGGTAGCACGCACTTGTAGTCAATCCAACACCTGTGTTGGTAGGCTACGGCATCCTCTGCAAAGGATTAATCAGGACGATTGGGTAAGGTTAACCCTCGTCCAGCAGGAAGCCTTTAACAGGCTTTTATCCTTACTGGGTAACGACTCCTAGTGGAGCAGCGCCTTGAGGCCCTAAAGGCGACTGTCATGCCCTCATCGCCAATGAGGCGAGCTGTAGTGGAAGTCATTCCACATCCACGGGGGTGCGCCCTCCCGTTGTCCTTTAAGATAAAGGAATTCACCGGTGAAAAGGGTGATAACCTTTATGTCTGGCTTCGAAAGGTCGAAACGGCCTTCGCCACAGCGAATGTGATCGCAGATCACTCGAAAGTGGGACTTGCACTGACCCATCTTACGGGTAAAGCCCGTGCATGGGCTTTTACATGCTCGGATTCGGTCATGGACGTGTTCCCAACATGGAAGGTCCTTAAGAAAAAGCTTATGGACATGTATGCCACGCCTGATCTGGTTTTCCAGAATCAGCTGGCGTTTCTGAGGTGCCGTCAGGGCACTAAGGACTTGGAGACGTATATCCAAGAACTGAAAACCCTGTTGTCAGGGATGTACGCGAAAGCGTATTCGGACGATGTGTCCATTCCCGTGTTCATGGGAGGCCTGAGAGAAGGGCAAGCACGCTCGGAGCTCTTCCGAAGCCGACCCCAATCCCTGGGTGAGGCGTTTAAGATGGCGTTTAACACCGAGGGGAACTTTCGTTCCTCTATGGTGGGTCCCGAACCCATGGACCTAAGTCAGGTCGAAGCGGAGGAGAAATCTTCCGCTAAGAGTCACGCTGAATCTATCTCGTTGGGTTCTGAAGCGGAGCTTCATGCAATGCTGCAGCGGCATGGGCCTGAGATGCTTCCTGTGTGGAAGTGCGGATCATCTGCGGAACAGATGTCCGCGGAACCCCCAGCGAGAAATTCGCTTTGAGGGGACGAGGGTAGGTGAGAAGCCCTTTCCCAAGCCGTCGGGAAACGACGGCTCCAGTAGGTGCGGGGCGCCCTACTGGGGGATCCCTCAGTGCTGTTAAACCCCAGGGTAGGGGCGACAGCACAAAGCCCCGAGGGAAACGGTGCTTGCTAGCACTTTGTTGGTGTGCCAGACAGGTTTGCTGGTCGTCTTTGCGGACGTGAAAGGCTTTGATAATCCTTGGAGAGTCTTGATAGACTCTGTAGCGTCTGAAAACTATGTCAGACGGGCTTCTGTTGAGAAGAGTCGGCTGTATGCCGAGGCCCTAGAGGCACGTTCTCGTGACGTTGTCACGGTCCGTCTTGCGACGGGCGTACAGGTTTCTGTACCCAAGGCCTCGATTGACCTTAAGATGAAGTTTGCAGACTTCGATAGCTCAGAACGTTGCCTAGTCCTGGATTTGGACTGGAGGTATGACCTCATTCTGGGCATGAAGTGGCTGGAACGCCACGAGCCATGGATAGACTGGAAGTCTAAGTCCATTGGCTCAACGCACCCACGATCGGGTGAAGCATTGGCGAGTCATGAAACCACCTTTGCTCTATCGCAAAAGCGATTATGGCGTGAAATGCCAGAGATTGGGATGTCTGAAATGATAAGTCCCAATGAGGTTAAGGAAGAGTTCCTTAACGAAGGGGATTCGGCGATTAATCTCCACGCCGATATAGGCGAGACTGGTGAGCCGCCAGTGGTAGAGGTGGATTCCTCTGGGGTTAAGCGCGAGGCGATTCCTAGAGAAGAGACCCGTAGTTTGTTTCTTCTGGAGGTCGGAATTGATTCCGACCACGTTGCGTTCGGCGAACAAGTTGCGACTCCAGTGGTAGGGGTATAGACCACTGTGGTTAAGCGCGAGGCGCATCTAAGCGAAGATACCCGTAGTTCGTCTCTTTTGCACATCGAAATTGATTCCGACCACGCCGTTGTAGGTGAGACCGGCGAGTCACCGGTGGTAGAGGTAGAGACCTCTGTGGATGCGCGATGCGCTTCCAGTAGATGGGGAAATTGACTCCCCCCATCTGGGTCCCGGGATGAGTCCCGAGGCCAGTAGTCAGCAGTCCTACAGGATGCTGAATAGTGTGACAGGTGTTGTCACAGAAGGCGTAAGCCTGGAACAGTTTCCTGGGGTAGGCGAACTGTTGTCGTTGGAGGAGATGTCCTTCAACGAATTGGAAACTTCTTTGAAAGCAGGTGAAATCGACTTGGTTGTCGTATTACGTCCGGAAGAGGAGTTGAACTCCTCATCCACGATGGACGAGTCAGTTTTGGTGCAAACCAAACAGGCATCGAGTGCCCGAAGCGGCCCTCAAGATCCTTGAGGATCCTGAGGACCCTTACCATCCTTATTGAAGGAATTTGGAGATGTCATTAGTGACAACCCGCCGATGGGGTTACCATCGGATCGGGGAGTCCGACATGAAATCGATTTGGTTCCTGGAACCAAATACTGCGTCACTAGGCAGTGGCCTCTTCCCAAGGAGCAATGAGACGTCATCGACGCATTATTCAAGAGGAAAGAAGAGGCAGGGATGGTACGGGGGAGCAAGTCTCCCCATTCATCTCGCACTTTTTGTGTTCGGAAACCGAACGGAAAGTGGCACATTGTGCATGCGTACAACAAGCTAAATGCAGCTACTGTGCCCATGCAAACTCCGATTCCTCGGAAGGATGTCCTCCATAACAATATGGCGGGCTGTACTGTGTACAGTGCCTTGGATCTTGTGGACGGGTATTATCAGGTGCTCATGCAAGCATCCGATATTCCGCTTACAGCGGTCAGCACGACCAGTGGCATGCTGTAGGAGTGGCTTGTTATGACACAAGATCTTTCGAATGCACCAGCGATTTTTAATCGCTTTGTGACTCAACTCTTCCGCCCTCATAGAAAGTACGCTCAGACATACTTCGACGTATATTCGTTCATAGTCGCGCGGAAGGCGACTCGTCTGATGTTCAGACGCACCTAATACGCCTTCGAGCTGTGCTCGAATGTATGCAGGCGCATAAACTATATGCAAACGCATCGAAATTTATTTTTGGTGCTGAGAAAATTCCTTTCCTCGGATGCTACATGTGTAAGGATGAAGTGCGGGCGGATCCTGCGAAGGTGAAAGCCATTGTGGAGTGTGTGGTGAAGTGCAAGTGAAAATATTTGATCAGTTTGTACCAGTGTACCGGTTTTCAAGGCAGATCGATCTGGTTGGCTGAAAGGACGAAGTATTTAGGGCCAATCGTGTGCTTGGAGTGTTTTGTACACGGATTTGAGGTAAGGCACACGGTTTACATATAGTTTACATATTTGTTTTTTATTGGATATTAAATACAGTGTTCGTATTACATTGGGTTGCGTAAGTCGCCAATGGCTCCGATCTGAGTCATTGGAAGCGGGAGGCTGACAGAGTCCCCTCACACTTATAAGCCCGGTCAAGACAGAGCTCCACCGGAAGCTCCACGACAGGGAGCACTCGTTACGTTCACTCACAACTCAAGTTCGGCCCCGCTCAAGGGAGGCGGGTTATTTTTTTGGCTGGATTACTCATCGCGATCTGCTGCGATCAAGTCCCAGGAATTGGCTGGATTACTCATTGCTCTGCAATCAAGTACCAAGATTTACTATTGGCTGGATTACTCACTGCATCGGGCGGTAAAGTGCCAGATTTAACCGCATTCGGAGTGAAGATTTCCTCTCCGTTTGCCGATCGGCTATTTCGCATTATCTTTCGTTGGAATTTTGGATCAGTACCCCAGAAGTGGTACATCCATATCGATCTTCTCTAAAGTCCCCACCAAGCAACGGTCCACCAAGTGTGTAACAAGACCATTCCATCGGGTACACAAGGTGAGATGGAGACGCAAAAATCGGACCAGGCGTCCTATGCTGATGATCGGTCGTCTGCTAGCAGCGGACGATCAGATCGGATCGTAGGCGAAGGTTAGCGGGTTTACATCCCCCCATCAGTTGGAAGGCTGGGCACGATGGTGGTCAGGTTCTCGATACTACGGTGTTCGATTTTGAACTTGCCTCCACCAAAATGGTGCGCGTGACCGTATCATTTGGTGACCGTGGATATCACCGCGATATTCAGCAAAGTGTGGATTTTACGAATTTTAATATGGATACTCTCTGGAGAGCACACAAGGAACGCAGATCGCCTTATGTGATAGTTGTTGAAAAGGATGGCGATGTTCGATATGATCAAGGGGAGGATCAGATAGAAATTAATGAATTTACGACTCCCCATACCGATCCTGGTGGAGCCGATCGGCACAAGGAACGCTTATCGCCTCGTGTCGTGGTTGTGGAAAAGGATGGCGATGATCGATCTGGCCAGGTGGAGGACCAGATCGAAATTAACAAGTTTATTCCTCACCACAAGGCTCCTATCGGATCCGATAGAAACTATAGAAAACTTTGCTATAGTCCCAGTAGGGATCAGGACCTTGTCCCTGTTCCTAGAGGGGATCCGGACCCTGTTCCTAATTCCATGCATATCGACAAAAATTGCATGTGAAGAACACTGTGGGGCGGATCACTCCGATCTGCCCAAATTACCAATTAAAAAGACCAAGCAGAGGCTCGAAATGCTTTCAGACGACGACGACTTGGAGGAAAAGTCGCCGGTCGATGATGGGACTGTGGATCACGAGGAGGTGACCGAGATGTACTACATGTAAGAACTGAAGTAATTCGTTCGCGAGAACAAAATCATCCGAATTGTCAAGCACTAATTCCGAATTGTCTATACGGTCCGACCACCGAACAGACCGAATCCGATCGGCCACTGCAACTAGTCAAGAATCTTTTGGCGATGCTAGCAGAGGTGAGGATAAAGGTCAATAATCTAATGGTGTTGTCAAGCTATTTGAAATGGATACGTGGAAGTTGAAGCAAGCGATGTCAATGCTCATGGACCATCTGACGCCATTGGTGGGCGCGGTGCGCCGCCCAACTCCCACAATCGCGTTAGAAGCCCCAAACCTCGTGCGATCACTCGTCTGGAAGTCATTCTCCGAGGATAGCTCGCTATATGGGTCGCCACCTTCCTCCAAGTGCTCGTCCGAGTTGGAGGTCGGCGTGGAGCGGATGTCCATGGATCGCTGTACCAGTCGTACGGAACAAAAAGGGGACGTGCGTCATAGAGGGGCGGCATGCCAGTCGGGGGCCCAACGCGGCGCCCACAGGTATCGACACCTCCCAAGACCGATCCAATCACCTTGACCTCGATGGAAGCAAGCATGAAAGCCATTTTCGAGGCTATGATGAAGCGTTACGCCGCAGATCGAGGCAGATCGCCTCTTCGCCATCGTGCACCAAGCCGATCTGCCCAGGAAAACGAGGCAATTTGTGTGGACGTCGAAATGCAGTCAATAACATCAACAGAAAAGCTATCCGAAGGTGTTAGACCTGTTTTCAAGACAAAACAAAGTTCATGCCGAATCCGCCCCGCCGATCGGCAAGTAGCATCGACTTCGACATGGAGTCGATCAGCGAAATTGACGATGACTACGGTGGTAGGGCAGAGTTGGGACAAGTATGGCGAACTTAGACTCGACTATGGCGTTTGATTTCAATTCGACGGTGATCCCAAGGATCCGCATGGCCGAAAGCACCGAGTTGAAGGACTTTACGGGCAAGGATGCTGATGAGGTTCAAGCCCGATCATGGTTCAGCCGAACGAAGTCCTCCTTCTTCCGGAATCAGACGCCGAACAAAGAACGGTGTCTGATCTTCCGAGATCTGATGAAAGGACCGGCTGCAAACTGGATCCAGCAGTTAAGTCGGGATGTCCGATCTGACTGGGGTTTGCTGTGCATGGAGTTTGAAAAGAAGTTCTGTCACTTCGTCTTCTCTACTGCGCAAAGGTACCACCACATGAGGAAGAGGGGCGATGAAACGCCAATAGAGTACCTTCACTGGCTAAATTTGGCTTCGACTCGTGTGGGGATCCCGATCATGGAGACCGATCCGCCGATCGGCGATGCCCAAGAACACGTGGGCCACTTTATCAGTACGCTGGACGATCAGGCGTTGGCCTATCAGTTGACCTTATTGCGCCTCAGGGACGTGGAAGAAGTTGAACAGACGTTACGTATGCATCACCACTCCCACAGTATGAGGACGAAGGTTGCTGTCGGATCGAACCGATCCCGATCGAAAGAGCAGGATGATCATATGAAGATAACTGCGACCAGACCGTCCAGAGCTATCAGAGCGATCGTGGCTGATTTGATCTCCGGATCAGAAAAGGAGAGCAGTGGCTAATTCAGTCTGGGGACAGACGAGGAACAGTACCGTCACATTTTCGTCTACCTGTCTGCACCCAGAGATCTATCAGCGTCACGCCGTGCCGAATGGAAGGTAGGAAACGGCAACAGATCGGACCCGTATTCGACGTACAAGAAGTGCACTCACTGCGGATTGATCAAACACAGTGATCGGGGCTGTTGGCGTAAGCTGGCCGGCCAAGACGCATTACTTGGTATGGAATTTATGGTGCCGGCAGGCATACGCCTCGATCTGTCGCATGGAGTGCTTACACTTCCAGACGAAGTCCAGCTCCAACTGTCTGGTCGACGCCCCCTATACGGATTACGTACTGATATGGTGAGGTGGGACCAAGATATCACCATTTCGGTGGGTAGATCAGCAGATATCTCGGTGGGAAAGGAACATCGGACAAAGAAGCTGTGGGTGAACAGAGGAGATCACTGGGTACCGACGTTTGTGGATGGTGTAGATCGAAGCTATCGCGTACGAGTCACTAACATCGGTAATAAAACGCTGGTGTTAGGCAACGGTACGATCGTCGGTATGTGGCTGGCTGAAGGAAATGTTCCGTGGAGAATGGTATTCATTTCGATCAAATCAAGACGTTACATGCAACGGCAAAGCTTTCGCGGAATGCCACCTATCGGATCGGCGACGACAAGTCAGCCGAAGAAGACCTCCCACCTCGTACAGAAAGGTCAGATCACGTGGCGATCAGGATGTGCCAGAGGTCACCATCACAGTTACCCGATACAGTGGACTTGAAGGCGTATGTGCAAAGAGTTGTTAACGCAGTTGTATCGCAAGATCGAGTGACAGTGGAACCAACGGTAGATGGGGACGATAGTATTATCGCTGGAGACGAGTATGGTGCCATATCCATTCAAGTCGGTGCCACAGAAGGGCAGCCCGTCGACGGGGGTCAGCATTGCCCGTTTGGCAGGGGCGGACCGAGCGACACCAGATTACCTGGTGTGTATGCACAGGGGCGGGGAGAAGTGTTTTGATGGGTCGGCGAACCCGATCTGGAATGTGGCTACCCCACCTGAAGTGCTAGCCGATCCGCTCGAGGCGACTATGGATGATCCGCAAGTTGCCAACACCCCCGATCGAACCGATCATCCCAAGGAATTAAGATGGGAGAAGAAATACTGGCTGATCGGGAAGGGCGCTGCTGATGTCGACAGTGATGATGCCGATTCGACCGCCCATTTGGATGACAGATCTACCCAGAAACCATGTTGTGGCCAAACGCACCGAGGACACCCGATCCACATAGAGGATCGCAAGGAAACAATTGGGATCGGTGAATCCGATCTTGATTATGGCGATCTGACTACGAAGTACGAGTGAAGTCGACAGAATCAGAGTTGTAATGGGGCGACACGAACTTACGAAGTGGGAAAACAAGACTCACAATAGTGCAGATCGGGTGACACCGATCTGCTACAGATAGGCAATATCGATCTGATACAGATCGACAATACCGACCGGTGTGAATTGTGATGTTTATTGTGATTACGACTACGAGTTGTGGAGAACTGTGATGAACTAGTGATATTTCGATGATGACAAAGTGGCTTAAGGATGTGAATCATTTTTTTTGGAGGCAACGATAACGACTCTTTCGATGCGGATACAGTTGGATGTGATATAGGTGGACCGTGAATAATGTGGATAAATGCTATGACAAAAAGGACGATCGGATGATCTGCAATGGAGTCTATTATTAATGAAATATGAGCGACGATTATCAAATCGGCTCCTTCGATCTGCCCCGGAGACCAAGGGTCGGCAGCAGCCAGGGCTGAAGGAGGGAGAGGCACGTCAACCTTCAATGCCCCCAACAAAGCATGACGATATATACCAGACGTGCCGGGCAGAAGAGTTGGTTTGGGAGCCTCAACAGCCAGTGTCGACGATTCTTGAGCGCTGTCGCCCTCCGGGTGCACCACTTGGTCTGTTCCTGACGTTTGCTCTTCAACTGCGGCAGCAGATCGACGACGCTGGGTGGATCGGTATTGAGATAAAGGGAGAAGTAGATCATCTGAACCCACCGATCCACCCTCCGAATCCGCCCCAGGCGAGGTTAATGCCGACTTGGACGGAACAGTGTGGTGGGTCGAGAGCGCGCGATTTTTCGAAGCTTTCCTCTCAATAACAGGATCCTCCGCCGCACTTGGAAGTTGCGCCCGTGTCTTGGCTTGCGTTTGCACTGCCTCCAACTTCTTTTCAAGTTCTAGGTCGGACGCTACGTCCGGCTCCCTAGAGACGCTCCAAGCGTCTTCGCGCTTCCGATTTTGTTTGCAAATTCTGTGGGGCGGATTTTTAGCCAATGAGCGGCACGATAATCCACCCGATCCCGGTTGAGCAGCGTAACGGGTCGAGGGCGCGGGATTTTTCGAAGCCTTCCTCTCCATAACAGGATCCTCCGCCGCACTTAGAAGTTGCGCCCGTGTCTTGGCTAGCAATTGCACCGCATCCAGCTTCTTTTCACGCTTCAGGTCAGCCGCTAGCTCCCGCGCCCTCGCGCCTCTTGATGCACCCTTGCGCTTCTTGTTGTGTGCGCAAATTTTGGGGGAGGAATTTCAGCCAATGAATGGCGAGAATTTCCGCCCGAATTTTTTTGGGAAATCGCACCACCTGAATGCGCATGTGGGTCCGCGAGGGCGTTCGATGCTTCTCCTCAAGGAATGCGATCGGCGATCATCGACTTGGACAGGCACGTAGCCAACTCATCACGGCACCCGTAGACGATTCCCCAGAGTCGATTCGACTCTCGGGTCCAAATGCCGAGCTGATCTTGGGAGGCACTAATTCTGCCGGAATAGTCATCGATCGTGAGCTTTAGCTCAGCGACTTCCGATCCATCTCGATTCGTTGGGAGTATACAACCGACCGATCACCCTGAGGCTCCGAGCATTGTCGAACGACCACTGCGTGCAGCTCCTGAAGACGCGATCGGTTGATCTCGAGACGACGCAAGTCGTGACGAGTGCCGATCAGCCCTTACAACATAGTTTGGAGCAGATCGAAGTGTCCGTACACCTTTCTAACGGTTTCGACAAGTGTCTGCACAGTCGGGAAGACATCGATCACCAGTGGATCTACATATAGCAGGAACTGAGGATCGAACCTGGAGTTATCAGTAGAACGGCGTACCGGATATGTTCTGTTTCGGGACCAAGGCCTTAAGACGTTTATTCGCGGCCATAAAGTCTGAAAGATCCGCTTGTATAGCGTCGATCAACTTGGAAAGTCGTTTGGAATCTCGGCACATTTTATGGAACGCGACGTCGGTCACGGTCTGCTTTTCGATCGCAACTCTCAGCTCCTCCCGGAGAGCATCAATGGTTTGTTGGGACTGATCGACCTCGGCTCGGGGCTCATCTTGTTTTGCGACGATCTGAGTGTCACCCGAGCCGTCCGAATGGTCCTATCGGTCAGGAGTTTAAATATGCGGGGAGTGCGAGCGCCGATCGCCTATGAAGATAAATGTTAGCGGAAAATGTGGCGATCGGAAGTGAAGTGGATTTACCTGGTACATTGGATTCGGAAGATTGCATGGAATCAAAGACTGTTTGTGAGATCGGGCTGCTACCGTTGTGCGGCTGCGACCAGACTCAGGGGCGGCTGTGGTGAAGTGCAAGTGAAAATATTTGACCGGTTTGTACCAGTGTACCCGTTTTCAAGGCAGATCGATCTGGTTGGCTGAAAGGACGAAGTATTTTGGGCCAATCCTGTGCTTGGAGTGTTTTGTACGCGGATTTGAGTTAAGGCACACTGTGGTGGAGTCAAGTTCAAAATCGAACACCGTAGTGTCGAGAACCTGACCACCATCGTGCCCGGCCTTCCAACTTACGGGGGGAGGGTACCCCGCGAACCTTCGTCTTCGATCCGATCGGATCG
>CM047580.1:39516353-39540355 GCA_026184515.1 Peronosclerospora sorghi | reverse complement strand
ATGGGAATAAACTCCAGTAATCCAATAGGGTCCAATAATACAATAGGGAGATCCAAATGAGAACGTGATATAATCCACGAACGATATCTCCACGAAACAATCCAAAAGACTTAGTAACACGTTCCAAACGTGCGCAACTTAAACTTGAGAGGTCGACCAAAGTGCACTCCCGTCGAGGGACTTCCGTCGGGCCAAGTGCGTCTATAACGCGTCCCGGACGGGTATAATGATCTGGAGGGGATTACTCGACCCTCCGCTCCCAAAACACTCTGCGGCGTGCAGAGACGACTGATGTACAAAGCGGAACGACCCCCGGTTGAGTTAGAGGTCCAACAATTAAGTCGTAAAGCCAAAAACGCTCTTCTTAGACGAAGACAAAACCAAAACTCAAACTACCTACCCCCTATAGTCCCCAATATGTACCAAACATGAAAATATGTAGTACACGCAATCTCATGTGACTTACCCAAATCCGTCTTCTTGACACCCCTTGCACATGACCGGCTTAAAAGCCTCCTGGATTTCCACCAATCCGATCGCGGATAGGCCGATCGGTATGCTGCTGACCGGAAACGACCAAAATGCTTGGGTCCGCTTCGCCACAAAACGGTTTACATATAGTTTACATATTGGATTTTTTTATTGGATATTAAATACAGTGTTTGTATTACATTGGGTTGTGTAAGTCGCCTATGGCTCTGATCTGAGTCATTGGGAGCGGGAGGCGTACGGAGTCCCCTCACGGTTATAAGCCCGGTCAGGACAGAGCTCCACCGGAAGCCCCTTGACAGGGATCATTCGTTACGTTAACTCACCACTCAAGTTCGGGCCCGCTCAAGGGAGGCGGATTATGTTTTGGCTGGGTTACTCATCGAGATCTGCTGCGATCAAGTCCCAGGAATTGGCTGGATTACTCATTGCTCTGCAATCAAGTACCAGGATTTACTATTGGCTGGATTACTCACTGCCTCGGGCGGTCAAGTACCAGATTTAACCGCATTCGGAGTGAAGATTTCCTCTCCGTTTGCCGATCGGCTATTTCGCATTATCTTTCGTTGGAATTTTGGATTAGTACCCCAGAAGTGGTATATCCATATCGATCTTCTCTAAAGTCCCCACCAAGCAACGGTCCACCAAGTGTGTAACCAGCCCATTCCATCGGGTACACAAGGTTAGATGGATACGCAAAAATCGGACCAGGCGTCCTATGCTGATGATTGGTCGTCTTCTAGCAGCGGACGATCAGATCGGATCGTAGGCGAAGGTTCGCGGGTTACACCCCCCCCCTCAGTTGGAAGGCTGGGCACGATGGTGGTCAGGTTCTCGACACTACGGTGTTCGATTTTGAACTTTACTCCACCACAAGTGGCATTCGCCTGTAAATCTAAGAGATTTACGGAAGTGGCTTGGACTAGCCAATTATATCCACAAGTATAGCGCGAACTACGCTGAAATGGCGAAGCCATTAACTGACCTTCTTAAGAAGGACGTTGATTGGTGTTGGGAAACCAAACACCAAAACGCTTTTGAAGTGGTTAAGGGAAGCTTGTTAAAAGCCCCCGTTCTTGATCTCCCATATTCTGGGAAACCATTAAGTGTCGTCTGCGACGCCTCCGATTTTGCAATCGGATGTGCTTTGTTACAAGCAGAAGATGCGGGAAGGGAACGCGTGATTGCGTTTGAGTCGAGGCATCTTAAATCTGCCGAACGGAATTATCCCGTTCATGATAAGGAGATACTTGCTATGAAGTATGATCTAGTCAAATTTAGGGTTCAACTACTCGGCTCAAAGCCGTTCGTGGTTTATACAGACCACGCGTCCTTAAGGACAGCGACGAAGTCGCCTCATTTCTCCCAACGGATGGCCCGTTGGCTTTCCTTCTTTGCGTAGTACAACTTTGAGGTAAAGTACAAGCCTGGTAAACAGAATGTACTTGCAGACGCGTTGTCGCGTCGTCCCGATTACGAGCTCGCTCACGCGACATTCATCACCTTGTCTGTGGTGGATCTCATACGCCAGGCGTATGAGAAAGACCCACAGTGTACGGCGCTTATCATCGCGTTGGGTGGAAAGGACTTGGCACGTCTGAGCCAACCCTGTCAAGTCGAGCTGAAGTTCGTTTACACCTTTACAGGTACTGTGACGGTTTGCTATATTATAGAACGAGCGCGGAGGACACACCGCGGGTGGTAGTTCCTCATGATGAGGAACTAAAGTATAGAGTCTTCTTTGAGGCACATGACGCCCCTACCGGGGGTCATTTAGGTCGGGATAAGACCTACAGCGCTTTAAGCGCTTTGTATTGGTGCCCCAATATGTATAAGTGGGTCGGTGCGTATATACGCACCTGTGAGACGTGTCAGATGGTTAAACCCTCTGCAAGTTCAGCTGCGCCTTTGGCGATCTTATACGTTCCAGCGGAGTGTTGGAAATCCATTAGTATGGATTTTAACTTCGGGTTTCCGAAGGATAAGGCCGGGAACACCGGCATATTGGTCTTTGTAGACCGATTGAGCAAGATAGTTCACCTGGCGACGGTGCCAGAGTCCATGGATGGACAAGGAACAGCGAAAGTGTTCCTAGAACGTGTCTTTCGACAGTATGGTCTACCCGATTCCGTTGTATCAGCTCGCGATCCCCGTTTTACGTTACAATTTTGGGGGGGGGGGCGCTGTTTAAGGTGCTGGGCACCAAGCTCCTCATGTCCACTGCAGATCATCCGCAGACGGACGGACAAATGGAACGCGTTAACCGCGTTGTAGAGGATATTATCCGGAGTTTATGTCCGGATTCTCCAAAGCGTTGGAGTGAGGTGCTCCCTATGGCCGAATTTGCTATTAACAATTCGGTTCATGTATCAACGGGGTTTACCCCATTTTACGTAAACGGATTAGTGAATCCGAGGGTTCCGTTGACACCACGTGTGTGTGGTCCAGGGCTTAAGGGGGGAGGATTCCCTGATGTCAGACCTGTATCTGTGCACAAAAGCACATCGGTAAGTTTTTATCGACGCGCCTTAGTGTCTTACGACACGTTTGCGATGCCATGGCGTAAAGCCAAGACAAGCAAAAAGAACAGGCCGACCGCAAGGGTCGGCGTAACAGAAATGTGTATCAAGTAGGAGAAATAGTTTTTATTAAACGCTAAAAACCTTCCTACGCATGCAGTTTCGAATGTGTTAAGGAACAAACTGCGCCCCAGGTGTGTGGGGCCTTTCAAAGTGCTAGCCCGAAAGGGATTGTTGTATACCTTGGATATTCCGAAGGCAATGCGTACGCATCCAACCTTTTATGTTGGTATGCTTAAGCCGTACCAGTACCCGGAGACGGGTCCCCTCTTGGAGAGGGTTGGAAAGGCGAGTAGCCATAAAAGCCGTATTGAGCGGCAGGTCGGTATAAATCCGACAGGGTCGAAAGGCTACCCCGCAACTCCGCAAAGGTTGCCTCGAGAGAGGCAAGCCGCCTCTCGGTGCGGTCGGTCGCACTCTACTCATAGCGGAGGCCCTCCCGGACATCACGGATGCGATGACTGTGTCGATCACAGCGCTCGTGAATCTCACGTCGCAATTGCGCGACCTCCTCCTCCAATTCTCGATACGGAGGTTACTCCACATTATCATGTGGAGCATTTGATGGCGCGACGCCATCATCGGGGTGAAACTAAATATCTGGTGAAGTGGAAAGGTTATCTACATTCACAGAGTTTGTGGGAGGCATATCCCCCTCTGCGGCAGGATTGCCGTGACGTCGTTGACGCATTCGAGCGGGAGAATCCCGCTGCGAGTCAACGATCAAAGGGGCGCGAGAAGCCCCTTCACTCCCAGTAGGTGTGAGTTCGCCGGAGGCAGATGCGGCGCTTGCACTATTCTCCGGCACCGCGTTGGGAGAAGGAACGCTGGAATAGCGTGTGCGATAGGGGGCAAGTAATTGCCCCATCGCTTTGTCTCGCGAAAACTCCATGCGCAACGCCCTCTCCACCCGAAAGTCACGTTCTGAATAGCTGTCGTGCAGCTCAGTAAATCTAGGGAGGAGTTTCTCCCCTTCCGCTCAAGCGCGGAACTTTTTTCGGCATCTTCGGCACTTTCTCCCAGAAAAAGAACAATAGGAACCTCGTGGAGGTTCTCAGCAAGGGCACCCTTTGCCTGTCTGTCAAGGCGCTCTCGGTATGAGACGCTAGTGAACTGCTTCTGCGTGAGCAGTTGTTCCGGAGTTTCTCCCGGAGTTCGCATTGATACGGCTGTTTAGACGCATGACTTGGGATATAGAATGCTAAACAATTCCTTACCATTGTCCTAGCCCACTTTGGGAGGTCACGAGGACCTTCAAACTTATATGCCACCCGTGGCGGGCGTTTGGGAGCGTGCAACGCAGCCCTTCGTGCCTTTGCGACAAGTTGGGCTTCTTGAGCCGCATCTAACTCATTAACGATGATCGCTTTCGGCTATCCGGATGTATCATCCGTCATTGGCAGTGGTGGCGCACTAGCTAGTGCATTTTCCCCACGTGTGGGGAATGGATTGGGTTCCCGACATCGCCGTTCGGCGATGTCGGAGAGGTCAGCCATTGGGGAGATATCCCCAAGGGCATCCATTCCGAGCAATCGGAATAGTAAACTTCTCCCTCTCGAGGAGAGCCCTCAGCACCACTTAAGGTGCTAATGCTTAGCCAGACGTTTTGGCAGTTGGAGTTCTTCAACTAAAATTGATTTATTGCGTAAGCAATAGTCTTGATGGGGGAGGATGTAACAGGGTTACATTCTGGTTACATTTAGTTATGTTGTGTACGTAAGTACACTACGGTTGGGGTCAGTATTGACCGGTCCGAAAGTTTCGGACCTTTTGGTTATTTTAACCTATCAGGATAGGAGCCCTTGGTGGAGGCGTGGCAGCAAGCCACGTGTTAGTACACAGGTGGTGTACACTACATTTTGGCTAGGTACGAATTTAGTAAGTTCTACTTAGTATTACATATAGTTTACATTAGTTTAAATTAATTTAGGCTAATTACATATTAAATATACATTCAGTTTACAAAACACGCCAATCCAGCTAGACGCACGACCTCGACCGGTCGCGCGTGCTGTGAGTGTTTGTAGCCAAAAGGAATACCTCCTTTATCTTCTCCCTTTCTAAGGGAATCCTTGTCTCAGGCGTTAGTTAAGTCTAACAAGTAAACCAAGGGAAATCTTGGCACCGAGTAGGAGAGAACTCTCCTACTAAGCCCTTTTACAAGGGCGTATCGGCTAAGTAGCGGCACATCGCCGCTTAAGGAAAGTCTTCCTCTGTGCGTGTACGCACCGGCTACAATATGCGTTAAGCATATTATTCATCACGTGGACAAGAGTGGGCAATTCGTTCCACCATGTGTCGACTCGTCTGATGTAATATTTCTCGATACCACCGAGGTAGTTGTGGTGGAGTCCAGCTAAAAATCGAACACCGAAGTGTCCGGAACTGAACCACCATCGCGCTTAGCCGACCAACTAACGGAGGGGGTACTCTGCAAACCTTCGCCTGGGTGCCGATCGGGTAACTAATCGCATTACAGAACGCCGAGTCCGATTCGTCTCGTGTGTCACCTGGTGTAACCATTGGTATGGGTGGCTACACACTCGGTGGGCCGTTGCTTGGTAGAGACCTTAGTGGGTGTCGATACGGGTCTACCACTTTTGGGGAGTCTGATCCAAAATTCCAACGAAAAGATAATCCGATATGGTCGATCGGCAAACGAAGCGGAAATCGTCACTCCGAATACGGCAAAATCTGGCACTTGACAGAACGTAGCAGTGAGTAATCCAGCCAATAGGGTTTCTGGCACATGACTGCTAAGCACTGAGTTATCCAGCGAATAATTGTTTCTGGCACTTAATTGCGAAGGCAATGAGTAATCAAGCCAATTCCTGGGACTTGATCGCAGATCGCGATGAGTAACCCAGCCAGTGAAACACGTCCAAACGTGGCCGAACTTGAGGGGTGTGGTGGAGCGGATGGCCAAATTTTGAGACTTGGACACTCGTTCCAACACCGCCCGGACTACCGACTAACGAAAGGGGTCCTTCGGTTGTCCCGTGACAGGTCTATGTCTTGCTCACCTTGTGTACCAGACGGTTTGGGCGTCGGTCGCTCTCCAGGTGACTGGGGACGTAGATCAGTGCAATTCCGATGAAGATCAGGCGAATTAGTAGCAGATCGACAGGTGTCGATCTGGTGGAAAATCGCAGATTCGATATCCCGGGGAAAAACTGGGGGTCGAAGATTGCAGATAGATGATCGATATCGCAGATCGCAGATCGACCCAGTTGATTTAGTGCGAATTGGCGAGATTGCGGATCGATGATCGCAAATTGACCCAGTTGATCTAGTGCGAATTGGCGAGATTGTGGATCTGTAGATCGCAGATCGACCCAGTTGATCTAGTGCGTATTGGCGAGTTTGCGGATCTGTTGATCGATTATCGCAGATCGATGATCGATGATCGCAGATCGACGCTGTCGATCTAGTGGTAATAAGCGAAGGGGTACTTGATCACGTGGCGGAAGTCTTCACCACTTGGCGTCGAGCCTCTTAAGACTATATCGCTAAGGAAATACTCAATATAATTGTATTCCTAGATTAAACTTCGGAGGATGGGAGTCGGTCTGCACTTTCTATGTGCAGATCGACGGATTTTACAAAAATCCGTCTAGAGTTTCTAGGGGCGCTTAAAGCAGCCGAACTTCTAGAGGATAGATGCAAAACAAATGGGGAAAGAGGTGAAAACACTTGGATCGATCGCCCTCCCAGTAGCCTTTGCAAAAAGGGGCCTCTGACACAGCGGGCGAAGTTGAGGGCGAGTTCTCTGGAACTTTATGTCTGCCGGTGGGCAAAAAAGTGCACTACGTGCTCCCTTCCGGGACGTGTAAATGTGCGTTTGCAATGAAAGGGAGGCGCGAAGTTATCACGCCGTCCCAATTGATGATCTAGTTGATCGGACGCAAAAAGAGAACTTTATTATTCCTTATATCCTTAAATCAACCAATTACCTAATATCGACCAATCAACTCTACCCATCCTGATATGCATCATCGACCAATCAACCTGATATATCATCAGTCTGTCGCTTACCATCATGTACCTGTATCCCGCGTCGCTTCTGCTCCGTATGGCCCGTCCATGTTCACAACACTTGACCCCAAAAATCTTTGATGTGCTTCTCCACAGGTGAGTGAACGTAACGGGTGCTTCCCGTCGTGGGACTTCCGGTGGAGCTATGTCCTGGACGGGCTTAATGATCAAGAGGGGACCCTGTTAGCCCTCTGCTCCCAATGAATCCTACGGACCGGCGACTTATGCAACCCAATGTAATACGAGCACTATATTTAATAAACCAATTAAAATCCAATATGTAAACTATATGTAAACTGTGTGCAATACCTCAAATCTGCGTAAAAACACTCTAAGCACACGATTGGCCCAAAACACTCCGTCCTTTCAGCCAACCCGATCGATCCGCCTTGACAACTGGTCCACTGGTACAAACTGGTCAATAATTTTCAATAACACTTCACCACATATTATCCTAGAAAATCCACATTGATATCCTCGCTCCAGTAGTAACCGCAGGCAGATTCGGCAATCGATATCTGCCGGATGAATTTTTTAACCCAGTCCTTAAAACCCGCTCCAAGTCCTCGATACACCTCTGTACCATCAAAAATCTTGATCAACTTGAACTCTTTCGCGGACGGTGTTTTGAACACCGGGGGCCGATTTTTAATCGGTGCAGCATACCATAATTATTATGGTTAAAATTCGTTTGCACTTCGGGCTTCTTGTCGGGAGTGCTTTCAAGCGTCCATCCGCATACGCGTACCCAAACGCATCGAGTTGTTGAAACCGAAGTTGTTCGGCACAGGTTGGACCCTGGTAGCTTTAAGCTTATCCATCCGGTCACACAATTTCTGGAACATTCAGTATTTTCATTCCTTCGGCGCCCATCGCAGCTGGTTTCTCCTCCTGGGATCCGTCGTCGCTGAAGACAGCATGACCCTTTGGGCTCATAACCTGTTGAAAGGTGTTTCCGTCCATCGTAGCACAGTAGTGTAGGAAACTTGGTGTCGTAGATGTCCAATAATAACATCAATATTACCAAATCGTCTCAAATCAATATCTCTGCAACCAATTACATCTAGGTTGCGAGAATGACACCCTTAGAGAGATTTTAATGTGTTTGACGAAGTAGATTGAACCAGGTACTTGTTCAATGGAATGTGTATCGAGAAGTGATTAGCTAGCCTAACATGAATATGCATAAGGAGTTGAAGGCATACTATACCTTCAACAGCTGTTGTGTTACCTACATTACTTTTCAGTGCAAAAATAGGCAGTACTCAGATTTGAGTACGGATACCATATTTTTAGCAACTAAAAAGTAAGAAATACAGATTGCTAACTAAAACAAATAGTCCTACCAAATTTTAGTAATTAATGTATACAGACTATTTTTAACAGAATTTATAAATGTAAATCTCCAAACGAGAACTTATAAACGTAAAGTTTCCAAACTCCAGCCCTTCCAGCCTTGGTCTCATAACCTGTAGGACTTTAACTTAGCACCCAAACACACACTAGTGTTAGGGGCGCGGAGATCTTATATTACCGGGTCTGAAACTATTGACTAGGTAGGATCTCAGAGCATAGAAAGAGCTTCTGCGTGACCTGTGCCATCATCTCTTGGGCTATATTTTAAAACTGGCAGAGTAAAATAAAAAGTGTATTATGTAAGGTTACCTAAAGCAAAGATAGCCATACAAAATGTTATAGGGTTCCACCTCCTCCCTACGGGCACACCTTCACGTGACTTTTGACCAATATAAATAGAATCCAGTAGTTAAGGCATCCCCAACAAAGTTCATTCTACATGGGGCACAGCTTCCCTAGTACCTACTTCATCTATCACTTCTTCTGCCACCCTCGCCGTTGACGGACGTTTATAGAACTGCCTCTGGAAGAGGGTCGTGGATTTCGTCCTGCGGGGGATGATCGACGGAGGTTGTGATCTCGACATTTTCCTGGACCCGTCGATCACCCATTGTGCTCGCAACCGTCCTTTGAAGTATGCCCCGGCCGATGATGGGCGTGGTACCCAGGGTTCCTCTCTGACCCGCCACCCCGGATTCTATTGGACGCTTTGAAGGAGGTTGATACTTTTGAACCTTGGCGGTTTCAATATCGTTCCTCCCCTGAAAACCACCCTGGCCGTAAAATCCCTCGGATTCGTCGCAAGTTCTTTGGGTCTAGTTAATCAGTTTATCGTTCCGCCCTTAATCAATAAGCAATCTTGATCATGCCATTTCCACTGTGCTTCTTTACTTCCCCATGCATGATATAAACCGGTATTCTGTCTCCTTATCTTCGTTACTCCATCACCTTGTCTCGCAATATCCATCGTAAACACATCACCTCAAGCAATTTATCGCTTCTTCATCCATTATGAGTTTCGTCAATCATCTTTCTTCAATCGGTAATTCTTCGATCGTAATTCATGACCCGTCTGCCGATCACGCATTAGTTGGACTCTTCGTCCACTTGCATCAAGTCAAACCGATGTCTGTTGATCCTTTTCCTCTCGAAATCCTTGATCAGAGCATCACAGTTTAATTCTTCCTCGTCTACCCACGACGGCTCAGCATAATCTTTCCAGTAAACTTGATATTCGCGTAACGTTCTTCCATATCTAGTCTTTCGACCTGATCGGACATCGGTGATACGATCAGCTTCAAATTCATCTGGATCTAGCGTCCTTTCCCAGCTGTCTTCAGGTAATAAAAAAAGCTTCATCGAAGTCGAAACGCTCCTCTATCCCAGCTGTTAGTGCCGTAGTAGGGCGATCTGGAAATTCCTTAACCAATGTCAACTTGACAGATGCACTACTGGTAACATACGATAATCGGTACCAGCCGTAACCAGTCTCGCCGCATGATTACCGATTTACCTCATCGACTCTGAAGGGTCCATGCCACATGTGCGCCAGTTTCTTCGCGAACCCTTCTTTCACCCGATCAAGGTATAACCAGACCCTTGATCCAGCTTCGATCTTGTGTGGTGTCACTTGACCATTGTGCTTTTCAGCTCGCTCAGCCACCTCTTGATGCAATCGAGCGCTCACTTGATCACGGGCGTAACGATAGTCTTTGTGAAGCTTATATCTCCACCGGCGAGCATCCCGGTCTTTACACCGAATTCCTCCCAGTTGCAATGTCGATTCCAACGATGATCGTGGATCCCACCCATACGCCAAATAAAATGGTTTTTCATCACGAATACGATCCGGGGTTGAGTTCTGCGCGAATACCAGCCGCTCTGCATACAAGCTCCAATCTTTGTGGCCGGCATCTGCTACATACATCTTGATTGCTCGCGTGATCGTCTGCATCGTCCTCTCCGCCTTACCATTCGCCTGTGGACGGTATGCCATAGTGGCACTCTGACGTTGTCCCACGATCTTGTTGAACGCACGAAATACTTCGGACATAAAACCGGGTTGTCGATCATGCTTGATCACCTCGCTAGCTCCAAATCGATGAAATACTTATTCTTCATAATTTTCGGCAACTTTCTGCGCTGTGCGGGAAGATCCAGCTTTCGCGATCACCATACCCGTGAACAGATCCGTCCAAATCGGCAGTTCAGTATGTCCATCCGTCGATCGGGGTAGTGACGGGATATGATCCATGGCTATCACTTGAAATGGGTACGTAGCCTCGATATTCCCCGGCGACATGCCCTTGATCGTAGGTTTGCCTTTCCTTGTCTCGCAATCTACGCATTGGCCGACAAACCTTTGTACGCTTCGGAATAGACCACGCCAATGGAAGTATCGTCTGATCCTCTGATATGTACGCCCTATGCCTTGGTGTCCTCCTTCCAAGCTCGCATGATAGTGGTGGAGGACATCTGCATGTAGGGTATCGGGTTAGACCAGCTTAATCGAAAAATGCCGATCGTCTTTATCATCTCTGTCATCGTTGGCTTTTCTTTTAGCCATGTTTCCACAGTATATCAGCAATCCTTGTTCAGCGACATCGTAGCTGTCAGCAATTTTCGCGCAGTCCTTAACCTCGTCTGCGTTCAATCGTGAGACGTCACCATACAGATAACTTCGCAAATAATGAATCCATTTCTCTTCGTCCTGTGCCTTTTTTACCCGCTCCGCCCTTATCCCGGCTATAGATATATCGGGCCATGTTGACGGTCGCGGCTGATGTAGGTTACGTGATCGTGTCATCACTAGTACTTGCGGGGTAGTGGGATCTTCATTCCACGTGATAACTTCCGGCAACCTGTTGAGATTGGTCAATTCCTACAGCTGTTTCACATCATCGATTTCAATTCTTGTTCCACCCAGCATAGCCCTAGTGGTGATGTGATCTGCACTCTTATTCCACTCTCTTTTGACATGCACTAGATCATGATCCACCCATTCGCGAAGAAGATTGAACGCACGCTGTGGCAACACTTGCAATCGCGGAGCTTTACACTCTATTTCGCCGCGCATTTGCCGGATTACTAAATTCGAATCTCCACACACGATCATCCTTCCTTTGGGGTATCTCGACAGTAGGTCCAAACATAAAAGCAATCCATCGTATTCCGCTTCATTCACCGTGATATCAGGCGCATGATCGGCTGCCGCGGTCATAATCTTCCATTCCGGTAATTTACAAACGATAGCGCCGAACGCACCTACACGTCGCTTGACACTTGCAGATCCATCGAAACTAATCACGTAGAGTTATTCGCCTTTTCCTGCACTTCTTATTAATTTTCCTTTTGCTTTAGGATATAAAGGAAAAATTGGTAAACATTTTATTTCATTAATTTTTATATAAATTTTTATTAGTTATATATAAACGTTTTCCGAGTTTTGATAAACGTTTTATATTAGTTATAACTTATTTATTTTTTACCGTAGGAGGTGGTACTTCAATCATCTGCCGCGGTTGTTTTTTCGGTGCGATCGCAATCAGGGCCTCATCGATTTTGGTGCGAGGAGTGATACTTGAAGCTAACGCCCCTAGTACCTCCTTATCTCCCTGTACACATTTCTTGATCTCGAGGTCCCACTGTGATAAGATCGCAGCCCATCGGCCCAATCGTCCGTCCAACCCGTTGGATGCTAGTAACGATCTCAGTGTGGCGCGACAAGACAGTGATCGTCTTTCCGACCAGCATGTGAACGCGACAAGACAGTGGTCGTCTTTCCGACCAGCATCGTGAAGTAAACATCCAAGACCCGTAGAAGCGCCAGAACTTCCTTTTCGACGGGGCTGTAGTTCAGCTCACCGTTCTTCAACGTTCGGAATGCCACGGGGTAATACACTTGATCATGTTCTTGTACCAGCACGGCGGATACCGCCCACTTGCTGGCGTAAACCACGATTACTGGCGCTTTTTTCTGATCAAAGTGGCGCAGGGTTGGAGCTGACGCTATCTTCGCCTTCAGCATTCTGAATGCTACTTTTGCCCTCATTAATAGATCACCTTCCTGATCCATATTCTCCTTGCTCAACGATCGGCTTTTTAACTCTTGATAATCCGTTTCCCTTAATTCGTGAAGCGCAGCGGCGTAGATCGCAAAATCTTCGATAAACCGACGGTAGTAGTTCAAACTCCCCAAAAACGATTGCATGGCCAGTAAGGTGCCAGGGAAAGACAGATCAATCATATCATCCAAATTTTTCTGATTTGTTTTCCAAACCTCGGCTAGAGACATGATGCTTTAAAGAGGGAACTTCGCGTCGCCCCCAGTACGATTTGGTCACGCTGATCGATAAGTTCCACTGATCACACTTCTCCAACAAACGATGCACCTTGTCACACAGGGTAGCCCAGGTAGGTGCCGGGATCAAAATATCATCGATATATATCCGCCGCTGCAGTACAGACGGGCCCGGTGTTTGGTCGGGCTCTACCACCGTGAATACATCATCCGATTCGTCAGCACCGTCCTTAACCTTGAGATACCCATATAATGCGTTATCAATCAACCGCTGGTAGATGTGGAGAAGCGTGCCCCAAATTTGGCACACTTATGGTATGGTTTTGTCAAGGCATTTGGTCTAATTTCGGATTGGTTTAAACAAGGGGGGCTTTTCAGCCTATCAGACTCAAGAAGTGCCAAGAACGCAAGTTTTGGTGAGTCACCCGACTTTGGGTATTTTACATATTTTTGTGGGGGTACATTTAGGGACTATAGGGTAGTAGTATTTTAGTTGTGGTTTTACCTTTTAGGACAGAGGTTATACCTTTAAATAAGGAAATCTTTTAGCTTTCGGATAAGTGGCTGAAACCTCATCTGGTCTTGGTTCACACCACAGCTAGGGGTCGCCGTTCTTCCCTTTTCGTACACTAGTCGCCTCTGCCCGCCGCAGAGTGTTTGGGGGCAGAGGGTCGAATTATCCCCTCTCGCCCATTATACCCGGTCTGGACTCGCCGCACGCGCACTTTGGTCCACCGGAAGTCCCTCGACGGGAGTACGATTTGGCGATCTCAACACCTCAACTCAAGTACGTTTGGAACGTGCTATTCACTGGATTGGTCTTGGCGTGGAGATATCTTTTGTGAAGTTTCACGAGCATATTGGGTCTTTACGCGGACATATTGGCTTGTTTTAATATTGGTTGGAAACTAGACCGGTTTTGGTCTTATCTCGTATTGGTCAGGGGCTAGACCGGAACGGTCGGTCTACCCTCTATTATCTCGTATTGGTAAGGTCTTGATCGTTTGGACGATTGACCTATTGGAAGTTATCTCTTGGAAGTGTTTTTGGTCTGTTTGTGTCTGGGGTGAAGAGTTCCGCCCCAGAGATACCTACCCAGATCGGTCTTCTATATTCAAGACCGGTTCGATCCAATCTGCGATCCCGATCCACCGAGTGTGTAACTAGCCCATTCCATCGGGTACACAAGGTGAGATGGACACTAAACAATCGGACCAAGTGGGTTCTGATGACGACCGGTCGTCTGCTTGCAGCGGACGATCGGACCAGATCTCGAGTGGTGGTCCGCGGAGTACCCCCTCCGAAAGTTGGAAGGCTGGGCGCGATGGTGGTAGTCAGGTTATCGATGCTAATGTTTTCGATTTCGAACTTGACTCCACCCCATAGATTTGCGGAGCATTCTTTAGGCCAAAGGGCATCCTATTCCATTCGAACAATCCAAACGGAGTGACAAACGCCGAAATCTGACGCGCTCGATCGGTCATAGATACGACCCAAAACCCTTTCGCCATATCCAAAGAGCAAAACCACAGCGCTTTATCCAAATCTTCGAGTAGATCAGAGATCAGGGGCATTGGATACACCATCAGGCGCGTGAGTTGACTCACCGCGTGATAGTCGATACATAGGCGAATATCAACCCCGTTCTTTTTCAGGATGATCACTATAGGTGATGCCCAGGGTGACGTAGACGGTTGAATGATCTTGGTAGCCAATATCCCTTTGATCAAAGCCGACAACTTATCGCGAAATTGTGGAGCCACCTTCCGACACTTTTGGGCGATCGGGCGATCATTGCCTACATCGATATCGCAAACAACTCCACGTGCAGCAAGAGGTAGTGCGTTCCCCTTTCCGATCAACAGATGTTTCTTCGCCCAAATTATATCACGAAGCTGATTAATTTCTTCTGGTGAGTTGACCAAGGGGTCTCTGACTAGCAAGTCGTCCCTAGTTACTTCTTCGGTGCTTGCAGATACTTTGGTCAACGTAGCAAGCTGATTTTACAAATCTCCGCCTTCATGGAAACAAACCTGATCATCGATAGGGATTACACCAACTTCTCTAGGATCGGCTGAGACAGGGTGATCGCGCGTGTCTTGAATAAACGTATCTCTTGCAGTAGGTTGTTTAACTCCGTGATCCGGGGTCGGACCTTTCATCTCCGGCTCCTGATTGCACCTCGCTTGCACCTCTTGAACCTTTTGCGGCCCTCCGGTTACCAATGCCACATATGTGGCGATCGGGTCCGTAGGGCGTACTAAAATACTTCGAGGAGTAGGATACTACCTCTTCTCGACTAGAGGACCTTGATCGACACTTGCTTGATATCATTCACGGAATCGGTAGACGATTGATACGCGAGATTTTGCCACTCCTTGTAACGATTAGACCCTATCGAAACAAATCCAGGGCGACGGGGCACATCATCTTTGTTCATCCAGATACCTAAAATCGTCTCATCTTGCACGATGATCGGATGATCAACGACGTTCGTAAGAAGCAGGTATCGCAAATTACCCACGCCCCTAGTCATAGTGGGGACCCAATCTTTTCCACGATTAATCCACAACTTTCGAGATCGCTGGTCATAAATTCGAACCTCGGCAGATCGACCTACTGGGATCTGTTCGTACTGATTAAGCTTCATGTAATTACCACTCGATCCGTACAGCTGTCGGCGTCCTTCCAATGGGATGATAACCTCATCAGGCAAACTTAGTGCACCGTGGGCGATGTATAATCGAACACCAGCTGGTATCATAAAATCCATACCCAGTATAGCATCTTGACCAACAAGTCTGCCCACGTAACGGGGTTACATTCGGGTTACATTGAGTGTTGGTGTACATGAGTACACCACGGTTGAGGTCAGTATTGGCCGGTTTGAAAGGTTTTGAACCTTTGGTTACTTTAACTAGTCAGGGCAGGGGCCCTTGGTGTGGTGGTGTGTCAGCCATTCACGTGTCAGTACACAGGTGTGTACACTACATTTTAGCTAGGTACGAATTAGGAATATTCTACTTAGTATTACATATAGTTTATATCAGTTTAAATTAATTTAGGCTAATTACATATTAAATATATTCAGTTTACATTTCACTCTAAAGTTCAGTCGCGCGACGTCGACCGGTCGCGCGTGCAGTGAGTGTCGTAGGTAAGAGGGAGTCCTCCCTTTACCTACATTCCGTAAAGGGAACACAGCCGTTAAGGCTAATTAGTAAACCAACCCGGGAATCTTGGCCCCGAGTAGGAGATCTCTCCTACTAAGCCCTTTATAAGGGCGTATCGGCTAAGTAGCGGTAGACACCGCTTTAAGGAAGAGTCTTCCTCTGTGCGCTAGCCGCGCCGTGCGTATACGCACCGGCTACATCTGGTAGCACTTGTAGTCAATCCAACACCTGTGTTGGTAGACTAGGCATCCTCTGCAAAGGATGGATAAGGAAGATTGGGATAGTTTGACCCTCGTCCAGCAGGAAGCCTTTAAAAGGCTGTTACCCTTACTGGGTGAGAAGGGTATGCAGCTCCTAGTGGAGCAGGACCTTGATGCCGTAAAGGCAAGGGTAAATGCCCTCATCGCTTCATGAGCCGAGTTGTAGTGGAGGTCGTTCCACGGGGGTGCGTCCCCCATTGTCCTTTAAGATAAAGGAATTCACTGGGCAAAAAGGTGATAACCTTTATGAGTGGTTACGAGAGGTCGAAACGGCCTTCGCCACAGCGAATGTGATCTCTGATCACTTGCAAGTGGGACTTGCGCTGACCCATCCTACGGGTAAATCCCGTGCATGGGCGTTTACGTGTTCGGACTCGGTCACGAACGTGTTCCCTACCTGGGAGGTCCTTAAGCAGAATATCATGGACATGTACGCAATGCCTGATCTGGTTTTCCAGAATCAGCTGGCGTTTGAGGTGCCTTCAGGGCACTAGGGACTTGGAGACATACGTCCAAGAACTTAAGACCCTGTTGGCAGGGATGTACGCGAAAGCGTATTCGGACGATATGTCCATCCCCGTCTTCATGGGAGGTCTGAGGAGAAGGGCCAGCACGTTCGGAATTGTTCCGATGCCGACCCGAATCCCTGGGGGAGGCGTTCAAGATGGCGTTCAACGCCGAGAGGAACTTCCGTTCCTCTAAGGTGAGTCCTGAGCCCATGGACCTGATTCAGGTCGAAGCGGAGGAGAAACCTCCCGCTAAGAGTCACTCTGACTCCTTTCCGCAGGGCTTCGGAGCAGAGCTCCTTGCAATGTTGCAGCGGCATGGACCGCTGAGATGCTTCCACTGTGGGAGCACGGATAATATTCGGAACAAATGTCCGCGGAACCCCCAGCGAGATACTCGCTTAAAAGGGCCAAGGGTTGAGAAGAAGCCCTGGCCTAAGCCCTCGGGAAACGACGGCTCCCAGTAGGTGCGGGGAGCCCTACTGGGAGACCCCTCAGTGCTGTTAAGCCCCAGGGTAGGGGACGACAGCACAAATCCCCGAGGGAAACGGTGCTTTCTAGCACCGATTTGGTGTACCATCCAGGTTTGCTGGTAGTCCTTGCGGACGTGAAAGGCTTTGATAAGCCTTGGAGAGTCTTGATAGACTCTGGAGCGTCTGACAATTATATCAGACGAGCTTCGGTGGAGAAGAGTCGTCTATATGCCGAGGCCTTAGAGGCACGTTCTCGTGACGTTGTCACGGTCCGTCTTGCGACGGGAGTACATGTTTCTGTACCCAAGGTCTAGATTGACCTTAAGCTGAAGTTTGCAGACTTCGACAGCTTTGAACGTTGCCTATTCCTGGATTTGGACTCGAGGTATGACCTCATTCTGGGCATGAAGTGGCTGGAACGCCACGAGCCATGGATAGACTGGAAGTCTAAGTCCATTGGCTCAACGCACCCACGGTAGGGTGAAGCATTGGCGAGTCATGAACCCACCTTTGCTCGATCCAAAAAGCGATTCTGGCGAGAGATGCCATAGATTGGGATATATGAGATGCTCAGTCCCAATGGATTTAAGAAGAGTTCCTTAACGAGGGGGATTCGGCGGTTAATCCCCGCGTCGATATAGGCGAGACTGGTGAGTCGCCAGTGATAGAGGTGGATTCCTCTGAGGGTAAGCGCTAGGCGCTTAGAGAATTGACCCGAAGTTTGTCTCTTCTACAGGTCGGAATTGATTCCGACCATGCCGTGTCCGGCGAACAAGTTGCGACTCCAGTGGTAGGGGTAGAGACCCCTGTGGTTAAGCGCGAGGCGTTTCCAAGCGAAGAGACCCGAAGTTTGTCTCTCTCGCACGTCGGAAATGATTCCGACTACGCCGTTATAGGTGAGACCGGCGAGTCACCGGTGGTAGAGGTAGAGACCTCTGTGGATAGGCGCGTGGTGCTTCCAATAGATGGGGCAATTGACTCCCCCCATCTGGGTACCGGGAGGAGTCCCGATGCCAGTAGTCAGCAGTCCTATAGGATGCTGAATAGCGTGACAGGTATTGTCACGGAAAGCGTAAGCCTGGAACGGTTGCCTAGGGTAGGCGAACTGTTGTCGTTGGAGGAGATGTCCTTCAACGAGTTTGAGAACGCTGTAAAAGCAGGTGAACTCGACGAGATTGTCGTATTACGTCCGGAAGAGGAGTTGAACTCCTCATCCACGATGGACGAGTCAGTTTTGGTGCAAACCAAACAGGCAATGAATGCCCGAAGCGGCCTCAAGATCCTCGCGTATCCTGAGGACCCTTACCATTCCTTATTAAAGTAATTTGGAGATGTCATTAGTGACAACCCGCCGATGGGGTTACCACCGGATCGGGGAATCCGACATGAAATTGATTTGGTTCCTGGAACCAAATACTGCGTCACTAGGCAGTGGCCTCTCTCCAAGTAACAATGCGACGCCATCGACGCATTCTTCAAGGGGAAAGAAGAGGCAGGGATGGTACGGGAGAGCAAGTTTACTCACTCATCTCCCACCTTTTGTCTTCGTAAACCGAACGGGAAGTGGCGCATTGTACATGCGTACAACAAGCTGAATGCAGCTTCTGTGCCCATGCAGACTCCGATTCCTCGGAAGGATGTCCTCCATAACAATATGGCGGGCTGTACTGTGTACAGTGCCTTAGATCTGGTTGACGGGTATTATCAGGTGCTCATGCGAGCGTCCGAAATTCCGCTGACAGCGGTTAGCACGCCTAGTTTCATGCTGTGGGAGTGGCTTGTTATGCCACAAGGGCTTTCAAATGCACCAGCGACTTTCCATCGCTTGGTGAATCAACTCTTCCTCCCTCATAGGAAGTATGCTCAGACGTACTTCGACGATATATTCGTCCATAGTCGTGCGAAAGGCGACTCGTCTGATGTTCAGACGCATCTGATACACCTTCGAGCAGTGCTTGAATGTATGCGAGAGCACAAGTTATATGAAAATGCATCCAAGTGTATCTTTGGTGCTGATGAAATTCCTTTCCTCGGATGCTTCATCGGTAAGGATGGAGTGCGGGCGGATCCCGCGAAGGTGAAAGCCATTGTGGAGTGGCCTTCGCCTGTAAATCTTAGAGATTTACGGAAGTGGCTTGGATTAGACAACTATCTCCACAAGTACAGCGAGAACTACGCTGAAATGGCGAAGCCATTGACCGACCTTCTTAAGAAGGATGTTGATTGGTGTTGGAAAACTGAACACCAAAACGCTTTTGAAGAGGTTAAGGGGAGCTTGTTAAAAGCTCCCTTTATTGCTCTCCCAGACTCTGGGAAACCATTTAGTGTCGTCTGCGACGCCTCCGATTTCGCAATCGGATGTGCTTTGTTACAAGCAGACGATGCAGGAAGGGAACGCGTGATTGCGTTTGAGTCGAGGCAGCTTAAAGCTGCGGAACGGAATTATCCCGTTCATGACAAGGAGCTACTTGCAATGAAGTATGCTCTTGTCAAATTTAGGGTTCACCTACTCGGCTCGAAGCCGTTCGTGGTTTATAATGACCACTCGTCCTTACGGACAGCGACGAAGTCGCCTCATCTCTCGCAACGGATGGCCCGTTGGCTCTCCTTCTTCGCGGGGTACAACTTTGAGGTTAAGTATAAACCTGGAAAGCAGAACGTGCTTGCAGACGCGTTGTCGCGTCGTCCCGATTACGAGCTCGCTCACGCGACATTCATCACCTCGTCTGTGGTGGATCTCATACGCCAGGCGTATGAGAAAGACCCATAGTGTACGGCGCTTACCAGAGCGTTGGGTGGAAAAGGACTTGGCCCGTCTGAGCCAACCCTGTCAAGTCGAGCTAAAGCTCGTTTACACCGTTACAGGTACTGTGACGGTCTGCTATTTTATAGCACGAGCGCGGAGGACACTCCGCGGGTGGTAGTTCCTCATGATGAGGAACTGAAGTATAGAGTCCTCTTTGAGGCACATGACGCCCCTACCGGGGGTCATTTAGGTCGGGATAAGACCTACAGCGCTTTAAGCGCTTTGTATTGGTGGCCCAATATGTATAAGTGGGTCGGTGCGTATATACGCACCTGTGAGACGTGTCAGAGGGTTAAACCCTCTGCAAGTTCAGCTGCGCCTTTGGCGAGCTTATCGGTTCCAACGGAGTGTTGGAAATCCATTAGCATGGATTTTATCTTCGGTTTTCCGAAAGATAAGGCCGGGAACACCGGCATATTGGTCTTTGTAGACCGATTGAGCAAGATGGCTCACCTGGCGGCGGTGCCAGAGTCCATAGATGGACAAGGAACTGCGAAAACGTTCCTAGACCGTGTCTTTCGACAGCATGGTCTACCCGATTCCGTTGTGTCGGATCGGGATCCCCGTTTTACGGGACAATTCTGGGGAGAGTTGTTTAAGGTACTAGGCACCAAGCTCCTCATGTCCACTGCGGATCACCCGCAGACGGACGGTCAGACGGAACTCGTTAATCGCGTTGTGAAGGATATTCTCCGGAGTTTATGTCCGGATTCTCCAAAGAGTTGGAGTGAGATGCTTCCGATGGTTGAATTTGCTATAAACAATTTGGTACATGCATCTACGGGGTTTACCCCGTTTTACGTGAACGGATTAGTGAATCCGAGGGTTCCGTTGACTCCACGCGTGTGTGGCCAAGGGATTGAGGGGGGAGGATAATCAGATGTCATCCCTGTATCGTTGCGAAAGCACATCGATAAGTTTTTATCGACGCGCCGTAGTGTCTTACGACACGTCTGCGATGCCATGGCGGAAAGCCAAGACAAGCGGAAGGAACAAGCTGACCGCAAGGGGCGGCATAACGAAACGATATATAAAGTAGGAGAAAGTTTTTTTTATTAAACGCTAAAAATCTTCCTACACATGCAGTTTCAAATGTGTTGCGCAATAAACTGCGCCACAGGTTTGTGGGGCCCTTTAAGGTACTAGCCCGAAAGGTCTTATCGTATACCTTGGACATCCCGAAGGTGATGCGTACGCATCCAACCTTCTATGTCGGTATGCTTAAGCCATACCAAGACCCGGAGGCGCGCCCCCTCCTGGAGGAGGGTGGAAAGGCGGATAGCCGTAAGGCACCGCAGGGCGAAGTAAGCCCGAAAGGGCTAAAATGAAACCACGAAGCTCCGCAACGGTCGTCTCGAGAGAGGCAAGCCGCCTCTCGAAGCGATCAGTGGCATCCCGCTCATCGCGGATCCCCTCGTGGAGATCATGGATGCGATGGCTGTGTCGGTCACAGCGCTCGAGAATCTCACGTCGCAATAGCGCGACCCCTCCTCCAGTGCTCGATACGGAGGGTACTCCACACTTTCATGTGGAGCGGCTGATGGCGCGAAGCCATCATCGGGGTCAAACCCAGTATGTGGTGAAGTGGAAGGGTTATCCACACTCACAGAGTTCGTGGAAGTTCGAGACTCCCCTACGGCAGGATTGCCGCGACGTCGTTGACGCTTTTGAGCGGGAGAATCCCGCTGTAGGTCAACGACCAGAGGGGCATGAGAATCCCCTTCACTCCCAATAAGTGGGAGTTCGCCGGAGGCAGATGTGGCGATCACACTGTCTTCGGACACCATGGTGGAGACAGGGGCGCTGGCGTAGCGCGTGCGATACGGAGCACATAGTTGCTCCATCGCTTTGGCAAATGTCAGGCGCAACACCCTCTCCACCCAAATATCTCGACGGGAATAGCTGTCATGCAGCTCATCGAAGCTGGGGAGAAGCTTCTCCCCTTCCGCCCAAGCGCGGAACTTTTTCTCTGCATCATAGGCACTTTCTCCCGGAGAAAGAACGAAAGGAACCTCGCGAAGGTTCTCAACAGGGGCACCCTGTGCCTGCCTGTTTAAGCGCTCTAGGTATGAGACGCTAGTGAACTGCTTTTGTGTAAGCAGTTGTTGCCGGAGTTTCTCACGGCGTTCGCGTTGATACGGCTGTTCAGCCGCGGGGACAGCGGTATAGGACACTAAACTAGTCCTTACCAAACGCCTGGCCGACATTGGAAGGTCACGAGGACGATCAAAATTATAAGCCGCCCTTGACGGGCGTTTGGGGGCGCGTAACGCAGCCCTTAGTGCCTGTGTGGCAAGTTGGGTGTCTTGAGCTACGTCCAGCTCATTAGTGACGATCGCCTTTGGCGATTCGGATGTATCATCCGATATGGTCAGGGGTGCCGCACTGGTTAGTGCATTTTCCACACGTGTGGGGAATGGATTAGGCTGCCGACAACGCCGTTCGGCGCTGTCAGAGCGGATAACCATTGGGGAGGTATCCCCAAAGGCATCCACCTCCGAGTTTTTGGAGTAGTCTACCTCTTCTAGACGAAACGCCATAGCACCACTGGAGGTGTACATATGGAGGCCAGAGGAACTGGCGTTGGAGTTCTCCAACAAGATTTTGATTATTGCGTAAGCAATAGTCTTGATGGGGGAGGATGTAACGGGGTTACATTCGGGTTACATTGATTGTTGGTGCACATGAGTACACCACGGTTGAGGTCAGTATTGGACGGTTTGAAAGGTTTTGAACCTTTGGTTATTTTAACCAATCAGGGCAGGGGACCTTGGTGTGGTGGTGTGTCAGCCATCCACGTGTCAGTACACATGTGTGTACACTACATTTTAGCTAGGTACGAATTAGGAATATTCTACTTAGTATTACATATAGTTTATATCAGTTTAAATTAATTTAGGCTAATTACATATTAAATATATTCAGTTTACATTTCACTCTAAAGTGCAGTCGCGCCACGTCAACCGGTCGCGCGTGCAGTGAGTGTCGTAGGTAAGAGGGAGTCCTCCCTTTCCTACATCCCGTAAAGGGAACACAGCCGTTAAGGCTAATTAGTAAACCAACCCGGGAATCTTGGCCCCGAGTAGGAGATCTCTCCTACTAATCCCTTTATAAGGGCCTATCGGCTAAGTAGCGGTAGACACCGCTTTAAGGAAGAGTCTTCCTCTGTGCGATAGACGCACCGTGCGTATACGCACCGGCTACAGTCCACCCATGCATGGAAATAATAGACCAACGAGCCTGCTAGCGTAATCTTGATTTTAGTGCGCCCTTCCGTGAGGTATGCACTTTCTCCAATGCCGACACATTCTTGCGTTTGACTCGTGTCGATCTGACAACTCACCTTACGAGCAAAGGTTGAGTCGATGATCGACACTTCAGCACCAGAATCAAATAATAGCGTGGCACGTTCGTTATCGATTTTACCACTCGCTTTGGCTTGTTTAAACCATTTCTTTGGCGAGTAGTATTTCCAATATCCGCGCGATTCACCTGGAAGTAGATCGACCTCCATGATCACCGGGGACCAAGAAAACTCATTGATATGGAAATTAGCCAAGCGCGGTAAATCAGGCTGATCACATTTATCATTATCTCTTTCTGCTGCTTGATCATCCCTCTTCTTATCCACATGTGCAAAAATACACAAACCAGAACTCTCGTCTCGTACCAGATTCCAACCTGGCGAGCGTCCTAGTTTAACAAATCTTTAGCTTCCTTGGGCAGAATTCCAGCACGATTGGTGGGATTGTACCACTGGCGGATGCGGTTGTAAAATTCTTCCATAGGGCACTTTCCCGCATCGTGAACTTTGCCGCATTCTCGGAAGACGTACAAACAATGATCTGTCGGATTTCCCTTCTTGCCACACTTGAGACAGGTCAGGCGCTTCCAGCAACGAAAATTATCGTGCCTTATCGACCCACAATGACTGCACTTCTTCACCGCCCCTTGATCAACTGCACTCGAATCACTTTTATTACCCGATCGGGACTCGCCAGGCTGATCGAGCGCCCCTGGCTGGT
>CM047580.1:39413197-39516343 GCA_026184515.1 Peronosclerospora sorghi | reverse complement strand
GCAGACATCCGAATCCTGGGAATCGTCTGCTGGTCAGGCATCCCAGTGTACGAGGACGCAACGGTGGCTCGTCGTGGTAATGTGATCGGCTCATCTGGGTCAACGTACTCGCTCTGGGATCGTTGATCATGGAATGAATACACGGATTCCATGTCAACGTCCTTGACCGTTGCCGATCTTTCTGGCTTCGAGTGCTGATCACGAAGCGAATGCTCGGATTCCATGTCGACATACTTGATCGACGCAGCTCTTCCTGTCTTTAGCTGGCGTTTTTTTTGCACCAACGACTCCAGGTGTCAACTTGCGTCTTTCCTCATCCAGAAACTTCTCCATAGCCTTGTCAAAGAATGTCTGAAACTGTGGACTTTGCGATACTTGATCATCTTCTGCCTTGTTCGATTGAGGTTCCATCTTGATAGCCGAAAATTTATATTGATACTTCTGGAAAACTGTCATCCTGGTGATCTTAGGCTCTATACTCCCGGCACTACTCGACTCCACTTCAAGTTCATCGCCTTCAGAAGGGGCAGATTCGTAACACGGTGATCCTGTATGTTCTTCCACGTTGATCAACGTGACCGTTTCAATCTTCAACGGAGAGTGCGAGGGCTCCAACTTCGTAGTTTGGCTCCCGATAGGCATCAACAGATGAAACAACTGCTGGGTAGCTTCTGACAGATCTTCTGAATCCTGATCAAACACCTCTTCAGCATCGTAGGAGCCTGTCGTCGACCAGCCTGCTTGATCAGGCGTGTTAGCCTTAGCACTATCCTGAACTTGTCTTTCCCATCCGTAACTGGCTGATCGACCGGTCCGTTCAGCTTCCTGCAGATCATGACCCCAAGTAGGATCATGATCGAGTTCGTCAATAAGAAATCTTCAAATTTTTCTTTGCAAACCTTTTGGTAGAACTTCTTCACCAGATCAGCTTCCTTTGGCGGCGTACTTGATCGACTTTCGTCGATCTCCGACCCAGGTGCCTTCATCAACACCTTCGGCTGGTCGGTAATGTAATACTTCACCATCGGAGATCCCAATCCGGATCATTGTACACACATATATTTGGCGGATCATAACGTAAGTTATGATCCGCATAGGCTCCCTAAGGAGCCTTGGGAGGTGGTTGAGGCTTCTCCTCCTTTATTTCATCAAGATTCCTCCCCAGGTCCTGATGAACAGCATTTCCTTCTTCTTCAGGCATGACGACGGCGAACTGCCTCATATCGTCACAACCTCTTCCTCTTTTTCCACCTTTATCTTTACTTCTGCTCCCGCTTCCGTTTTCACTTCCGCATCAGCGCTATCTTGCGTAGAATCGCGGTGATATCCCGCGTCGCCCAAAGATCCGGGCACGCGCACCATTGTGGTATAGCAGCTAATCAAAGTTTTGACGCTTGATCAGGCGGTACCACGGCGCCCGGACTGCCGACTAACGAAGGGGGTCCTCCGGTTTTCCTTGACTGCTTGTGTTTCTGCTCACCTTGTGTACCCGACGGCTTGGGCGTGGGTCGCTCTCCAGGTGGCGGGGATGTAAACACGGCAATTACTTGATGCAAGATTGGGGGAACTTGTATAGAGTTGACCTATATGCCAATCAGGAGTGATCAGGTACAATCAAGCTCGAATCAGGTGCGATCAGGCTTGATCAGTAGTGATCAGGCTGGGGCAGTCACTAAAAGTCGTTGATCAGCCGTGATCAGGCTTGATCAGGCTTGATCAGGTACTTCAAGACGTTTGATCAGCGGTGATCAGACTTGATCAGGATTGATCAGGTGCTAAAAGACGTTGATCAGCTGTGATCAGACTTGATCAGGATTGATTAGGTGCTAAAAGACGTTGATCAGCTGTGATCAGACTTGATCAGGCTTGATAAGGCACTAAAAGTAGTTGATCAGCTGTGATCAGCTGTGATCAGGCTTGATCAAGTGCTAAAAGTCGTCCAGGTACAAGTTGGTGCGATCTGCGAGTTGTTGATTGCGGGTCGCTAGTCGCAGAGTGTCAATTAGGTGTTGATCGGCGAAGGGGGTACTTGATCATGTGGCGAAGCGAAGGCAAAATTTTGGTCACCTTCTGTCAACGGCGTGCCGATCAGCTGGTCAGCGATCGGATTGATGGAAACAAGGGGGGCTTTTAAGCCTATCATGTGCAAGGATTGTCAAGCACACGGATTTTGGTAAGTCACATGGCATTGCGTGTATTTTTCATATTTTAGTGTTTGGTTCCAATTAGGACCGTAAGGTTAGTGGAAAAGAAGTAAATTGGTCTCGGATTGGAAAAGTGGCTAAGAGGTACTAAGAGACTCTCTAAAAGTTTGGTTTTTTAAGTCGCCTTCGCACGTCGCGGAGTGTTTGGGGGCAGAGGGTCGAGTAATCCCCTCCTGCCCATTATACCCGGCCGGGGCGCGTCGCAGACGCATTTGGCCCGCCGGAAGTCCTTCGACAGGAGTATCCATTGGCTGACTTCTCACAAGTTTAAGTCAAATACGTTTGTAACGTACTAACAAGTGGATTGGTCTTTACGTGGAGATATCGTTTGTGGAATTCAAGAGCATATTGGATCTTTACGTGGACATATTGGTTTACTATAACATTGGTTGGAGTTTAGACCGGCTTTGGTCTTCTCTCATATTGGTCAGGGGCTAGACCAGTTGAGTGGTCTACTCTCTATTATCTCGTATTGGTTGGGTCTATATCGATTGGACGGACGAGCCATTGGACTATACATATTTCAAGTGTAACCGGTCTACAAGTACCAAAGGTGAAGAGTTCCGCCCAGGGTACACCCCCCCAGTACGGTCTGCATACTATCAGACCCAAGTCAACAAGCGACACGATCCACCGAGTGTTGAACTAGCCCATTCCATCGGGTACACAAGGTGAGATGGCAACACAAGATCAATCGGACCGGGCGTCTTCTGTTGATGATCGGTCGTCTGCTAGCAGCGAACGATCAGATAGGATTGCAAGCGAAGGTCCGCGGGGTACCCCCCCCCGTAAGTTGGAAGGCTGGGCACGATGATGGTCAGGTTCTCGACACAACTGTGTTCGATTTTGAACTTGACTCCACCACAATTGTGCGCGTGCGCGGATCATTTGGTTATCGTGGATATCACCGAGATGATGTCCGGTCAAAAGTTGACTTAAGTGATTTAAATGTGGAATCGTTCTGGAGAGGACATAAGGAAAAGCTGTCACCTTATGTTCTCGTTGTTGATAAAGATGGCGATGTCCGATCTGGCCGGGTGGAGGACCAGATCGGGATTAATAAGTTTTTTTCCTCCGCATAAGGCTCCCACCGGATCCGATCGGGACTATAGCAAGTTTTGCTATAGTTACGGAAAGGATCAGGACTTTTGTCCTGATCCTATACATTTACATGGAAAAATTGATGGAATAAAAATGCGAACAAATCGGAGGATGATCGGAACGATCCGATCCACATGCCTAAGGTCCCCAAGCAAAGGCTAGGAATGCCGACCGAGGAGGACGACTTGGAAGAAAAGTCTCAGGTCGGGATGGGGTTATTGACGAACAAGACCTGACCAGGATGTATTACATCCACGAGTTGAAGCAATTTATTTGTGAAGACCAGGTCATGCAAATTTTGAACCCCCAGATCTCTGGTCGCCTCCTCGGACCCACTACCGAGCCGATCCAGAGTGATCGACCACTGCTGCTGGTGAAAAACCTGCTGGCGATGTTGGCTGAGGTCGGCATAAAAGTGCAGAACCCGGACAACGTCCACAAGCTGTTTGATATGGACACTCGCAGGCTGGAGCTGTCGATGTCGACTCTCCATGATCATTTGGTGCCGTTGGTGGGGGCGGTTCGCCGCCCAACTCCCACCATGGCATTGAAGGTTGCTGAAGACACGGCAGCACATGACGATGCGTTCTCCGATGATAAATCGGTATATCAGTCTCCACCTTCCTCTAACAGCTCATCGGAGTTGGAGGTCGGTGTTGAGCGGATGACCATGGTGGCAGATCATACCCCATGGGAGCATAAAAAGTACGTGCGGCAGCATGAGGCTGCATGCCGGTCGGGGCCCCAGGAGCCCCCACAGGTGTCAGTACCTCCAAAGGAGGATACCCACACGTTGCCCATGTCCCAAGCTAACGTCCAAGCCATGTTTGAAGCAATGATGGAGCGTTTCATGGGAGATAAATGCAGATCACCTCCGCTCCCTCATGATCAGGACCGATCTGCCCGGAAAAATGTCAATATCTGCCGGGATGTAGATATGGAGTCAGTAGCATCAGTGGAAAAGGCCACTCGAGGTGTTAAACCAACTGGCAAAGGAAGACGCAAGCCGCAACCAGCTCGATCGCGCCGATCAAGCAAGAACAGTGATTATGACATGGAGTCGATCGGCGATCCGGATGACCACTATGGGTCAGACGTTGCAGGTGCGGGAAGGGCTAATCTAGCCTCCACGAACGCTTTTGATTTCGGATCTACTGCGATCCCGCGCATTCGAATGGCTGCGACTACTGATCTCAAGGATTTCACCGGAAAGAACACCGACGAGGAGCAGGCCAGGTCGTGGTTTGGTCGGGTCAAGTCTGCTTTCTTACGGGATCAGACACCAAAAAAGGAACGGTGTTTGATCTTGAGAGATCTGCTGAAAGGACCGGCTGCGAACTGGGTCCAACAGTTGAGTCGGGATGTCCGATCTGACTGGGAACTACTATGTTCAGAGTTTGAGGGGCAGTACTGCAACTCCGGATTCTCCAGCGCCCGCAAATATCATCACATGCAGAAGCGGGGCGACGAGATGCCGATCTAGTACTTACACCGTCTGAATGTGGCTGCAATTCGCGCCGGCATAGTGATTAAGGAAGGCAACCCGCCGACCGGTGCCGCTTTGGAACACGTGGGTCACTATATTAGTACCCTTGATAACCAGGAGCTGGCAGATCAGCTCACCCTGTTGCGCCTAAAGGATGTGGGAGAAGTGGAGCAGACGTTGCGAACGTTGCAACACTCCCGCAGCATGAGATCAAAGGGCGCCGTTGGATCAGGTCGTTACAGATCCAAGGCCCAGACCGATCCGGTGAAGAGACCATTGACCAGATCGGCCCGTGCTGCTAAGGCGATCGTATCTGAGGACAGCACTGGATCGGAAGAGGAAAGCAGCGGCCAGTCCAGTCGGGAGTCTGACGAGGATCAGTACCGTCACATCTTCGTCGCGGAACCTGCCCCGAAAACCAGATCGACGCCTGACCAGGCAGATCGGAAGGGCAGGAGCGGAAGCAAGTCTGACCCGGACCGACCCCGCAAGAAGTGTTCTCACTGCGGGTCAATCAAACATGATGATCGGGGCTGCTGGAAGAAGTTAATATGCAAGAAATGCGAAATACGCGGCCACCCCACCGATCGCTGCCTTTTCGTGTGTAAGTCATGTGGAGAGATCCACGAGGCCGGCCAATGCAAGATGAAAGAATTCTTCAACCTGATGTGGAAGTGGTATGTGCCGGGCGAGCACGCGGGTATGCTTCCACCTGACGTGGAAAGGATGTTAAACTAGAACGATCGCCAGGTTGGAATCTGGATCGAGCCGAGCGGTCTACGTTTGGCATCTACGCATATGTCGGCACGGAGAATAAAACCGACAATACATGTTCTGTTCTCAATTGCATCGATCGAAATCATCCGGTCTACAATCTCACGACCGATGAATATTCCCGATCGAAGGTGGTTATGCAGCTAGATCTGCTGCCTGGAGAGTCTCGCGGATACTGGAAGTATCATGCGCCCGACAAATGGTTTAAGCATGCGAAAGCCTGTGATAAGATAAATAACCAGAAAGCGACGATGTTGCTCGACTCTGGGGCTGAAGTCTCGATTATTGACTCCGCCTTTGCTCGTAAGGTCGGATGTCGTATAGGCGATACCCAGAGACAAGAATGCGTCGGGATCGGTGAAAATTCTTATATGACCGAAAGAAGGACGCGCGTGAAGATCACCCTATCGGGTTCGCTGGTCTACTTCTTCAGTGCTTGGGTTGGTAAGCTGGCCGGTCAGGATGCCCTGTTAGGCATGGATTTCATGGTGCCGGTGGGTATTCGCCTTGATCTGTCTCATGGAGTGCTTACACTACCGGATGAGGTCCAGATCCAGTTAGATGGTCGGCGGCCCCTATACGGATCCGACACCGATTTTGTCAGGTGGGATCAAGATGTCACCATTCCAGTCGGCCAATCCGCTGACACCCCGGTCGATAAAGGTTTTCGTTCAAGGAAGTTATGGGTGACCAGGGGCGATCGGTGGGTGTCGACTTTTGTGAAGAGCGCCGGCCGACATGATTTTGTCCGAGTCACTAATATCGGTGACAAGCCGCTTACGCTCGACAACAACACGATTGTTGGTATGTGGCTGGCAGAAAGAAAAGTGCCAAGGAAGATGGGGTTCGTCTCGATCGGATCGAGACGGTATGTTGAGTGGCATAACTTGGCATACCAAGCGACCACCGATCTGGTCAGCAATGATGGATCGGTGGAAGAAGATACCTCACCTATGGTGGAACGACCCAGCTATGTAACCCCTAGAAAGATGCTAGTTCGAAGAAAGGCACCGCAGGCGCCGGATACGGTGGACCATCAAGTAGATGAGCCAAAGTTCATTAACGTGGTGGCGACACAAGAACAGGCGACAGCGGAGCCGCAAATAGAAAAAGGGAAGCATGGCGAGACTGGGGCGGACCATGATGGCACGCTTGAGCAGGTCGATGTCGGTGAAGGGCAGCCCGCCGATCGGGAACAGCAGTGTGCAACCAATCAGGACGGCTTGGGTGATATTGCCCCGGAATACGATCAAGTTTGTATACATGAGGGAGGAGATCAATATATTCAGGAGATCGAGAGCCAGATGGCAGTCCTCCCTGAAGTGTCTGCCGATCTGCACGAAGTCACCTTGGACGGTCCGCAAGTGGATGATCGGGATATCAACAGTCCCGATCAGATCGATCAGGTAAAGCAGATCATATGGAAGAAGAAACATCTGCTGATCGGTAAAGGCAATGCCTTACCCCCTGCTGCTCGCGGAGCGATTTGTGATATCGACGTTGGAGATGCCAAGCCGATCGCCCGGCGATGCCGACGTGTGGCGCCACAGTTCCGCGAAAAATTGTCTGACCTTATTAAAGGACTGTTGGCTACCAAGATCATCAGACTGTCGACCTCGCCATGGGCCTCACCGATCGTGATCGTGATCAAGAAGAACGGTGTCGACATCAGGTTGTGCATCGACTATCGGTTGGTAAATCGGTTGACCAAGCTTATGGTGTACCCGATGTCGCTGATCAGCGATCTACTAGAAGACCTTGACAAGACTCTGTGGTATTGCTCACTAGACATGTCAAGTGGATTTTGGGTGGTTTCGATGACCAATCGGGCTCGCGAGATCTCCGCATTTGTTACGCCGTTCGGTCTGTTCGAGTGGAACCGTATGCCGTTCGGGTTGAAGAACGCGCCCCAGATCTACCAGAGGCTGATCGACAACGCACTGTATGGACACTTCAAGATCGGCATCGATCAGGAACTCACCAAAAATTATGATGTATTTACAGAGGGTGAACCTGACCGGGAAAGGAGACCGTCCGTTCTGGGAAGGTGATCGTATATCGACGACATTCTGATCACTGCCTCGTCATGGAGCGATCTGTGCGAGAAGGTCGAACGTTTGTTGGAGACATGCGATCGCTGGAACCTGTCGATCAGTGCTGTAAAAAGTTATTGGGGCATGTCCAAGGTCGCCTATTTGTGTCATATGGTGTCGATCAGTGGGCTGGAGGCCAATCCCAAAGATCTGGAATCACTGAACAACCTCCCGTTTCCCAGATCGCTGAAGGCAATGCAGTCCTTCTTGGGAAGCCTAAATTACTACAGCCGCTTCATTGAAGACTTTGCGATTTACGCGGCCGTGCTGTACGAGCTCCGGGAAGTCGAATACCATATGTTGCGCGAAGAAGATCGGGCAACTTTACGGGAGGGCAGCGACTCTGATCTGCCCGCAGATTGTCCTCAAGTGGAGGCAGAGGATCACATGAGGCGTGCAAAGGTTGCTTTCGGTATGATAAAGGCCAAGATGTCGACGGCACCGATTCTCAAGCACTTCGATCCGGATAAAATGCCGTTCGTCGTTGTGTATGCTAGTAAGTGGGCCATTTCGGCCACTCTAGTACAAGAACATGATGGAGTGTACCACCCGGTCACTTTTACGAGCCGGACATTGAAGCCGAACGAGGTCAACTATGGGATCGTCGAAAAAGAAGTTCTGGCTTTACTACGGATCTTGGATGTGTGCTACAACCTATTGGTCGGCCGATCTGTAAAGTTCCTTTCAAAAAAGTCGACATTGGCCTGGTTATTATCAGCCAATGGGATGGACGGTCGGCTCGGCAGATGGTCAGATATCTTGTCGCAGTGGTCTCTCGAGGTCGTCAAGTGCACCAAGGGAGAGGAAGATATATTGGGCACATTAGCTGCCAGTATCACCCCTCGGTCCGAAGTGGATGAGGCTTCAGTGGCGATTGTCCCAAGGAAGCAACCTCGACAGTAAATCTCTCGGCCACCTCCGACCGTCGATCAGGATGAGGAACTCCTGGTCTTGAGTTTTGACGGGTCGGCCAGCGTGAAGAAGAATGTCGGCTCCTATAGTGCCATACTGTGGAAGTTACCACAATGGTCTATAGTCGCAGCCGCCACCGATTTCACGCCTGACATAAGGTCAACGAGGCAGAATATCGGGGTATACTTATATGTCTTGATCTGCTGTCATCGCAACATAAAGGGCGGATCATCATATGTGGTGACTCCAACCTAGTGGTAAGGCAGATCACCGGGGAGATCGACTGCAAGGCGCCACGGCTAAAGTTGCTAAATGATCGGGTGATGAAAGCACTGAAAGACTATCCCAACCACGAGCTATTGAACGTGAAACGGGACTGGAACAGAAGCGCCGACCACCTCGCGACCCAAGCCATGCGAGACCAGACCGGGGCGACGATCACCGAGAAAGCCGTTTTACAGGAACTTATGGACATAAACAGGATCCCGGAGGTGATCAAGCCCAAGGACAGCCCTGGTCAGGTGCATGTGATGGCGGCGACTAGATCGCGAACTCAGAAGTCTCGCCGATCGTTCCCGAAGGAAAGGCTGAGTGAGCGCGTTGTGCAACAGCTAAGGGCGGAACGGATGCTCAAGGAGCAGGACGAAGAAGAGTGGATCGTCAACCTGAAAGCCTACCTGCGCGGTGAACAGTCCAAGTTAACGAATGGTCAAGCGAAAGAGTGTACCAAGATCGCGGACAGTTACGATGTGGATGACAATGTATTGCTATATTACTGCCGGTATGTTGACCAAGACAGTGGCGATCGAGATCGACTGGCGAAACTGGTGATCCCTAAGTTGCTAGAGCCGGATGTCCTTCATCACTACCATGTGAGTCTAGAATGGGGACATCAAGGCATAGGCAGAACATATCACAAGATCAGGGCCCACTTTCACTGGAGAGGACTTTTTCGAAGCGTGCAGAAATATGTGGGCTGTTGCACGGATTGCGAGACCGGAAAGGGCGGACCGGTAATCAAGGGGCTATCGCCCGGAAATATCGAAGCTACCTACCCTTTCCAGGTGATAGCGATGGACCACATACCGTCACTGCCCAGATCGACACGCGGCAACACTGAGCTGCTGATCTGGGTCGACCTATTCACCGGTCTGTTGATTGCAAAGGCTAGTGCATCCCGATCTGCGGAGCAGATCGCACAGAGTTACGAAGAATGCGTATTTAGAAGGTTGGGCGCCAGCGAAGTTATCATACACGATCGATCGGGAACCCGGTTTTATGGCCGAGGTGTTCCGGTCGTTCAATAACATGCTAGGCTAGAAACAGAGTGCGACGATGGCATATCGTCCGCAAGCGAACGGATCGTCTGAACGCATGGTTCAGACAATAACAAGGGCGATCAAGATGTATGTGGCCAACCCAGACCAACGTGACTGGGATGAGTATGCAGAAAGACTGGTATTCGCACTCAACTCTTCAACCGATCGGGTCCGAGGAGAGACGCCTTTCTATCTGGTGTATGGATGTGACCCTCGATCGACACTTGAAGCGGCGATACCGATCGGCTGCACTCGGACCCGTGATCGCGATGCCCGCCGTTGGCGTATGCAGGTCCAGAAGCACTATCAACATGCGAAGGAAGTCGTCAACGAAAAGTTGCGTCAGGCCACACAAGATCGAGCAGATCGGAATAACGATCAGGTCCGACCTCACGGTATTGAACCAGGGGCGAGGGTCTGGTTATACCTCGATCCGGTCAAGGAAGGTTATGCAAGGAAGTTGGCTCATATGTGGCAGGGTCCTTTCCGTGTAGCAGAGCTGATCGGTGAGCATGCTGCCCGTCTGATCACGATCGGCACGGATTATAAAGTTTTTCCGACCGTGCATGTGTCCAAATTGAATCTGGTCAAAGAGTTCCCCGATCGGCCCAAAACACCCTGTCGGGTGGATGAAGCGGAGAGATACGATTTGGATGAAGCTCTGCTGCCGGAGGACAGTTGGGAAAGGCCATTGGAGGAGGACGAATTCGAGGTGGAGAAGTTGCTAGATGTCTGATCGGTCCAGAAGACACGTTTCGGTCGCACCCACCGAGAATATCTGGTCCGGTGGAAAGACCATGATGAAGCAACTTGGATCGATGAACTTGATCTAAATTCTGGAGCACTGCTACGAGAGTTTGAGCTATAACGAGTCAGTCGGAATCGCTTCGCAGTGATGCAGACTCATGAAGATGCAGACCAAGACACGCAGTAGCACCGATCAGACCGATCTGTGTGAATATGTGTAAGGTCTGAATTATTGTGAACATATGATAAACTGTGATGAACTGTAGTAGTGGAGTGACGAACGTGATGATGGTTTTCGCGATGTGAACGGAACTGTATATGATAACGTGTTGGTGCAAGTTTGGATAAAGTGATGAATTTTGGTCAAGTGACCAGGTGATCAAGAAGTTTGAAAGAATGATGACATATATTATGAATTATCTGGTCAGCTATTACCGTATCAAGATTCGCAATCACCCCACAGGCGACCGATTGTCAGCGCCGGGTGATCTACAATCTGGTCCTGGAACTGATTACGCCAAGGCTCCTTCCAATCCATCTGGATCAAGGCGTCCTTCCGGTCTGCAACTGGCTCGTCACAGCGGAAGCCGGGATACCAGATGCCATCCTCAGCTAACGCCCCGGGGCTCTCGATGCGACGCTTGGCCATGTGAACAAACACTGGATATAAGAAAACGTCGAGGTCGCACTCGCGGGCCAACATCCCTTCCAGTACAAACTGGCATAGGATCAGCCAGGCCTCGCCCGCTCGACTCTGGCGCTGTTTCCGAAGCTTCCTATACAGGATCAAGTCTACGTCACGCGACTTCTGACCCGCGGGAAGGACGAGGTAATGGGTGGATTCCCATATCGCTTGGCAGTGGGCTGCATTGAAAGTCCGAAGTCGATCAAAGAGCGAATCGACCCAAGGAGTTGACGCAAATATCGAGTCCAACTTGGCGCTGAGCAACACCTCCCATGGCCGATCTGCATATACCAGAGAGATCTGCGCTCCTGTAACCAGATCTGCTCGCCACGCAGATGGGTCAGGAGTCTTCGGAGCTGGAGGGAAGAGCCAAAAGTCGGGTCGGGACAGAAACCGGACGAGACCTTGTTTGGTCAGGGCTGACCGGTGCAAGCTACCGATCTTCCCCGGTGACCACGGCATAATGGCGTCGAAAGTCCGCGATGGGAGAGGTCGATCTCCAATCGATATTTCCTTCAATCGGGCGTGACGGCGCAGTCCAGATGTGCCAGGCTGGCAAGAAGGCACTGATCCGGGTGTTTCACGAGCCCGTGCAGTTATGTTACTCTGGGAACTGATCGCCTGATCAGTCCCCGATGCAGAATTCATCGGAGACGGACCTCGACGCCAATCGGACCGGGACTTAGATAACGCGCTGAGTGTGAACTCAGAATCTCCCGATCCGCTGTCCGTGTCCCCTCTGGAGGAGACCTCTGTGCGCTGGGTACGAACAGCACGGGGGCGCGAGGGCGCATGAGATTTGGTGATGTTGGAAGTGCCGGCTGTGGCCGACCTTGGGCTTGAGAGATGCGCCGTCGTCTTGGCTTTCTTTTGGGGAACCGCCCGCTTCTCCTCGAATTCGTAGTCGCTAGCTATGCCCCGCGCCCTTGAGCCCCTCGACGCGTCCTTGCGTTTACGCTTGGAAGTTTTCGAAATCTTGGAGTGGCTAATTTTAGCCAATGGGTGACGTTGTTCCCGACCCTGGTGTAGGTCGATCAGAACGGCCGATGCAGACCGGTCCGCGCTGGAGCTAATAGCCGGACGCCGGTACAGCAAGTCGGTCAGCTGTTTATGGCACTGCTCTACGGCAGCCCAACAGCGGTCTGTCTCCTGGGTCCAGGTGTCCGATTGGCTCTGGCAAGACCAGACCTTATCGACCTGACCCTTGACCACGACCTGTAGCTCGCTGATCTGCCGCTCTAGTTCACCATGTTGGGTACAGAGTAGGGTCCGGTCGGACTGATCCTCCAACCTCTGCCGGTTGACCAGCGCGAGCTGTTCCCGGAGGTGTGACCAGTACGCTTCTAGGCGAGACAGATCATTCCGAGCGCCTATCAGCCCGTCCAATATGGGGCAGAGATGATCGCAGTGGTCACGCGACTGTCTATCAGCCGCAAGCAAGGCGTCAACCGCTTGAGCGATGTCAGTGGGCAACCGATCTGCATACGAAGAGAGGTTAGGGCAGTTCCAAGGTGAAAATCGGATCGATCGACTTACCTCGCGCTGCTGGTTGGGCAAGCTGGGCCCGGAGATGTGCGCTCTCGGCGAGAACATCTTTCAACTTTGCAGCCAAGGGGGTCAAGGTGTCGACATCCTTCCGCAGCTGAAGGAACGATGCATTCTTGGTGGCCAGCTCCGACTGAAGGTCGCAGATGGTCTTTCGAAGCTGATAAGACCCGATCTGATCCCCATCCGTTCTGTCGGAACCTGGGGTGCTGCAAGAGCTGTCAGATCGGGTTGATCGGCTAAGGGAATCGATGTGTTATGACTGGGCGCACAGGGCACCAGCAGGATCAAGCGTCAAGAGAAGTTACAAGGAGATCAGACGTACAAGGGGCGCATACCTGGTGAAGGCGGGGCCGAAGACCTGTCCATTGGTGGAATGTTGGTTGCCGTGAAGGTCAAGGAGGTCAACTGCTGGCGAAAGGGTTAACTGGTGGTGAGATCGGGTCGCTACCGTTGCGCGGCTGCGACCAGACTCAGGGGCGGCTGTGGCGAAGCGAAGGCAAATTTTGGTCACCTTCTGTTAACGTCGTGCCGATCAGCTGGTCAGCGATCGGATTGGTGGAAACAGGGGGGCTTTTAAGCCTATCATGTGCAAGGAGTGTCAAGCACACGGATTTTGGTAAGTCACATGGCATTGCGTGTATTTTACATATTTTAGTGTTTGGTACATATTGGGACCGTAAGGTTAGTTAGTGGAAAAGAAGTAAATTGGTCTCGGATTGCAAAAGTGGCTAAGAGGTACCAAGAGACTCTCTAAAAGATTGGTTTTTTAAGTCGCCTTCGCACGTCGCGGAGTGTTTGGGGGCAGAGGGCCGAGTAATCCCCTCCTGCCCATTATACCCGGCCGGGGCGCGTCGCAGACGCATTTGGCCCGCCGGAAATCCTTCGACAGGAGTATCCATTGGCTGACTTCTCACAAGTTTAAGTCACGTACGTTTGTAACGTACTAACGAGTGGATTGGTCTTTACGTGGAGATATCGTTTGTGGAATTCAAGAGCATATTGGATCTTTACGTGGACATATTGGTTTACTATAACATTGGTTGGAGTTTAGACCGGCTTTGGTCTTCTCTCATATTGGTCAGGGGCTAGACCAGTTGAGTGGTCTACTCTCTATTATCTCGTATTGGTTGGGTCTATATCGATTGGACGGTCGACCCATTGGACTATACATATTTCAAGTGGAACCGGTATACAAGTACCCAGGGTGAAGAGTTCCGCCCAGGGTACACCCCCCCCCCCCAGTACGGTGTGGTGGAGTCAAGTTCGAAATCGAATACATTTGTATCGACAACCTGACCACCACCATCTTGCCCAGCCTTCCAACTTAGGGGGGGGTACCCCGCGGACCTCCACTCGAAATCTGGTCGGGTCGTCCGCTGCTGGCAGACGACCGGTCATCATCCAAAGACACTTGGTCCGATTCACTTAAGTTCATGTCACCTTGTGTACCCGATGGAATGGGCTAGTTACACACTCGGTGGATCGGGATCGCAGATCGATCTGATTCGGTCTTGAATATGAGACCGTGCTGGCTAGGTGTACCTAGGGTGGAACTCTTCACCCCAGGTACGTACAGACCAGAAACACTTCCAAAAGATAAATTCCAATAGGTCGATCGTCCAAACGATCTAGACCTGACCAATACGAAATAATAGAGGGTAGACCAATTAACCGGTCTAGCCTCTGACCAATATGAGAGAAGACCAAAACCGGTCTAAACTCCAACCAATGTTACAAAAAGCCAATATGTCCACGTAAAGATTCAATATGCCCGTGAAACTCCACAAACGATATCTCCACGTAAAGACCAATCCAGTGAATAGCACCTTCCAAACGTACTTGAGTCAAAGTGTCAAGATCGCCAAATCGTACTCCCGTCGAGGGACTTCCGGTGGCCAAAGTGCGCGTGCGGCGCGTCCAGACCGGGTATAATAGTCGAGAGGGGATAATTCAACCCTCTGCCCCCAAACACTCCGCGGCGGGCTGAGGCGACTAGTGTACGTGAAAAGAATAACGGCGACCCCTTGCTGCGGTGTAGACCAAGACCAGAAGAGGTTTTTGCCACTTATTCCTAGACCAAAAACCTTTACTTGGAAAATCCGTAGCCAAAAGACTCTTACTTGGAAAATCCGCAACTAACCAATAATACTACCTACCTATGGTCCCTAATGTACCCACACAAAATTATGAAAAATACCCAATGTTAGGTGACTCACCCAAGACCTGCGTTCTTGATACTCCTTGAATCTGATAGGCTAAAAAGCCCCCCCTTGTTTAGACCAATCGGAAACTCGACCAACTGCCTTGACCAAAAGTGAACAAATTTGTGGTACACTTCACCACAGCCGCCCCTGAGTCCGACCGTGTCGCACAACGATAACGGTCCGACTCACCCATCACTCGACCAACTGGACCTTGGTCACTCACACTTCTTCCCCATGGACCAAACATCTTCGACACCTGCGTCAGGTACTGCGTTTACTGCACTTGATCTTCTTATGCTTCCCTTTGACGCTTGTTCTTGTTGTTCTTGCAGAAACTCTATGCGCCGAGTCGCCCCACCTTGCTTCGCCTGTCCGGTCGGCTCAGTCTGACAGCCCACGTAACTCTCGTGCACTTCAAACATCAGAAGGGCGTCAGACTGAAGCCGACACGCAGATGCAGGATATGCTTGCAGAAAACATGCGTCTCAGGACCCAGGTGGCCCACCAGGCAACACGAGGTGCGCATCTTTGGTCTTCGTCTTGTACTTGTCTTGGCCCTCGTTTGTCTTCAGCTCTCATCCCTCCCAGCGTCGTCAAGGCAACAGGTGCCTTGCTTGATGCCGATAGGCAGTCCGATGATCATGTTGACCAGCTTTGACCAACTTTAGAGGAGCTGGTAAGCTCGCGCCATGAGCTGTCCCGTCTGGAGGCTCATCAGTCCCATCTCCGGGATCAACTTGCACTTGTTCGCCGGCAGCAGCTGGACGGACAGTTTGATGCGACCTCACTGCGCATGCAAGGCGACGACTTCGCGCGACGCATTGCCGAGTTGCAAATTGCAATTCAAGACCAGAACGGGAAGGTCCGGTCCTGTCAAGACAGGTCCGACGATTGGACGCAAGAGTCGGGTCGTCGTCAGGTGGCACTAGACCAGTGCCGCCAGCGCTTGATGAACTTGCTGCATCCGTGTTCGGCTGCTTCCTCCAGCATAGATTGGTCTGCGTCTGCAACCTTAGTCGCCTCGGAGTAAGACCAAGACCGCTTGCAGCAGGACCAAGACCGACATCGTTCATTGGCTGATATTCAGCAGCCCGAAATTGCACAAAAATCGAAGAAGCGCGCGGACGCGCCGGGTAGCTCGAGGGCGCGGGGCACTGCGCGCGGACCCATACTCGGGGGGAAGCGTGCAGTGACTCATAAGAGATCCAAGACACAGGCGCATCTTATTGACTCGGACACGGACGAAATCTACAGCCCCTCGGAAAGTCGAGTGCCCTCGCGCCGTACTGCAAATTGCACCAAGCACACACGGGTCTCGCCCGAGGAGGACTCCAGCGAAAGGTACTGCGATTCCGATTTTATGGTCGCCATCCAGTCCAAGTCACGAACGAATTTACGTGAAAGTTTCATCCAAGTGGCGTCGACATTGGGGTCAGAACAGAAGACCGGTTTGCCAAGTGACGCCACACCAGTATCGACATCAGCGAAGCCGGCGCCTTCGGTTCTCCCCGGGACATCCGAGCTTCACAAGTACGCTCTACTGAAGAACATGGCGGTTGACACCAGATCCCTTCCGCCGCGGACGTTTGAAATCACTTTGCCGTGGTCGTCGGGGCAAATCGGCTGTTTGCGCCGGTCTACCCTGACCAATCAGCTTCTGGCCCGGTCTTTCTCTCGCCCGGACCCCTGGATTTTTCCACCGGCCAAGAAAACCCCTGCTGCGTCTGCATGGAGGGCGGACTTGATTACGTCGGCGCAGATCTCCCGCCTATACGGCGATGAACCATGGAAAATTTTCGAACACCCCAAGATAGGACTTGTGTTCCACTTGACTCCGTGGATCGGCACTTTGCTAGGCCGGGTGAAGAATTTCAACAAGATCCACGGCCAATCAATTTGGGAAGCGTCCCACTACTTGATGCTTCCCCCCGACCGGGTGCGACAAGATCCGGGCCTGGCGACGTTCCAGAGCAAGCGCAAGCGACGTCGAATTCGGGCGGGCGAGGCTTGGCAGTCCCTGTGCCAGTACATTTTGGACGGGATGTGAGCCCGCGAGTGTGACGTCGACGTGTTGTTGTACCCGGTGTTCCTACACATGCCGAGGCGTCGCGTTGAGAATACCAGACTGCTGGCCGACGACGGCATATGGTACCCCGGTCCTGATTGCGATGAGGCGGTCGCGGACCTCAAGGATGCTTTGGTCCAGCTTGACCGGAAGTACCCTTGGCGTAACCAGTTTCAGGATCAAATGGAAAATCATACGTCGATGGTCATCGGCCGTCTGTGGGGCGATAGCAATTGAAGTCGCAGGTAGTCGACCAGATAACTCGTAATACATGTCATCATTTCTTTTTCATATGTCCGATCGTCAAATCACTTGAACTAATTTTACCACTCTCTCCATAGTTGCACCGAACTCGTTATCGTAAACAGTTCCACCCCCATCACGAAAAATAGTCATCACATTCGTCATTACGCTACTCCAATTCGTCACAGTTCATCACAATTTCACATCAACTCCGGACCTTCCACATCTTCACACCGGTCTAGACCGACCGATGCTACTGCGTGTCTTGGTCTTGGTCCTCATGAGTCTGCATCACTGCAAAGCAATTACGACTGACTCGTTCTCTTTCGAACTCTCGTAGAATAGCCCCACAATTCAAATCGAGCTCGTCGACCCAAGTTGATTCATCATGGTCCTTCCATCGGACCAGGTACTCTCGGTGAGTCCGACCGAACCTGGTCTTCTTGGTCGACCGAACATATAAGACCTTCTCCACTTCAAACTCGTCTTCCTCTAATGGCCGTTCCCAACTTTCCTCCGGCAGTAACGCTTCATCGAAATCAAATCTTTTTTCTTCGTCTACCAGACAGGGAGTTTTGGGTCGATCAGGAAATTCTCGGACCAGCTTCAACTTGGACACATGCACGATCGGGAAGACCTTGTAATCTGTACCAGTTGTTACTAGACGGGCAGCGTGCTCACCGATCAGCTGGGTAACACGGAAAGGGCCGTGCCACATGTGAGCCAGCTTCTTCGCATAGCCCTCTTTCACTCGGTCTAGGTATAGCCATACCCTCGCCCCTGGTTCTATACAGTGGGGTCGGACCTGGTAATTGGTCCGGTCTGACCGGTCTTGTGTGGCCTGACGCAGCTTTTCGTTGACGACTTCTTTTGCATGCTGGTAGTGTTTCTGGACCTGCATGCTCCAGCGTCGAGCATCGCGATCGCGGGTCCGGGTACAGCCGATAGGTATCGCAGCTTCCAGTGTCGACCGAGGGTCCCATCCATACGCCAGATAAAAAGGCGTTTCTCCTCGGACCCGATCGGTCGACGAGTTGAGTGCAAACACCAGCCTTTCTGCATACTCGTCCCAATCTCGCTGGTCTGGGTCAGCAACGTACATTTTGATCGCCCTCGTTATGGTCTGCACCATGCGTTCCGCCGATCCATTTGCTTGCGGACGATATGCCATCGTCGCACTCTGTTTCTGGCCCAGCATGTTATTGAACGACCGGAACACCTCGGCCATAAAACCGGGTTCCCGATCGTGTCTGATAACTTCGCTGGCGCCCAACCTTCTAAAGACGCATTCTTCGTAACTCTGGGCGATCTGCTCCGCAGATCGGGATGCACTAGCCTTTGCAATCAACAGACCGGTGAATAGGTCGACCCAGATCAGCAGCTCAGTGTTGCCGCGTGTCGATCTGGGCAGTGACGGTATGTGGTCCATCGCTATCACCTGGAAAGGTTAGGTAGCTTCGATATTTCCGGGCGATAGCCCCTTGATTACCGGTCTGCCCTTTCCGGTCTCGCAATCCGTGCAACAGCCCACATATTTCTGCACGCTTCGAAAAAGTCCTCTCCAGTGAAAGTGGGCCCTGATCTTGTGATATGTTCTGCCTATGCCTTGATGTCCCCATTCTAGACTCACATGGTAGTGATGAAGGACATCCGGCTCTAGCAACTCGGGGATCACTAATTTCGCCAGTCGGTCCCGGTCTGCACTGTCTTGGTCGGCATCGCGGCAGTAATACAATAAACCTTTATCATCCACTTCGTAGCTATACGCAATCTTGATGCACTCTTTCGCTTGATCGTTCGTCAACTTGGACAGTTCACCACGTGGTAGGTCTTCAGGTTCATAATCCACTCTTCTTCGTCCTGCGCCTTGAGGATCCGTTCCATCCTTAACTGTTGCACTGCATATTCGTTCAAACTTTCCTTCAGGAACGGTGGGCGAGACTTCTGAGCTTTCGATTTAGTCGCGACCATCACATGCACCTGGACTGGGGCGTTCTTCGGTCCGATCACCTCTGGGAGCCTGTTTATATTCACCAATTCATCCAGAACGGCCTTCTCGGCGATCGTAGCCCCGGTCTGGTTATGCATGGCCTTGGTCGCGAGGTAGTTGGCGCTTCTGTTCCAGTCCCGTTTCACGTGCAATAGCTCGTGGTTGGGGTGGTCCTTCAATGCCTTCATTACTCGATCATTTAGCGTCCTTAGTCGTGGAGCCTTGCAGTCGATCTCTCCGGTGACCTGCCTGATCACTAGGTTGGAGTCACCACATACGATAACTCGCCCTTTCTCTTGCGACGACAGCAGGTCCAGACATAGAAGTACACCTCGGTACTCCGCCTCGTTAACAGTAATATTCGGCGTGAAATCGGCGCGGCTGCAACTATAGACCATTGTGTCAACTTTCCCAATATGGCACTATAGGCGCCGACCTTCTTCTTCACGCTTGCCGATCCGTCAAAACTTAAAACCAAGAGCTCTTCATCATGGTCGACGGTCGGTGGCGGCCTCGAAACTGACTGCCGAGGTTGCTTCCTCGGGGCAATCGCTATCAATGCCTCGTCCACTTCAGACCGAGGGGTGATACTGGCAGCTAATGTGCCCAATATCTCTTCCTCGCCCCCGGTGCACTTAACGACCTCGAGGGTCCACTGCGACAAGACCGCCGACCATCTGCATAGACGTCCGTCCATCCCATTGGCTGATAATAGCCAGGCCAAAGTAGACCGTCTTGACAGGAACTTTATAGGTCGGCCGACCCGCAGGTTGTAACACACATCCAGAATTTGTAGCAACGCCAGAACTTCTTTCTCGACAATTCTATAGTTCACTTCATTTGGCTTCAGCGTTCTGCTCGTGAACGTGACCGGATGGTACACACCATCATGATCTTGTACTATAGTGGCCGAGATATCCCACTTACTGGCATATACAATAATGGTCGGTACTTTTTCGGGAGCGAATTGCTTGAGAATCGGTGCCGTCGCCATCTTAACCTTCAACATACCAAAGGCAAACTGTGCACGCTTCATATGATCTTTGGCCTCCACTTGCGGACAAACTGCAGCGAGACCAGAGTCTGCGCCCTCATTTAAAGTTGCCCGATCTCCTTCGCGCAACATATGATAGTCAACTTCCCGGAGCTCGTACAGCACAGCCGCGTAGATAGCAAAGTCTTCAATGAATCGGCTATAATAATTCAAGCTTCCCAGGAAGGACTGCATTGCTTTCAGCGATCTGGGAAACGGGAGGTTGCTTAACGAATCCAGATCCTTGGGATTAGCCTCTAGACCATTGTTCGAGACCATGGCCTAAATAGACGACCTCGGACATACCCCAAAAACTTTTCACGGCACGGATAGACAGGTTTCAGCGGTCGCATGTCTCCAACATTCGTTCAACCTTCTCGCACAGATCGTTCCATGACGAGGCAGGTATCAGAATGTCGTCGATGTACGACCGCCTCCCTAGAACGGACGGTCTTCTTTCCCGATCGGGTTCACCCTCTGTAAACACATCATAATTTTCAACAGGGTCCCGATTGGTCTTGATCTTGAAGTGTCCGTACAATGCGTTGTCTATCAGCCTTTGATAGATCTGGGGCGCGTTCTTCAGACCGAACGGCATACGATTCCACTCGAAAAGACCAAACGGCGTCACAAATGCGGAAATCTCACTGGCTCGATCAGTCATCGAGACCACCCAAAATCCACTTGCCATATCTAGCGAACAATACCACAAGGTCTTGTCGAGGTCTTCCAACAGATCATTAATCAGCGGCATCGGGTACACCATGAGTTTAGTCAACCGATTTACCAGCCGATAGTCGATGCACAGTCTAATGTCAACGCCGTTCTTCTTGATAACAATTACGATCGGCGAGGCCCATGGCGAGGTTGACGGTCTAATAATCTTGGTGACCAACAGTCCTTTAATGAGATCAGAAAGCTTTTCCCTGTACTGTGGCGCCACGCGTCGACATCGCTGGGCAATCGGCTTGGCATCTCCAACGTCAATATCGCAAATCGCACCACGGGCTGCAGGGGGTAAGGCGTTGCCCTTTCCGATCAGCAGATGTCTTTTCTTCCATATGATATTCTTCAACTGCTCGATCTGGTCTGGACTGTTAAGGTCTTGATCACCCACTTGTAAATCATCCGTTGTAACTTCGGGCGAGTCGGCAGACACTTCAGGGAGGACTGCCATTTGGCTTTCCAGCTCCTGAATGTACTGTTCCCCGCCTTCATGTATACAGAATTGTTCATCTGCTGGGGCGATATCACCTAGACCATCTGGACCGGCTGAACGCCCCTGGTATTGATCGACGGGCTGTCCTTCACTAATATCGGTCTGATTAGGAATACCGTCATGGTCCGACCTAGCAGCTTCATGTTCCCCTTCTTCCGTTTCTAGCTCCGATGTCGCCTGGTCTTGTGCTGACAACACTTTGACTAACCTTGGCTCGTCTACTTGATGGTCCACCGTTCCTGGTGACTGCGGCGCCTTTCTTCGGACCAACATATTTTTTGGGGTGACATAACTTGGTCTTTCCACTAAAGGTGAGGTATCCTCTTCCACCGACCCATCATCGCTGATAAGATCGGTGGTCTATTGGTACGCCAGGTTTTGCCACTCGACATACCGCCTCGATCCAATCGAGACGAACCCCATCTTCCTTGGTACCTTCCCTTCTGCTAACCAGATACCGACAATAGTGTTATTGTCCAGTGTCAGCGGCTTGTCACCGGTATTGGTAACACGGACAAAATCACGTCGAACAGCACTCTTTACGAAGGTCGAGACCCACCGATCGCCCCTGATCAACCATAACTTCCTCGAACGAAAACCTTTCTCGACCGGGGTATCGGCAGACCGACCGACTGGGATAGTGAGGTCTTGGTCCCACCGGACCAGATCGGTATACGAACCATACAGAGGTATTCGACCAGCCAACTGGACCTGGACCTCATCCGGGAGTGTAAGCACTCCATGTGACAGGTCTAGGCGAATTCCAGCTGGGACCATGAAATCCATACCTAGTAAAGCGACCTGACCAGCCAACTTGTCAACCCAAGCGCTGAAAAAGTAGACCAGCGATCCCGACAAATTAATTTTCACACGCGTTCTTCCTTCGGTCATATAAGAGTTTTCACCGATCCCAATGCATTCTTGTCTCTGGGTATCGTCTATACGACATCCGACCTTACGAGCAAAGGCGGAGTCGATTATCGAGACTTCAGCTCCAGAGTCGAACAACATCGTCGCTTTCTGGTTCTTAATCTTGCCACAGGCTTTCGCCTGCTTGAACCATTTATCAGGTGCGTGATACTTCCAGTATCCGCGGGATTCTCCAGGCAGCAAGTCCAACTGCATAACCACCTTGATCCGGGAGTACTCATCGGTCTTCAGACTGTAGACCGGATGGTCTCGGTCGACGCAATTTGGAATAGAACGTGTATTGTCGGCCTTATCCTCCTTGCCGACATATGCATAGATGTGAACCGTAGAACGCTCGGCTCGATCCAGATTCCAACCTGGCGAGCGTTCTAGTTTAACATCTTTTCTGCGTCCGGCGGCAGCATCCCCGCGTGCTTGTCCGGCACGTACCACTTGCGTATCATGTTAAAAAATTCTTCAATCTTGCAGTGGCCGGCCTCGTGGATCTCTCCACATGACTTGCATACGAAAAGGCAGTGGTCAGTCGGGTGGCCGCGTCTCTCGCAATTCTTGCACACCATCTTCTTTCAGCAGTTTGGACCATCATGTTTGCTCGACCCACAGTGGGAGCACTTCTGACGAGGTCGGTCTGGATCGGACTTTCTTCCGTTCCTTCCCTTCCGGTCTACCTGGTCGGACTTCGACCTGGTCCTCGGGGCAGGTCCCGCAACATAGACGTAACGATACTGGTCTTCATCCGATGACTCCTGGCTGGATTGACTTCCACTTTCCCCTTCCGATCCCGTGCTGTTTTCGGCTACAATTGCCTTGACCGCTCGGGTCGGTCTGGTCCAGGGTCTCTTGACCGGATCGGTCTGGGTCTGGGTCTTGGATTGGTAGCGACCTGATCCACCAGCGGTCTTCGCCCTCATGCTACGCGACTGCTGTAGCGTCCGTAGAGTCTGTTCAACTTCACCCGCGTCCCTAAGACGCAGCAGAGTAAGCTGGTCCGCCAGTTCTTGATCGTCAAGGGTACTAATGTAGTGACCCACATGTTCCAAGGCGGCACCATTTGGCGGGTTGTTCTCCTTAATTGTTATGCCGGCGAGAAGTGCAGCCACGTTCAACCGATGCAAATACTCGATCGGTGTCTCGTCGCTTCGCTTCTGCATATGGTGCTACTTGCGGGCACTCGAAAATCCGGAGTTACAATATTGCCCTTCAAACTCTGCACATAGCTGGTCCCAGTCAGACCGGACATCCCGACCTAACTGTTGGATCCAGTTGGCAGCCGGTCCTTTCAACAAATCCCGGAAGATCAGACACTTTTCACTTTTCGGGGTCTGGTCTCGCAGGAACGCAGACTTGACCCGACCGAACCAAGACCGGGCCTGGTCTTCATCAGCATCCTTGCCAGTGAAGTCCTTGAGGTCGGTCGTCGCGGCCATACGGATGCGCGGAATCTCAGCAGATCCAAAGTCGTAAGCAGTAGTGGAGGCTAGGTTAGCCTTGCGTGGCTTTCCAGCGCCCGTATAGTCTGACCCACAGTGGTCGTCAAGACCGCCGACCGACTCCATGTCACAGTCACTTGTCTTGCTTGGTCTACGCGGTCTGGCCGGTTGCGGCTTGCGCTTCCCTTTGCCGACTTGCTTATCACTTCGAGTGGGCTTGTCCACAGATGTTACCGATTCCATATCCACATCTCGGCAAACATTGCCACTTTTCTGGGTAGACCGGTCTTGGACATGTGGGCGCAGAGGTGGTCTAACCCGGTCTTCCATGAAACGCTCCATCATCGTCTCAAACAGGGCTTGGACGTTAGCTGGAGTCATGGGCAACGTGTTGATACCCCCCTTTTCGGAACTGAGGCCTGTGGGGGTCGCTGGAGCCCCGACTGGCAAGCAGCTCTTTGCTGCCGCACGTCCTTTTTTTGTTCCGGCTGGGCATGGTCCACCCCCATGGTCATCCGCTCGACACCATTCTCCAACTTTGATGAGCTGTTCGAGGCCGGTGGAGATTGATAAACCGATTCGTTTTCAGAACCAATATCAAAAAGCGCTGTGGAGACTTCAGCGACCTTCACTGATTCGGTGGGAGTTGGGCGGCGAAACGCCCCCACCAGTGGGACCAAATGGTTGTGGAAGGTCGACATCGACGATTTCAGCCTCCAGGTCTCAAATTCAAATAATTTTTGGACATCGGCGGGGTTCTGCATTTTAATGCCAACCTCCGCCAACATCGCCACCAAGTTCTTCACCAACAGTAATGGGCGATCACTCTGGATCGGATCGGTAGTGGGACCGAGAAGAAGGTCGGGGATCTGGAGGTTCAACACCCGAAAGACCACGTCAAAGCGAACAAATCGTTTCAGCTCAAAAATGTAATACATCTTGTTTAGGTCTTCTTCAGTGATGCCTCCATCTCCGACCTGCGACTTTTCTTTGAAATCGTTTTCGTCGGCCGGCATTCCCAACCCTTTCTTGGGAATCTTGGGCACCTTGGGGAGGTTGGTCTGATCGTTCTGATCAGCCTCCAAGTATTTTTCGTCTTTTAATTTTCCATCAACTTTTTAATGCACATACATAGGATCAGGTCCAAGGTCCAGATCCTTTCCGGGACTATAGCAGGACTTGCTATAGTCCCGATCGGCTCCGGTGGGAGCTTTTTGGGGAGGAAAAAAATTATTAATCCGGATCTGGTCCTCCACCAGGCCAGACCGGACATCGCCATCTTTATCGAGAACGATGACGTAAGGTGATAGCCTTTCCTTACGCCCTCTCCAGAACGATTCCAAATTCAAATCTTCAGATTCAATCTTTGATGACACCTCGCGGTGATATCCACGATCACCAAGTGATCCGGGCACGCGCAAAATTTTGGTGGAGTCAAGTTCGAAATCGAATACATTTGAATCGACAACCTGACCACCACCATCGTGCCCAGCCTTCCAACTTACGGGGGGGGGTACCCCGCGGACCTCCACTCGAAATCTGGTCGGATCGTCCGCTGCTGGCAGACGACCGGTCATCATCCAAAGACACTTGGTCCGATTCACTTAAGTTCATGTCACCTTGTGTACCCGATGGAATGGGCTAGTTACACACTCGGTGGATCGGGATCGAAGATCGATCTGATTCTGTCTTGAATATCGGAGACCGTGCTGACTAGGTGTACCTAGGGCGGAACTCTTCACCCCAGGTACGTACAGACCAGAAACACTTCCAAAAGATAAATTCCAATAGGTCGATCGTCCAAACGATCTAGACCTGACGAATACGAAATAATAGAGGGTAGACCAATCAACCGGTCTAGCCCCTGACCAATATGAGAGAAGACCAAAACCGGTCTAAACTCCAACCAATGTTTCAATAAGCCAATATGTCCACGTAAAGACCCAATATGCCCGTGAAACTCCACAAACGATATCTCCACGTAAAGACCAATCCAGTGAATAGCACGTTCCAAACGTACTTGAGTCAAAGTGTCTAGATCGCCAAATCGTACTCCCGTCGAGGGACTTCCGGTGGCCAAAGTGCGCGTGCGGCGCGTCCATACCGGGTATAATAGTCGAGAGGGGATAATTCAACCCTCTGCCCCCAAACACTCCGCGGCGGGCGGAGGCGACTAGTGTACGTGAAAAGAATAACGGCGGCCCCTTGTTGCGGTGTATACCAAGACCAGAAGAGGTTTTTGCCACTTACTCCTAGACCAAAAACCTTTACTTGGAAAATCCGTAACCAAAAGACTCTTACTTGGAAAAACCACAACTAAAAAACTACTACCCTATAGTCCCTAAATGTACCCACACAAAAATATGTAAAATACCCAAAGTCGGGTGACTCACCAAAACTTGCGTTCTTGACACTTCTTGAATCTGATAGGCTAAAAAGCCCCCCCCTTGTTTGGACCAATCCGAAATTCGACCAACTGCCTTGACCAAAAGTGACCAAATTTGTGGTACACTTCACCATAACGGTCTGCATACTATCAGACCCAAGTCAACCAGCGACACGATCCACCGAGTGTTGAACTAGCCCATTCCATCGGGTACACAAGGTGAAATGGCAACGCAAGATCAATCGGACCAGGCGTCTTCTGTTGATGATCGGTCGTCTGCAGCAGCGGACGATCAGATCGGATCGCAAGCGAAGGTCCGCGGGGTACCCCCCCTCCGTAAGTTGGAAGGCTGGGCACGATGGTGATCAGGTTCTCGACACAACTGTGTTCGATTTTGAACTTGACTCCACCACAATCAGGCAGCGGAAGTCTTCACTAACCGATAACGGTTTCTCTGGAGTCTTTAAACAGCTAAAGGAACCCAAATATCTGTATTCCTAGCCTAGACCTACGGGGGGGATAAATTTCACTAAATCCACCTAGAGTTCCCGTGGGGCGCTTACAGCAGCCGAACTCTAGGGGCCAAACGTGAACCAAACGTGGCGAGATGAGAGCACTGCTCAATCACACTCCTAAGACCAAAAAACCTTTATAGAAGAACCGCTGACATATCGGGCGGAGTTGCGGGATGAGTTCTCAACACTCTACGCCTGCCGGTGGGCCAAAAACGCACAATGTGCTCCCTCCCGGGACGTAGAGGTGTTTATTAACTAAAGGGAGGCGCTAGTTGCCGTCCCTGAGATGTCCTTAGTGTTTGGACGCAAAAGGAGAACTTTATTATCGCTTAAAGCCTTATATCTACCATTTCCCTAATTTCAGCCAATCAGAACCGTCCATTCCAGCGTCCTCCGTCCACCAGTCCACCTGATTCCTCCGTCGATCGTCGGTGTTCGTCGGTGTTCGCTGGGTACCTGTACGTAATCGTCCCATCTTCCCATGCCCCGTCTATGTAGTGTCTATGTGCACCACGGTAGTACACGCAACTGTATACACCGTGGCACACACAATCGTATACAATTACGTACCCGATTTGTGCCCGCAATCCGTGCTATAATTAGGCCCTTAATTAGGCCTAATTATAGCACGCTTTACGACAGTTGTGTATTTACGTACACCAACGTAACTAAATGTAACCCCGTTACAGCATGAGGTTGTCTAATGACTCGATTGTACGGGCAGCAGAGACACTAATTATGTCGAAACCGGGTGATAAACTTGTGCTGATTAGGATGAGGTTAGCTCTGTCACAGTGATCAAATCGGGTGACCAAGGGCAGATCACGAACTACTCGAGGTTCTATTTCTGACCTCTGATCAAGGACATAATGAAAGTTGTGAGCCAAGGCGCGTCTAACGCTTCTTCTAACGACGGTCAAGAAATCCGAGATGGCGAGCGTGGTGATCAAGCTCAAATTTCCGGCGGGAAACTTGCTCAGTTTGCACAGATAACCAAAGGACGCCAGACGTTCTCTATCCGTGTACTTCATGCAGTCTTGATCCCTGGTCACGTCCCGTTCTTGAAACGGTGATACTATTTTGCCTATCAATACAATGGTCCTATCTCTAGACTTATGTCGGTAGTAAGAACTTTACTTACTTTTTCACGCCCTTTTCTCGCCTTGATGAGTGGCCCTCTGCTGGATCACCGGATCACAAGTGCAAGCATTACTAGCAACTCAGCGTTGGGTGACGTTTGCTGGAAGGGTAACTCGGATTAGTTTCCGCGGGATCATCCCTTTTACACGAATTCCAGCGATGACACTCAGTGCTTGCCGAGAAACATCGGTTGGATCTTTGGGAGTTCAACTCCCTATAAGAGGAAAGGCGTCAGCCTAGAAGATTATAATCAAGCTCGTCGCCAGCGGCTTAGACGTGTTGGATCTGCTTGGCGCTGTTTCTGCAACTTTGTGATTCGGATTTATTCTTGAGTCACAGGTATCCCTCCCACACACAAACTTGTATGAGTAGTCCAGGTTTATAAGAGGGTCGATAAGCAATTGACATTTGATCAACCTCCTTGCAAGATCCTTCATTCTCCTGATCATCACTTTTCTGATATAATAGGGCTTGACACTCGCGATATCGGCACGAAACAATAAAAAACCGTTTTCCTTGGAATTGCATGCTAACGACTAGGTCGTCATCAAAAATCAGTGGTTGACCCGTATATGGAGATACCTCGCATCAACCCGTTCCTTCAAAAATAGTATTATATCGCGTAACCATAAGCTTTGATCTGCTGTGATCTTTCATCTGTACAGGAACTTCCGCTGATTGACAGGTAAATCTGTAGATATTGTCCAGCCACGCGAGACTCCAAAGAGAGGCGTCTTCCAGCCTGCTGTATGATGAATTCGTTTGATGAAAATAATGAACCGTGAGCCAACTTAAGAAGGATTCCAACGTAAACCACGAAATTCAATCCGAAGATGGCACCTTGGCCAGAACCTCACGTGAAAGTAGTAAACTAATGTTCCAGCGAGGGAAATCTTCACTTTGGTGCAGCCTACAGCGAGGTAAGTGCTTTCATCTACTCTTATAGTTGTTGATTCAACGTAGCACCAGCAAAGGATGATTCTATTATCAATACTTCGCAACCGAGTCGAGCCATAACGAAGCTTTGTCGTCGTTGATCTTCCCTACTCCCTTCGCTTGTTTCAACCATTCCCTGTACATGATATTTCCAGTACCTACAAATTCCCCAGATAGTAATGATCAGCAAATCTTTCAGCACAAACGTTGCATTAATAGAATCTTGATCATTCTTTAAATCGCGTGTATTTTTGAGGATCGTATCGGTTTTAGGCTGACCAGGCCTTCTTTCATCCTGTAAGAAATTAATAGTCCACATCGCTCGGCTCATTCAAGCTCGCTCGCCAGATTTTTCCAACCTGTCGAGCGTTCTACTTTAACATCTTCTCAACATCCTCTGGCCACATTCTGTATCAATGGCGGATCAAGTTGGAGAATATATCGGTCATTCTCCGGCTTCCTTTTCCGCAAGCATGATACAGTGATCACAATAGGCATCTTCTCTTTCACTCCATACAGGTGTGGGGCCTTGTCAACATCAGCGATCGTCGTGTCTGCTGCGCCGCAGTGTGAGCATGCTATACTCTGGCGAGGGTGGTCGACATGATGAGTGTTTGCTGATCACCATTTGATATAGCAGACAGCGGTAGGCTTCATCTTCATCTGGACTGCTGCCATTGGAGTTAGATCTACTACTTTTCTCTTGATTGTGTCTGATTACATTGACTAACCGCACTTTTTTAGACGATGTGGGTGGATAAATTTGAAACAGCTTCTGCCTGAATCGTCTCGACCGGTTGGCACCTTTCATGTTCCTTTGCAATGATCCGAGGTTCTTTCAGCTCTCTTCACTGTTTCTTAGCCTTAGTAGCGCTAGTGGAACAACAAGGTCACCTCGTATAGTATATCGATTAAATCTACGACGTGTTTACGGCTGTTCCGTCTTTGATTGGTAATTTAGCAGGCATTCCTGCCACGTAAAGACGATATAGATATTCTGGTGGTCTAATCAGCTCTTTTCGCGCATAATAATACTTTCGGGCTACCGACATTCCATCCCCACAACATTAGCCTTTGTAGGATAAGACGAATATTCCGTCAATCGTTTAAACCAGTTGCAGTTTTGCATTTTCCAGGTGACAATGGAGGCCTCGACCTTGACTTCATAATTCGATTCTTTATCCGCTCATCCTAAGACTATAGGCATCGGTAGGTCACGCAGGGTTCTAGCCGTCCCGTTTATCACATCAAGGGATCGTCATCAAAAATGTCATTTTCATTAGCTTGATCAGGTCATATGGCGATGAATACATTAGATGATGAAGGAGGGACCAGTAAGCGAGCTCAAAACATGGCTTCAAAATAATCATGCTCTCTTGTCTGACATGAACGCCGTAAGATCCCTGATCTGTCCATTCAGCAATTGGTTTTTCCGAAGAGGACCCTGATCATCAGTATTTTTGATCTGTTTGAGTTGATCATAATCATCAGTGGACTGATCTTGATCATTCGGCGCCCTCATGTTAAATCTTCATTTTAGTCTCTTTCTTCTGTGGTGCGGACCGTTATTCACCCCAATGATAGTTCAGTGTTCTCAATTTCTTTTACAAACATGTAGGGCGGATGATAAGATTTCTTATTATCTGCCAGCGTCACCATATGGGCATAGGGAGGCTTCTCTTTCAACCCATCCTCAAGTTTCTTCCGTCACCATAATGATCGGTAAATTTTCTTTTCCTAATGGCGGTTCACCTGCAATTTCCGATCTTAACCCCGGTTCGTTTTTGTTCGTGACTTTGTCTTGATCGTTTTCTCCTCGTTATCGCAGTGTTATCCCTTACGACCAGAAAACCCGGGCACGCGCACCATTGTGGTGGAACGATGATAAAAAAACTTGTTTTACTTGATCTGGCGTCACACACGGCGCGAAGACTTCCAGCTCCCTCCGTTAATCTTTCTCGTATCACTTGCTCACCTTTGTTTACCCGTCGACCCAGGCGTTACGCTCTTGCTGATCAGGACGTAAAGACGCAGTCAAGTTGGGTATTGGTTAGGCATAAATCGCGGTTATTTTCTTGTACAAGCAACCTATGTGGAACGCTTTGCCCGGCTCAGCATGAACAAGGGGGTGGGCGAACAATCTTCACTTAATCAGTAAGGGTACTCCTAGGAAAAGGCATTCTTCTCCCGAGGTCTTATAAACTAATTTGCAACGTAGCGGCACCAATAGTAATTCAATGTAATATTCAAATATAGTCTTTACTGACGCCCCCACAGGTGTGTTAAGATTTTTTGTAGGTGATCAGGTGCTGATCAGCTGACGTAGACGTCGCCATCGGGGAATATACTTAACTCCGGTGCCCGTAGCTGTTCCTGATACCCAGAGCCATTGTTTTTGGGTGAGTCCTTACAAGAAGGAAAAGCTATAGACTTCTTAGTATTGACCAGTCAGATCTACTGAATAGAAGATATTTACCATGTAAACCCGGGGAATCCAAGAAAAATTGTCCTATTGAATGCAAATTAAGAACTGAGAACCTACTGCTCCTAGCCACTACTTCCAACTCATTGATTATTGCCACTACAATCTCGTAAAATGTAATACCTTTCGGGATTTTTTTTTCCTTTACCTCTAACAGGATGATCAGATATCACCAGTCATAGCGTACGTAACCGAAAACTTCTCGACATTTTCACCACAAAATGCAAGTTGCAGTGGAAACTTGCGAAGGAATGACGAGCGAGACCACTGCAAATACAGCCATAGACGATGCAAGTATTGATCGTCCTACCACTGTCACAGTAGTAGATAGAGCCATAAGTTCGGCGATCACGACAGCAGTAAATATAGAAACTGTGAAAACCAATAGAAATATTTTTTTCTATCGGGGTGTGAACATTTATGGCTGCAACTATTAACTCTAAACGTAATGCATCTAAAAAAAATTATATATCAAATACTAATACGCAAGATTGATAGAGTAACATGTTCTAATACTAGTTGTACCTGTCAGCCGTAGCTGAGGCAGTTGGAGAGAAATGGCAGTCTCTGGTACTCAATAAAGTGGTTTACCATAAAATTAGACCATACGACATCCTGGGAAACTTGATGATCGGAATATCAAAATATTAACGCATGGAAATGTTCGGATGGTGTTAAAAAGAACGGAAAAACAACGGATACACGAGATTGATTTAAATGCTGTGAAAAAGGCCATCTTAATCACAAATGACCGAAAAGGGTGGCCAAAAACGTGATTTCTTGCTAAAACCACAATCTATCAGTAAAACATTGAGAAAGACAAGTATTTTGAAACAGTGGGCTAGTATGCATCTCATGAATGATTTGAATTAGTTGCCGGCCATGGAAAAAGTGCGCGGTGTATGATATCAAGCCGATGGTCAAAAATTTAAAATCTTAGACACGAATGTATTTAGGGAATGTGTGGAGACAAAAAAATCCATTGAAATCATGGACGTAACTTTTCGTTGGAAATTTATCCAGAAATATTCTCTTGTGTGAAAAAATTGAGAAGGGATGTGATTGACATATTCGACATAAGGGTAGATGTACCGGTAAATTTATTTTATGTCAAGATGGTAAGTAAAGTAATGACAATCGACGTGAGTTGAAATACCTGAAAAAGTTTCGGAGACACAGTAATGTCAGTTGTTGACACCTATGAACTGGACATTGATGTAAATGCCGAAGCTTGCTACGGAACTTCGATGCATATTCACGTTTGTATGGGCCTCTAAAAAATTTGGCACTATCGAACAATTAGCGGTTATGGCATCAAACGCACGAACAAAACGTGGAAAATCTTGTAACGGGGTTACATTCGGGTTACATTGAGTGTTGGTGTACATGAGTACACCACGGTTGAGGTCAGTATTGACCGGTTCGAAAGGTTTGAACCTTTGGTTATCTTAACCAATCAGGGCAGGGGCCCTTGGTGTAGTGATGTGTCAGCCATCCACGTGTCAGTACACAGGTGTGTACACTACATTTTAGCTAGGTACGAATTAGGAATATTCTACTTAGTATTACATATAGTTTATATTAGTCTAAATTAATTTAGGCTAATTACATATTAAATATATTCAGTTTACATTTCACTCTATTTTGCGGACGTGCGACCTCGACCGGTCGCGCGCGCAGTGAGTGTCGTAGGTAAGAGGGAGTCCTCCCTTTACTTACATCCCGTAAAGGGAATACAGCTGTTAAGGCTACGTCGTAAACTAACCCGGGAATCTTGGCCCCGAGTAGGGGAACTCTCCTACTAAGCCCTTTACAAGGGCGTATCGACTAAGTATCGGTAGCTACCGCTTTAGGAAGAGTCTCTTCTGTGCGCTAGCCGCGCCGTGCGTATACGCACCGGCTACATCTGGTAGCACTTGTAGTCAATCCAACACCTGTGTTGGTAGACTAGGCATCCTCTGCAAAGGATGAATCAGGACGATTGGGATAGTTTGACCCTCGTCCAGCAGGAAGCCTTTAAAAGGCTGTTACCATTAACGGGGTAAGAAGGCATGAAGCTCCTAGTGGAACAGGGCCTTGAGGCCGTAAAGGAAAGGGTAAATGCCCTCATCGCTCATGAGGAGAGTTGCAGTGGAGGTCATTCCACGGGGGTGCGCCCCCCATTATCGTTTAAGATAAAGGAGTTCACCGGAGAGAAGGGTGACAACCTTTACGTTTGGTTCCGAGAGGTCGAAACGGCCTTCGCCACAGCGAACATGACCGCTGATCACTTGCAAGTGGGACTTGCTTTGACCCATCTTACGGGCAAAGCCCGTACATGGGTGTTTACATGCTCGGAGTCAGCCACGGACGTGTTTCCAAAATGGAAGGTTAAGCTGAAGCTCATGGACATGTACGCAACGCCTGATCTGGTTTTCCAGAATCAACTGGCGTTCCTGAGGTGCCTTCAAGGCACTAAGGACCTGGAGATTTATATCCAGGATATTAAGACCCTGTTGGCAGGGATGTACGCGAAGGCGTATTCGGACGATGTGTCCATCCCCGTCTTCATGGGAGGTCTGAGGAGAAGGGCCAGCACGTTCGGAATTGTTCCGATGCCGACCCGAATCCCTGGAGGAGGCATTCAAGATGGCGCTCAACGCCGAGAGGAACTTCCGGTCCTCTAACGTGGGTCCCGAACCCATGGACCTGAGTCAGGTCGAAGTGGAGGAGAAAACTCCCGCTAAGAGTCATTCTGACTCTTTTTCACAGAGCTTCGAGGCAGAGCTCTTAGCTATGTTGCAGCGGCATGTGCCAATAAGGTGCTTCCTGTGTGGAAGCACGGATCATCTGAGGAACAGATGTCCGAAAAATCCCCATCGAGACACTCACTACAAGGTACCAAGGGTGGGGAAAAAGCCCTAGTCCAAGCCGTCGGGAAACTACGGCTTCCTGTAGGTGCGGAGCGCCCTACTGGGGGATCCCTCAGTGCTGTTAAACCCCAGGGTAGGGGACGACAGCACAAATCCACGAGGGAAACGGTGCTTTCTAGCACCGAGTTGGTGTACCAGCCAGGGTTGCTGGTCGTCCTTGCGGACGTGAAAGGCTTTGATAAGCCTTGGAGAGTCTTGATAGACTCTGGAGCGTCTGACAATTATGTCAGACGAGCTTCTGTGGAGAAGAGTCGGCTATATGCCGAGGTTCTATAGGCACGTTCTCGTGACGTTGTCACGGTCCGTCTTGCGACGTGCGTACAGGTTTCTGTACCCAAGGTCTCGATTGACCTTAAGCTGAAGTTTGCAGAATTCGAAAGCTTAGAACGTTGCCTAGTCCTGGATTTGGACTCGAGGTATGACCTCATTCTGGGCATGAAGTGGCTGGAACGCCACGAGCCATGGATAGACTGGAAGTCTAAGTCCATTGGCTCAACGCACCCGCGGTCGGGTGAAGCATTGGCGAGTCATGAACCCACCTTTGCTCGATCGCAAAAGCGATTCTGGCGTGAGATGCCAGAGATTGGGATGTCTGAAATGATCATTCCCAATGGCGTTAAGGAAGAGTTCCTTAACGAGGGGTATTCTGCGGTTAATCCCCGCGCAGATTTAGGCGAGACTGGTGAGTCGCCAGTGATAGAGGTGTAATCCTCTGAGGGTAAGCGCGAGGATCTTAGGGAAGAGACCCGAAGTTCGTCTCTTCTACAGGTCGGAATTGATTCCGACCACGCCGTGTCCGGCGAACAAGTTGCGACTCCAGTGGTAGGGGTAGAGACCCATGTGGTTAAGCGCGAGGCGCTTCCAAGCGAAGAGTCCCGAAGTTTGTCTCTTTTGCACGTCGGAAATGATTCCGACTACGCCGTTATAGGTGAGACCGGCGAGTCACCGGTGGTAGAGGTAGAGACCTCTGTGGATAGGCGCGTGGCGCTTCCAATAGATGGGGCCATTGACTCCCCCTATCTGGGTCTCGGGATGAGTCCCGAGGCCAGTAGTCAGCAGTCCTACAGGATGCTGAATAGTGTGACAGGTGTTTTCACAGAAGGCGTAAGCCTGGAACGGTTGCCTGGGGTAGGCGAACTGTTGTCGTTGGAGGAGATGTCCTTCAACGAATTTGAAGCTGCTTTGAAAGCAGATGAAATCGACGAGGTTGTCGTATTACGTCCGGAAGAGGAGTTGAACTCCTCATCCACAATGGACGAGTCAGTTTTGGTGAAAACCAAACAGGCATTAAATGCCCGAAGCGGCCTCAAGTTCCTCGCGGATCCTGAGGACCCTTACCATTCCTTACTAAGGGAATTTGGAGATGTCATTAGTGACAACCCGCCGATGGGGTTACCACCGGATCGGGGAATCCGACATGAAATTGATTTGGTTCCTGGAACCAAATACTGCGTCACTAGGCAGTGGCCTCTCTCCAAGTAACAATGCGACGCCATCGACGCATTCTTCAAGGGGAAAGAAGAGGCAGGGATGGTACGGGAGAGCAAGTTTACTCACTCATCTCCCACCTTTTGTCTTCGTAAACCGAACGGGAAGTGGCGCATTGTACATGCGTACAACAAGCTGAATGCAGCTTCTGTGCCCATGCAGACTCCGATTCCTCGGAAGGATGTCCTCCATAACAATATGGCGGGCTGTACTGTGTACAGTGCCTTAGATCTGGTTGACGGGTATTATCAGGTGCTCATGCGAGCGTCCGAAATTCCGCTGACAGCGGTTAGCACGCCTAGTTTCATGCTGTGGGAGTGGCTTGTTATGCCACAAGGGATTTCAAATGCACCAGCGACTTTCCATCGCTTGGTGAATCAACTCTTCCTCCCTCATAGGAAGTATGCTCAGACGTACTTCGACGATATATTCGTCCATAGTCGTGCGAAAGGCGACTCGTCTGATGTTCAGACGCATCTGATACACCTTCGAGCAGTGCTTGAATGTATGCGAGAGCACAAGTTATATGAAAATGCATCCAAGTGTATCTTTGGTGCTGATGAAATTCCTTTCCTCGGATGCTTCATCGGTAAGGATGGAGTGCGGGCGGATCCCGCGAAGGTGAAAGCCATTGTGGAGTGGCCTTCGCCTGTAAATCTTAGAGATTTACGGAAGTGGCTTGGATTAGACAACTATCTCCACAAGTACAGCGAGAACTACGCTGAAATGGCGAAGCCATTGACCGACCTTCTTAAGAAGGATGTTGATTGGTGTTGGAAAACTGAACACCAAAACGCTTTTGAAGAGGTTAAGGGGAGCTTGTTAAAAGCTCCCTTTATTGCTCTCCCAGACTCTGGGAAACCATTTAGTGTCGTCTGCGACGCCTCCGATTTCGCAATCGGATGTGCTTTGTTACAAGCAGACGATGCAGGAAGGGAACGCGTGATTGCGTTTGAGTCGAGGCAGCTTAAAGCTGCGGAACGGAATTATCCCGTTCATGACAAGGAGCTACTTGCAATGAAGTATGCTCTAGTCAAATTTAGGGTTCACCAACTCGGCTCAAAGCCGTTCGTGGTTTATACTGACCACGCGTCCTTACGGACAGCGACAAAGTCGCCTCATCTCTCGCAACGGATGGCCCGTTGGCTCTCCTTCTTTGCGGAGTACAACTTTGAGGTTAAGTATAAACCTGGCAAGCAGAACGTGCTTGTGGACGCGTTATCGCGTCGTCCCGATTACGAGCTCGCTCACGCGACATTCGTCACCACGTCTGTGGTGGATCTCATACGCCAGGCGTATGAGAAAGACCCACAATGTACGGCGCTTATCAGCGCGTTAGGTGAAAAGGGTCTTGGCTCGTCTGATCCAACCCTGTCAAGTCGAGCTAAAGCTCGTTTACACCGTTACAGGTACTGTGACGGTCTGCTATTTTATAGCACGAGCGCGGAGGACACTCCGCGGGTGGTAGTTCCTCATGATGAGGAACTGAAGTATAGCGTCCTCTTTGAGGCACATGACGCCGCTACCGGTGGTCATTTAGGTCGGGATAAGACCTACAGCGCTTTAAGCGCTCTGTATTGGTGGCCCAACATGTATAAGTGGGTCGGTGCGTATATAAGCACCTGTGAGACGTGTCAGAGGGTTAAACCCTCTGCAAGTTCAGCTGCGCCTTTGGCGAGATTATCGGTTCCAACGGAGTGTTGGAAATCCATTAGCATGGATTTTATCTTCGGTTTTCCGAAGGATAAGTCCGGGAACACCGGCATATTGGTCTTTGTAGATCTATTGAGCAAGATGGCTCACCTGGCGGCGGTGCCAGAGTCCACAGATGGACAAGGAACAGCGAAAGTGTTCGTAGACCGTGTCTTTCGACAGCATGGTCTACCCGATTCCGTTGTGTCGGATCGGGATCCCCGTTTTACGGGACAATTCTGGGGAGCGTTCTTTAAGGTGCTAGGCACCAACCTCCTCATGTCCACTGCGGATCATCCGCAGACGAACGGTCAGACGGAACGCGTTAATCGCGTTGTTGAGGATATTCTCCGGAGTTTATGTCCGGAGTCTCCAAAGAGCTGGAGTGAGATGCTTCCGATGGTTGAATTTGCTATCAACAATTCGGTACATGCACCTACGGGGTTTACCCCGTTTTACGTGAACGGATTGGTGAATCCGAGGGTTCCGTTGACTCCACGCGTGTGTGGCCCAGGGCTTGAGGGGGGAGGATTCCCCGATGTCAGCCCTGTATCGGTGCGATAGCACATCGATAAGTTTTTATCGACGCGCCTTAGTGTCTTACGACACGTCTGCGATGCCATGGCGGAAAGCCAAGACAAGGAGAAGGAGCAAGCTGACCGCAAGGGGCGGCGTAACAAAAGGGTGTACAAAGTGGGAGAAAGTGTTTTATTAAACGCTAAAAATCTTCCTACACATGCAGTTTAAAATGTGTTGCGTAATAAACTGCGCCCCAGGTTTGTGGGACCCTTTAAAGTACTAGCCCGAAAGGGCTCATCGTATACCTTGGACATCCCGAAGGTGATGCGTACGCATCCAACCTTTTATTTCGGTATGCTTAAGCCATACCAGGACCCGGAGGCGGGCCCCCTCCTGGAGGAGGGTGGAAAGGCGGATAGCCGTAAGGCACCGCATGGCGAAGTAAGCCCGAAAGGGCTAAAATGAGACCACGAAGCTCCGCAACGGTCGTCTCGAGAGAGGCAAGCCGCCTCTCGAAGCGATCAGTGGCATCCCGCTCATCGCGGATCCCCTCGTGGAGATCATGGATGCGAAGGCTGTGTCGATCACAGCGCTCGCGAATCTCACGTCGCAATTGCGCGACCTCCTCCTCCAATGCTCGATTCGGAGAGTACTCCACACTTTCATGTGGAGCGGCTGATGGCGCGACGCCATCATCGGGGTCAAACCCAGTATCTGGTGAAGTGGAAGGGTTATCCACACTCACAGAGTTCGTGGGAGTTCGAGACTCCCCTACGGCAGGATTGCCGCGACGTCGTTGACGCTTTTGAGCTGGAGAATCCCGCTGTAGGTCAACGACCAGAGGGGCATGAGAAGCCCCTTCACTCCCAATAAGTGGGAGGTTGCCGGAGGCAGATGTGGCGACCACACTGTCTTCGGACACCATGGTGGAGACAGGGGCGCTGGCGTAGCGCGTGCGATACGGAGCACGTAGTTGCTCCATCGCTTTGACAAATGTCAGGCGCAACACCCTCTCCACCCAAATATCTCGACGGGAATAGCTGTCATGCAGATCATCGAAGCTGGGGAGAAGCTTCTCCTCTTCCTCCCAAGCGCGGAACTTCTTCTCTGCATCATCGGCACTTTCTCCCGGAGAAAGAACGAAAGGAACCTCGCGGAGGTTCTCAACAGTGGCACCCTGTGCCTGCCTGTTTAAGCGCTCTCGGTACGAGACGCTAGTGAACTGATTTTGTGTAAGCAGTTGTTGCCGGAGTTTCTCACGGCGTTCGCGTTGATACGGCTGTTCAGCCGCGGGGACAGCGGTATAGGACACTAAACTAGTCCTTACCAAACGCCTGGCCGACATTGGAAGGTCACGAGGACGATCAAAATTATAAGCCGCCCTTGACGGGCGTTTGGGGGCGCGTAACGCAGCCCTTAGTGCCTGTGTGGCAAGTTGGGTGTCTTGAGCTACGTCCAGCTCATTAGTGACGATCGCCTTTGGCGATTCGGATGTATCATCCGATATGGTCAGGGGTACCGCACTGGTTAGTGCATTTTCCACACGTGTGGGGAATGGATTAGGCTGCCGACAACGCCGTTCGGCGCTGTCAGAGCGGATAACCATTGGGGAGGTATCCCCAAAGGCATCCACCTCCGAGTTTTTGGAGTAGTCTACCTCTTCTAGACGAAACGCCATAGCACCACTGGAGGTGTACATATGGAGGCCAGAGGAACTGGCGTTGGAGTTCTCCAACAAGATTTTGATTATTGCGTAAGCAATAGTCTTGATGGGGGAGGATGTAACGGGGTTACATTCGGGTTACATTGATTGTTGGTGCACATGAGTACACCACGGTTGAGGTCAGTATTGGACGGTTTGAAATGTTTTGAACCTTTGGTTATTTTAACCAATCACGGCAGGGGCCCTTGGTGTGGTGATGTGTCAGCCATCCACGTGTCAGTACACAGGTGTGTACACTACATTTTAGCTAGGTACGAATTAGGAATATTCTACTTAGTATTACATATAGTTTATATCAGTTTAAATTAATTTAGGCTAATTACATATTAAATATATTCAGTTTACATTTCACTCTATTTTGCGGACGTGCGACCTCGACCGGTCGCGCGCGCAGTGAGTGTCGTAGGTAAGAGGGAGTCCTCCCTTTACTTACATCCTGTAAAGGGAACACAGCCGTTAAGGCTAAGTCGTAAACTAACCCGGGAATCTTGACCCCGAGTAGGAGAACTCTCCTACTAAGCCCTTTACAAGGGCGTATCGGCTAAGTAGCGGTAGCTACCGCTTTAAGGAAGAGTCTTCCTCTGTGCGCTAGCCGCACCGTTCGTATACGCACCGGCTACACCGCGGACCTTCGCCTGGGTGCCGATCGGGTGACCTATCAGCATTGCAGGACGCCGAGTCCGATTCGTCTCGTGTCGCACCTTGTGTACCCATTGGTATGTGTGGCTACACACTCGGTGGACCGTTGCTTGGTGGAGACTTTAGTGAAGATCGATATGGATGAACCACTTCTGGGGTACTGATCCAAAAATCCAACGAAAGGTAATTAAAAATGGCCGATCGGCAGACGAAGCGGACATCTTCACTCCAAATGCAATTAAATATGGCACTTGACCGCCCGTACCAGTGAGTAATCCAGCCAATAGTAAAACCTGGCACTTGATTTCAGAGCAATGAGTAATCCATCCAATAAATGTTTCTGGCACTTGACCGCAGATCGCGATGAGTAATCCAGCCAATTCCTGGGACTTGATCGCAGCAGATCGCGATGAGTAACCCAGCCAAAAAATAACCCACCTCCCTTGAGCGTGGCCGAACTTGAGTGTTGAGGGAACGTAACGAGTTCTCCATGTCGTGTGGCTTCCGGTGGAGCTCTGTCCTGGCCGGGCTTAATAAGCGTGAAGGGACTCTGTCAGCCTCCCGCTCCCAATGACTCAGATCGGAGCCACTGGCGACTACGAAACCCGATGTAATACGAACACTGTATTACTATCCAATTAAAATACAATATGTAAACTATATGTAAACCGTGTGCCTTACCTCAAATCTACGTACAAAACACTCCAAGCACACGATTGGCCCAAAATATTCCGTCCTTTCAGCCAAACCGATTGATCTGCCTTGAAAACTGGTACACTGGTACAAACTGGTCAAAAATTTTCAGTTGCACTTCACCGCAGCCGCCCCTGAGTTTGGTCACAGCCGCACAACGGTAGCGGACCGATCTTACAGTCTTCAATTCCATGAAATCTTCCGAGTCCAATGTACCAGGTAAACCCACTTGACTTCCGATCGCCACATCTTTCACTAACATTTGTCTTCGTAGGCGATCGGCGCTCGCACTCTCCGCATCTTCAAACTCCTGAACGATCTGACCATTGGGACGGTTCGGGTGATACTCAGATCGTCGAAGAACAAGATGAGCCCCGATTCGAGGACGATCGGTCCCAAAAAACCATTGATTCGTTCCGAAAGGAATTGGAGGTAGCGCGCGAAAAGCAGATCGTGACCAACACCGCGTTCCAGAAAATGCGCCGAGATTCAAAACGACTTTCCAAGCTGATCGACGCTATACAAGCTGATCGTTCAGACTTTATGGCCGTGAATAAGCGTCTCAAGGTCTTGATTCCGCAGCAAAACAGATCAGGCACGCCAATCCGCTGATAACTACACGTTAAATCGATCCTCACTTCCTTCTGTATGTAGATACACTGGTGATCGATGTCTTCCCGGCTGTGCAGGCACTTTTCGATACTGTTCGGCAGGTGTACGGCCACTTCGATCGGCTCAAACGATGTTAGAAGGGATGATCGGCACTCGTCACGATGTGTGTCGTCTCCAGATCAACCGATCGTATATTCTGGAGAAGCTTAAAGTAGTCGTTCGGCAATGCTCGGAGCCTCAGGGCGATCGGTCGGTCATATATTCCCAACGACGCGAGTTGTATCGGCTGATCGCTGAGCTAAAGCTCACGATCGACGATTATTCCGACAGATTAGTGCCTCCCAAGATCGGCTCGACAGTTGGACCCGAGAGTCGAATCTGATCTGGGGAATCGTCTACGGGTGCCGTGATGAGTTTGCTACGTGCCTATCCAAATCGCTTGTCGACGATTTCATTCCTTGCGGAGTAGCATCGAGCGCCCTCGCACACCCAAAGGCGCATTCAGCTGGTGCTATTTCCCAACAAAATTCGGTCGGAAATTCTCGCGATTCATTGTCTGAAATTCCGCCCCCCCCCCCCAAAATTAGCGCACAAAACAAGAAGCGCAAGGGTGGATCAAGAGGCGCGAGGGCGCGGGAGGTAGCGGCTGATCCGGACTACGAGGAGAATCCGGCAGCGCCCCGGAAGAAAGCTAAGACATTCCGCATGCGACAACGGACCCATCCAAAACAGTACAGACCACGAAAAATCAAGCGCCCTCGGCACCAACTGTCGGCAAGTCCAAGTCAGCATTAGCTTCGTCAGGCTCGGATTCAGAGGGTGGATCAACGGATTCAATTGAACTATCTTCTTTTATAGCACGGTCCCGATCCACCCAGCGTCGCCGATCTGCTTCTACCGTTGAAACTTCAACGCCAGGGGCAGACCAAGTGGTGGTGACAGCATCCTAGAATCATCGAAGCCGGCTTTTGAGGCATCCAAAATAACTTTTCTGCCCGGCACTTCCGGCCTATATCGTCACGCATCTCTAGGGGCATTGCAGATTGACGTGCCTCCACCTTCTTCGGGTCTGGATGTCAACGAACCATGGTCTCCGGTACAGATCGATCTGTTACGTCGATCTGTTCCGATCGAGCAACCGATGGCTCGCACCTTATCTCGTCCAGACTACTGGTTCTTCCCACCGGCGGTCAGACAACCAGGTGCAACTGAGTGGCGACCCGATCTTGTCACCGGATCGCAGGTCGCCCGTCTGTATGACGCCAAGCCATGGGAAGTTTTGCTGAGCCGCGATCTGAGCTTCACGTTCACGCTGACTCCGTGGGTTGCCTTATTCGTGGGTCTTCTTGAGCAGTATTACAAAGTACACTACCAAGCGATCTGGGAATCGACCCACTACCTGGTGCTTCCCGCTGGTCAGGTGAAGGCGGAAAAGGATCTCGCTACGTTACTGAAACAGCGAAAAAAACGTCGGAGTCGGGCGGGCGAAGCTTGGTTGTCGATCTGCCAATTCGTGTTGGAGGGCATGCGGGCAAAGGAGTGCAACATTGATGTCTTCCTATACCCCGTTGTCCTCCATATGGCTAGGCATTGCGTGAAGAAAACCGGGGAACTTATTGAAGACGGAGCTTGGTACCTCGGCTACCACTGCGACACCGTAATTGACAACTTTCTGGACGCCCTGAACCCGATGGACAAGGAGCAGCCCTGGCGCAAAAAAAATTGTGAGAAGATCGCAGATCACCTAGCCATTACTATCAGTCTGCTATGGGGTGATTGCAATCGCTAACTAAGCGCCGATCGGGCAATCGTTCATGCACTAATCATCAATAAAATTTACTCTTTTATTACTCGTCTCATCTATCTTGGTCTTTAATACCTTTAATCAAGGTTCACCCTTGCCACATCCACTTGTATCCACATCAAAAGAGTCGTTATCATTGCCACCGAAGAAATTCATCCACAACCTTAGGCCACTTTTTCATCACCGAAATATAATCCGTTCATCACAGCTCTCCCCAACACCCGTAGTTGTAATCACAATAAACATCCCAAATTCACACTGGTCGGTATTGCCGATCGGTTTCACCCGATCGGCACTATTTCAAATATTGTTTTCCCACTTCATAAGTCCGTGTCGCTCCATAACCATTCTGATTCCGTCGGTTTCGTTCGGAATTCTTATCCAGATCGCCATAATCAAGATCATATTCACCGATCCCAATTGTTTCCTTGCAATCCTCCAAGTGGATCGGGCGTTCTCGGTGCGTTTGGCCACAACATATCTTCTGGATCGATCTGTCATCCAAATGGGCGGTCGAATCGGCATCATCATTGTCGACATCAGCAGCGCCATTCCCGATCAGCCAGTATTTTTTCTTCCATCTTAATTACTTGGGCTGATCGGTTCGATCGGGGGTGTTGGCGACGTGCGGATCGTCCATAGTTGTCTCGAGTGGATCGGTTAACACTTCAGGTGGGATACTCCTATTCCAGATCGGATTCGCCGATCCATGAACACACTTCTCCCCACCCCCGTACATACACACCAGGTCATTTGGTGAGGCTATCTCGCTCGGTCCGCCCCTGTCAAATAGGCAACGCTGAACCTCGTCGACGGAATGCCCTTCTGTGGCACCGACTTTAGTGGATGTGTCGCCATGCTCATCTCCAGCTAGAATACGATCCCCATCTGCCGTCGGTTCCACTGTCACCCGATCTTGCAATACAACTGCGTTAACGACTCTTGGCACATCTGCCGTCAAGTCCACTGTAGCCGGTGCGTAAACGCACGGTGCGGCTAGCGCACAGAGGAAGCTTTTCCTTAAGCGGTGATACGCCGCTACTTAGCCGATACGCCCTGATCTAAGGGCTTAATATGAGATTGCTCTCTCACTCGAGGCCAAGATTCCCTGAGTTTACTGTTATCGTACGCTAACGCCTTCGTCTAAGGCTTCCCTTAGTAGGGAGTATCTAGGGGAGGTGCTCCCCTGCTACGACACTCACTGCACGCTAAACCGTTCCGGGTCGGGCGTCTAGCAGGATATAGTGTAGATTGTAAACTGATTTATTATTTAATATGTAATCAGCCTAACTTAATAAACTAATGTAAAATATATGCAATACTAGGTAGAACTTACTTAATCCGTACCTAGCCGAAAATGTAGTGTGCACCACCTGTGTACCAACACGTGGCAGGCTGCCACGCCTTCACCAAGGGCTCCCGCCCTGATTGGCTAAAACAGCCAATAGGTCCGAACCTTTCAAACAGGCCAATACTTGACCTTAACCATTGTGTATTTACATACACCAACGTAACTAAATGTAACCCCGTTACATCCACTGTATCGAGCGACTGTCATGGTGACCTCTGGCACATCCTGATCGCTACGTGATCTGGACTTTCCGTCCGAGGTGGGAGGTCTTCTTCGGCTGACTTGTTGTCGCCCATCCGATCGGTAGTAGCCTTACGCGCAAAGCTTTGACACTGCATATAACGTCTTGATTCGATCGAAATGAATCCCATTCTCCACGGAACCTTTCCTTCAGTCAGCCTCATACCGACGATCGTACCGTTGCCTAACATCAGCGGTATATTAACGATGTTAGTAACTCGTACGTGATCGCTTCGATCTCCACCGTCCGCAAGCGTCGGTACCCAGTGATCGCCCCTGGTCACCCACAACTTCTTTGTTCGATAGTCCTTTCCCACCGAGATATCTGCCGATCGACCTACAGGAATGGTGATATCTTGGTTCCACCTCACCAGATCAGTAAGTGGTCCGTATAAGGGGCGTCGACCAGCCAGTTGGATCTGGACTTCGTCTGGTAGCGTAAGCACTCCATGCAACAGATCTAGGCGTATGCCTGCCGGCACCATAATATCCATACCAATTAATGCGTCTTGGACGGCCAGATTACCAACCCAAGCGCTAAAGAAGTAGACCAATGAGCCAGATAAAGTGATCTTCACACGCGTCCTCCTTTCGGTCATATAGGAATTTTCGCCGATTCCAATGCATTCTTGCCTCTGTGCATAGTCGATCTGACATCCAACCTTACGAGCAAAGGCGGAGTCGATAATTGAGACTTCTGCACCAGAGTCAAACAGCATCGTGGCCTTCTCTTTAATAATATTCCCATAGGCTTTCGCCTGCTTGAACCATTTGTCGGGAGCGTGGTAATTTTAGTAGCAGCGCGACTCGCCGGGCAGCAGTTCCAACTGCATCACGACTTTCGATCGGGAAGATTCATCAGTCGGAAGACTGTAGACAGAATTATTACGGTCGCATGCCCTTTTTTGTGGTTGTATCGCTGTCTCTTCCGACGAATGCATATATGCTAAACGTAGATCGATCGGCTCGATCCAGATTCCAACCTGGCGAGCGATCTAGCTTAACATCTTCTCGACATCGGGCGGCAACATTCCCGCGTGTTTTTCGCGAACATACCACTTGCGCATGTGATTGAAGAAGTGCTCCATCTTGCATTGTCCATTGTCCTGGATCTCTCCACATGCCTTACATCCAAACAAACAATGATCGGTGGGGTGGCCGCGTCGTTCACATTTCTTTCACGTAATTCTTCGCCAGCAGCCCCGATCATCGTGCTTGGTTGACCGCAGTGAGTGCACATATTGTACGTCGAATCCGGGTCCGATCTGTTGCCGCTTCCTGCCTTCCATTCGGCACGGCGTGGTGCCGATCAATCTTTGGGTGCAGACCGGGCGACGAAAATGTGGCGGTACTGTTCCTCGTCTGTCCCTAGACTGGACCAGCCACTGCTATCACCTTCTGACCTGGTGTTCACATCCGCCACGATCGCTCTGATCGCTCTGGTCGGTCTGGTCGCAGGTCTGTGGTGGAGTCAAGTTCGAAATCGAATACATTTGTATCGACAACCTGACCACCACCATCGTGCCCATCCTTCCAACTTACGGGGGGGGGGGTACCCTGCGGACCTCCATTCGAAATCTGGTCCGATCGTCCGCTGCTGGCAGACGACCGGTCATCATCCAAAGACACTTGGTCCGATTCACTTAAGTTCATCTCACCTTGTGTACCCGATGGAATGGGCTAGTTACACACTCGGTGGATCGGGATCGCAGATCGATCTGATTCGGTCTTGAATATGAGACCGTGCTGGCTAGGTGTACCTAGGGCGGAACTCATCACCCCAGGTACGTACAGACCATAAACACTTTTAAAAGATAAATTCCAATAGGTCGATCGTCCAAACGATCTAGACCTGACCAATACGAAATAATAGAGGGTAGACCAATCAACCGGTCTAGCCCCTGACCAATATGAGAGAAGACCAAAACCGATCTAAACTCCAACCAATGTTACAATAAGCCAATATGTCCACGTAAACACCCAATATTCCCGTGAAACTCCACAAACGATATCTCCACGTAAAGACCAATCCAGTGAATAGCACGTTCCAAACGTACTTGAGTCAAAGTGTCGAGATCGCCAAATCGTACTCCCGTCGAGGGACTTCCGGTGGCCAAAGTGCGCGTGCAGCGCGTCCAGACCGGGTATAATAGGCAATAGGGGATAATTCAACCCTCTGCCCCCAAACACTCCGCGGCGGGCGGAGGCGACTAGTGTACGTGAAAAGAATAACGGCGACCCCTTGCTACGGTGTAGACCAAAATACTTTTACTTGGAAAAATCACAACCAAAAGACTTCTACTTGGAAAAACCACAACTAACCAATAATACTACCTCCCTATGGTCCCTAATGTACCCACACAAAATTATGTAAAATACCCAATGTCAGGTGACTCACCCAAGACCTGCGTTCTTGATACTCCTTGAATCTGATAGGCTAAGAAGCCCCCCCTTGCTTAGACCAATCGGAAACTCGACCAACTGCCTTGACCAAAAGTGACCAAATTTGTGGTACACTTCACCACAGCCGCCCCTGAGTCCGACCGTGTCGCACAACGATAACGGTCTGACTCACCCATCACTCGACCAACTGGACCTTGGTCACTCACACTTCTTCCCCATGGATCAAACATCTTCGACACCTGAGTCAGGTACTGCGTTTACTGCACTTGATCTTCTTATGCTTCCCTTTGACGCTTGTTCTTGTTGTTCTTGCAGAAACTCTATGCGCCGAGTCGCCCCACCTTGCTTCGCCTGTCCGGTCGGCTCGGTCTGACAGCCCACGTAACTCTCGTGCACTTCAAACATCTGAAGTCCGTCATACTGAAGCCGACACGCAGATGCAGGATATGCTTGCAGAAAACATGTGTCTCAGGACCCAGGTGGCCCACCAGGCAACACGAGGTGCGCATCTTTGGTCTTCGTATTGTACATATATTGTCGGTCTTATCCTCCTTGCCGACATATGCATAGATGTGAACCGTAGAACGCTCGGCTCGATCCAGATTCCAACGTCGAGCGTTCTAGTTTAACATCTTTTCTGCGTCCGGCGGCAGCATCCCCGCGTGCTTGTCCGGCACGTACCACTTGCGCATCATGTTAAAAAATTCTTCAATCTTGCAGTGGACGGCCTCGTGGATCTCTCCACATGACTTGCATACGAAGAAGCAGTGGTCCGTCGGGTGGCCGCGTCTCTCGCACTTCTTGCACACCATCTTCTTCCAGCAGTTTGGACCATCATGTTTGCTCGACCCACAGTGGGAGCACTTCTGACGAGGTCGGTCTGGATCGGACTTGCTTCCGTTCCTTCCCTTCCGGTCCACCTGGTCGGACTTCGACTTGGTCTTCGGGGCAGGTCCCGCAACATAGACGTAACGATACTGGTCTTCATCCGATGACTTCTGTCTGGATGGACTTCCACTTTTCCCTTCTGACCCCGTGCTGTCATCATCTACAATTGCCTTGACCGCTCAGGTCGGTCTGGTCCAAGGTCTCTTGACCGGATCGGTATGGGTCTTGGAACGATAGCGACCTGATCCACCAGCGGTCTTCGCTCTCATACTACGCGACTGTTGTAACGTCCGCAGGATCTGTTCGACTTCGCCCGCATCCTTAAGACGCAGTAGAGTAAGCTGGTCCGCCAGTTCTTGATCGTCAAGGGTACTAATATAGTGACCCACATGTTCTAAGGCGGCACCGTTCGGCGGGTTATTCTCTTTGATTGTTATGCCGGCGCGAAGTGCAGCCACCTTCAACCGATGCAAATACTCGATCGGTGTTTCGTCGGCCCTCTTCTGCATATGGTGGTACTTACGGGCGCTTGAAAATCCGGAGTTACAATATTGACCTTCAACCTCCGCACATAACAGGTCCCAGTCAGACCGGACGCCCCGAACCAACTGTTGAATCCAGTTCGCAGCCGGTCCTTTTAACAAATCCCGGAAGATTAAACAACGTTCGCTTTTTGGGGTCTGGTCTCGCAGGAACGCAGACTTGACCCGAATGAACCAAGACCGGGACTGGTCTTCATCAGCATCCTTGCCGGTGAAGTCCTTGAGGTCGGTCGTCGCGTCCATACGGATGCGCGGAATCGCAGCAGATCCAAAGTCGTAGGCAGTAGTGGAGGCTAGGTTAGCCTTGCGTGGCTTTCCAGCGCCCGTATAGTCTGACCCACAGTGGTCGTCAAGACCGCCGACCGACTCCATGTCACAGTCACTTGTCTTGCTTGGTCTACGCGGTCTGGCCGGTTGCGGCTTGCGCTTCCCTTTGCCGACTTGCTTATCACTTCTAATAGGCTTATCCATAGATGTTGCCGATTCCATATCCACATCTTTGCAAACATTGACACCTTGACAGGTAGACCGGTCTTGGACATGTGGGCGCATAGGTGGTCTAACCCGTTCTTCCATGAAACGTTGCATCATCGTCTCAAACATGGCTTGGACGTTGGCTGGCGTCATGGGCAACGTGTTGATACCCTCCTTTTGCGGAACTGAGGCCTGTGGGGCTCGCTGGGGCCCCGACTGGCAAGCAGCCCCTTGCTGCCGCATGTCCCTTTTTTGTTCAGACCGGGCATGGTCCACCCCCATGGTCATCCGCTCGACACCGGTATCCAACTCTGATGAGCTGTTAGAAGCCGGTGGAGACTGGTAGATCGACTCATCATCGGAACCAATGTCAACAAGCTCTGTGGAGGCTTCGGTGACCTTCATTGCCGTGGTGGGAGTTGGGCGGCGAACCGCTCCCACCAGTGGCACCAAACGGTCGTGGAGGTCCGACATCGACGCCTCCAGTATCCAAGCATCAAATTCAAACAATTTATTGACACCGGCGGGGTTCTGCATTTTAATGCCAACCTCCGCCAACATCGCCACCAAATTCTTGACGAGCAGTAATGGTCGATCACTCTGGATCGGCTCGGTAGTGGGACCGAGAAGACGGTCGGGGATATGGAGGTCCAACACCCGAAAGAACTGGTTTTGTCGAACAAATTGCTTCAATTCAAAAACATAATACATCTTGTCCAGGTCTTGTTCGGTGATAGCCTCATCCCCGACCTTCGACTTTTCTTCGAAGTCGTCTTCGTCGGGTGGCATTCCCAGCCCTTTTCTGGGCACCTTGGGTACCTTGGGGACTTTAGGGAGGTAGACCGGATCGTTCCAGTCAGCCTCCAAGTAATTTTCATCTTTTAGTTTTCCATCAATTTTTTCATTCAAACACATAGGATCAGGACCAAGGTCCTGATCCTTTCCGGAACTATAGCAAGACCTGTTATAGTCCCGATCGGCTCCGGTGGGAGCCTTTTGGGGAGGAAAAAACTTATTAATCCCGATCTGGTCCTCCGCCAGGCCAGATCGGACATCGCCATCTTTATCAACAACGAGAACGTAAGGCGATAGCATTTCCTTACGTCCTCTCCAGAACGACTCCATATTCAAATCATTCAAATCTTCGAATCCAATTTTTGATGGAATATCAGCACGGTGATATCCACGATCACCAAGTGATCCGGGCACGCGCACCATTGTGGTGGAGTCACATTCGAAATCGAAAACATTAGCATCGATAACCTGACTACCACCATCGCGCCCAGCCTTCCAACTTTCGGAGGGGGTACTCCGCGGACCACCACTCGAGATCTGGTCCGATCGTCCGCTGCAAGCAGACGACCGGTCGTCATCAGAACCCACTTGGTCCGATTGTTTAGTGTCCATCTCACCTTGTGTACCCGATGAAATGGGCTAGTTACACACTCGGTGGATCGGGATCGCAGATTGGATCGAACCGGTCTTGAATATAGAAGACCGATCTGGGTAGGTATCTCTGGGGCGGAACTCTTCACCCCAGACACAAACATACCAAAAACACTTCCAAGAGATAACTTCCAATAGGTCGATCGTCCAAACGATCAAGACCTGACCAATAGAGGGTAGACCGACCGTTCCGGTCTAGCCCCTGACCAATACGAGATAAGACCAAAACCGGTCTAGTTTCCAACCAATATTAAAACAAGCCAATATGTCCGCGTAAAGACCCAATATGCTCGTGAAACTCCACAAACGATATCTCCACGCCAAGACCAATCCAGTGAATAGCACGTTCCAAACGTACTTGAGTTGAGGTGTTGAGATCGCCAAATCGTACTCCCGTCGAGGGACTTCCGGTGGTCCTAAGTGCGAGTGCGGCGCGTCCGGACCGGGTATAATGGGCGAGAGGGGATAATTCGACCCTCTGCCCCCAAACACTCCGCAGCGGGCGGAGGCGACTAGTGTACGAAAAGGGAAGAACGGTGACCCCTAACTGTGGTGTGAACCAAGACCAAAGGACCTCTACTTAGAAAAATCCTGCAACCAAAAGACTTCTTACTTGGAAAAACCACAACTAAAATACTACTACCCTATAGTCCCTAAATGTACCCACACAAAAATATGTAGAATACCCAAAGTCGGGTGACTCACCAAAACTTGCGTTCTTGACACTTCTTGAGTCTGATAGGCTGAAAAGCCCCCCCTTGTTTAAACCAATCCGAAATTAGACCAAATGCCTTGACGAAACTTGACCAGAAGTGTGCCAAATTTTGGGCACGCTTCTCCACAGACGCTAGAAGAAAAAGAACAATTATGCCAAGCTCAAGCAGCGGCAAGACGTGTTCAGCGTATACGGTAACTTCTGGAAGACCTCTTGAGTGCCGCTGAACCGAGATCGCCTTCGCACGACAGAAGATCCCCGTAAATTCCGCATCGCTGCGCTTTGTGCTCAAATGGTTAAACGTCTGCTGCTACAACTTCGGGATGCTCCATTGGATTGAGGAGCGCGTGAATGGTCCTGGATCAACCCTTTCACGACCACTTTTCAACATATGCTGCGATCGTGGCAAAGTGGCCAACGTATCACCGTTGGCACAACCACCAGAGCCGTTACGGAGTATGCTACACGATCAAGCGCCTATTGCCCGGGCTTTCTGCACCAACATCAGGCCGTACAGATCCGCGCAGTCGTTCACGTCTCAGGGTGCGAATTTGGATGAACGGTTTATGCAGGGAGAGGTGTTAGCTTTTTGACACCAAGGTGCTCTGTACCACCGGATGTGATCACTGTTGCTGGAGCCCCAAACAGGGGAAGTTCTCGCAGTTGTATATTACCGACAATGTGGTGGAGCGGCTGATCAGAGTTTTTGAAGCTTGATCAGGCGTTACCACGGCGCCCGGACTTCCGAATGACGAAGGGGGTCCTCCGGTTGTCCTGTGGGACTGGTCTTGTGTCTTGCTCACCTTGTGTACCCGACGGCTTGGGCGTGGGTCGCTCTCCAAGTGGAGGGGATGTCACACTGCAATTCCTTGATGCAAGATTGGGGTAACTCGTAGAGAATCGACCGATGCGATGATTAGGTGCGATCAGGATTGATCACGATTAATAAGGACCACTGATCGGTCTAGTAGATTCCTCACGAGTTGGCGCGAGTCGTGAACAGTTGATCGCAGGTCGCAGGTTGTAGATCGGCGATCTTGGTGGCGATCAGCAAAAGGGTACTTTATCAGGCAGCGGAAGTCTTCATCACCCGATCGCCGTGCCTCTTAAACTTAATACGCTAATAGAAAACCCAATATACTATGTATTCTACGCTTAAATTAAGAGGAGGGTCGATCAGCGACGGTTTCTACTAAAATCCGCCTAGTAGTTCCCGTGGGGCGCTTAAAGCAGCCGAACTACCAGGGGCCAAACTTGTACCAATGGGTAAGAGGTGAGAGCGCACTGCTCGATCACGTTCCCAAGACCAAACAAAAGAAACCTTTAAAAAAAAATACCGCAGGCACAGCGGGCGGAGTTGCGGGCGAGTTCTCGACACTCTACGCCTGCCGGTGGGCCAAAATGCTCTAGGTGCTCCCGCCCGGGACGTAGAGGTGCTTGCTAGTAAGGGGATGCGCAAAGGTTCCGTCCCTGGGTGTCCTTGGCAGTTGGACGCAAAACGAGAACTTAATTACTGCTTATAACCTAATATCTACCAAAAAAACTAATATCAGCCAATCCGAACCACCCATTCCCACGCATTTTGTCGACCATTCGACCTGATTTCTCCCTTTACCGTTAGGTAACTTTGCCAGTTGTCGCGTCGTCTCAGATAACCCGTCCATGTCCCTTCCATGTTCGCCACCGTTGTGCCAACAGTTGTACTGACTGATGTACCAACTGTGGTACCAACTGTGGTGCCACCTGTTGTACCCACTATTGTACCGACAAAATTTGTGGTACATTTTACCACAGCCGTACCCATAGTGGTGCCCACAATTATACCCACAATTATGTACCACTTTATGGTACACTTTACCACAACAACAGCATGGCGCTTGGTGGCCGCATGAATGTCTATTCGCATTTATATCGGCACATCATGAGGGGACTTCAAGCCATGCTCGAACAGCACAACCCGTACGTGCAGTTGTACAACCAGGGCGGCACGGATGGAGGGTGATCAGGTGGTGGATCCTGAACTCTGTCTACTTTGCCTACAATCAAACGAATGAAGGAGGTAAAACAGCACGACTGCCAACGAGGTCTCCGCGATCATGGTGGGAAATATTCATGACAGCAGAATCTCTGATCGCGACATTATTCTGAAGTGTCACGACGGACGCCTACAGCGCATTTCAGCATTGCACTCAGCGTATACTCCGCTTCACTAGGTGATTCTTTACCTGATGGTCGACCGGGGTGGACTAGCACGATACCACCGAGGGGATTTGAGTACGACGCCGGGGAGTGAGAGTTTAATGATAATGAGGATGCTATCCGTGAGAGAGGCGGAACAAAACATGTATCGCAGATCGAGTACTATTATGGAGAATATCTCTTTTTTTGGAAGCTGAGTCTGCAGAAGTAGACGACTAATGCGCAACGTCGTTTATGCAAAGCCCTATGCTGAACGAGGTTAAAAATCTCGCAATGATAGGAGCAGTCAATGTCCAAGATCGCACACGCAGTCGTTAATAGCAAAAAAAGAAACTCCGTTCTTTGTTTTAAGGTAAACGTAGATAATGTAGTTCAAATGAAATTTCTATGAAAAAATTCGTCGGAACGATGGATACCATCTACTAGTTTAATTAAAAATTAAATCCATCGAATCAAATGGCAATTGGTATCCGTATCCCCCCCAAATTACTACCCGTATCCCCCCCGAAACGGCGAAAGGGATATATTCAGAATTGTATGAGAAAGTGTCCTTAGCGCGTTGTACGATGCTCTGTGCCATTTTTTCTGCTGTAGTACCACCCTTGATTTGTAATGACGGTGATTTCATCGCAGATACGACACAAGACGCGATGTCGTCGTAGTACAAGTTATCGTGCACACCGTCTGAGAATAAAAGACACACGTCACCTCCTTCATACTTGAAAGCCTGTATCTGTACTTCTTCTACGTAATTGATCGATTGATTGCTAGATACCATAGCTGGCACGTTGAAGTCGTAGATAATTGAGTTACTATTGAATACCAGGTCTCCTTTTCGAAACACTACACACTTGCAATCACCGATTCTAAACACGAACATTTGATGCAAGGTCTCGGCGAAGAAGACAGCCGAGATCGTCGAGTCGAGTCGTCCTTTGCGCTTGGCTAATTTGCAAGCACTATCGATCGCCACTTGAATGCTGTCACTGAAGGCTTCGGCACTAAATGGTTTCTCCCGTGATCGTTTCCGCAGTTTCGACAGCGACGCAAGCGTCTCGGCCACCATCATTCGAGCAAGCACTCCCGATGCCTTCATCGTACCAGACACGCCGTCTGCAAAACCCATGTAACCGGGTCCAAATACAGCGTCGTCGCCGTGAAACGAGTGTATGACACTACCTACGGACGAGAAGCAGCTTTGTCCTCTCCTGTCACCGATTTCTTGGACTTCCTTGCATGAACGCATACGGGTCAGCAAATACTTCGCAGCATTCATAGCCTTTAAGAAGATCCGCGACGAAGGTGCTCTCGGGAGAACAAGGTGAGTTGTGTGGGGACGCTTCACGTTGTATTCGGTTTTCCCATCCTATTGCAACGGATGTCGACGTATACTGTACATGTAAGTGTATCCATTGAATTGAACTACAGGTAGAGAGGTAAAAAAGGACAAACTGACATTATCCGGAGTATACCCGTCGGACGCTTTTTTATTAGTTCACTCCGGTCGATTAAGATTGCTACGGGATGAAGAAGTAGGCAGACAACAATTGATTAGAGGAGGATGCTGATTGTTTTCGTTTTCGCGTTAATGTCCGTCGACAGGGTGGAAGACAGGGAAGTAATGCGTTCTCTTGCTTCTTGCACTGCGACGAAGCGGTGACGTTTTGACTGGTGTGAAAGTGTAATGTAGGTTATCATTTTTCTCAGAACGATGTATACATCTACCTGAAGTAAACTAAGTGTTTCGCTTTGGGACTGACCGTGGCGGCTCACTTAAGAAATAGTGGCCACCCCCTCGTTATTTTCGTATCCCGATATCTTATTGGATAAAACAACTTGACGTTTTTGCTCTTAGTTTTGGGGGGGATACGGGTACTAATTTAGGGGAGATACGGGTAGTAATTTAGGGGGGATACGGGTAGTAATTTGGGGGGATACGGATATCAATTGCCAATCAAATTACCAATTGATTATTAATCCAAAATTCCTGTTTGAAGAACACTGATATTTTAATGTAATGCTACTGCGCGCTAAAGTGAAGAAAAATGTGGCGGATTATGGCAGCCCTGCCAACGGCGCTGCAACTTTTGAGGACATTTTACAAACGTCGGACTTATCATAGCAGGATTTGCTTGATATTTACGCAAACGCTACGAGTATGAGCTCATTTACACGTATATGTGTTGGAATTAACCGGGGATTCGTGAAAACACTTCACGAGATGGCGACCTACCTGCTGACAAAGTTTCATCTCGTAGGGATCAACGTAAGTAGCCCAACTGGTATCCGCCCTCTAGCGGCGCGTAAGGTTCCGTAGTAGGCGTGCTTAATTAAATGCAAAATAGAAAGTATATATTATGTAAGGTTACTTAGCTGACTATTCGGTTCCTAAGTGCGAACTTAATTCTGTAACCGTCAATAACAAGAAAAATGTATACCACCCATGTCAACCAATGGGATTCCACCATTTCGGAAGAGTGCAAAGCCGAAAGTGGCTACACACTCTTCCAACACTCCTCCTGGAAGACCGGAGGCTGCACCATCGTCACTGTAGCCCTAGCGCTGCACGAAACACATGAATCCGCTCCGCGCTTAGGTTCTTGGTGAGTAGATCAGCGAGCATCTCTTCACTTGGCACGTGGCTTGCCGAAACGATGCCTTTCCGTGCGTAGTCCTTCAAAAATTTCAGCTTGATATCGACGTGCTTGGATCCGGCCTCACTCGTCTCATCTTCGAGTTGCTTCAATGCAGCTTGGTTGTCCATCTTAAACATAATTGGTGTCTTGGCGTGCATCCAATTTCCGCAATTAATTCTTTCAATCCGAGCACCTCCTTTCCTGCCATAGCTGCAGCAACAAACTCGGCTTCGGCTGTCGATAATGCTACTGCCGTTTGTTTCTTGCAAGCCCAATTAATGAGAATTCCATTTACGAAAACCACCATTGCCGAAACACTCTTTCGATCAACTTTGTCCGCCGCAAAATCGGCATCACTATAAACAGTGATTCGCAATGGCATCGGCAGTCCATTATCATGCTTCAGAGCAAGCTTGAGGTCACTCGTTCCCTTAAGGCACTTGAGGATCCTCTTGGCAATCTTGTAATCGCCCAACGAGGGTGCATGGGGCTTACGTGTGGCTCGGTGCACGGCGAACGAAATGTCAGGACGCGTGCAACGGGCGACCCATAGCAGACTGCCCACAAGCGATTGAAACTGCTTGATGCTCGGCAAATTTTCCTTCGGCTGTTGTAGGAGAGGTTCTTGACACTCCTTCACTTCATCCAGTGCCAGCACAGGAGTTCGTGCTGGGTTCATCTTCTCTAGCCTGTTCGTCTTCAATATGTCCTTGATAGTGCCCTCTTGGTCTAGCAAGTAACCACTCTTCGGATCACCTTGAATCCGAACGCCCAGAAACTTGGTGACACTGCCCAAGTCCTTTAGTTCCAATACTTGCATGTTTGCGAAAAATTCCCGGACGATACTCTCACTGGTTCCGGTAACCAGGAGATCGTCAACATATGCTCCAACTATGACGGTTTCGGCTGCTTGTTGCTTGACAAAGATGCACGTATCCGTCACACACTGTGTGAATCCAAATTTCAATAATGTTTCACAAAGGCATTGGTGCCACAGGCGCCCAGCCTGCTTCAGTCCATACAGGTTGCGCTTTAATTTTATCGCGAGCTCCTTTGGTGAATTTACACCGAAATCATGCAATGTATCCATCGAAATGTCCATGCCTTGTGGCAACTGCAGGTAAATCTCCACATTTTCCTCAGACTTGGCCTTGGGGTAGGCACTTGGCACATCACCATGGCGTGCCGCTTTCCCCCACACTTGTGCCAAAGCAAGAATCATCTTGACATTATTCAACTCCATAACGGTTGAAAATGTGAAAAAATAGTCCGAACCGTAAACTTGTTTGTCGCCACGGGCAACCAATCTCGCCTTGTACCTCTCGACCGAACCGTGTGCACTGACCTTTGTCTTGTACACCCACTTGGTTGGGAGAGGTACCTTACCCGGAGGGCGGCGTACAATTTCCCAGGTTTCGAGGTCTTCAAGAGCTTTGAGATCCTCCGTTTCCGCTTGCTTCCACATTGTGGATTGCGGGCCGCTATGCGCCTCGCGATATGTCTTGGGGTCTGGCTGCATCACTGACCCACTTTGCGCTCCGCACTTGACGCACAAACAGCATAAACACACAACACACCTTCCGCAGTTTTCTCATTTTCGACAACTTGCTGCGTGGTGTCACCGTGTGAAGCAACCCCCCCTTGCCCTCGATGCAGCATATTCTTGACCTTTAGCCGTCTTTTTAGGCTTCCGTCGGGTCTTTCTGGTGCCCTGGTTAGAGTTCCCAGAGCGTTCCGGAGTAGTCACCGGCATCGGCGTTTCACCACTGGCAGAGTTGGAAACCGTCGAATTTTCACTTCGTTTTCTTGCATGCGACTTCGCCAATGCTTCGGGCTCTTGGTTGCATTCACCTTCGAGGACTTTAGTGATCTTGTCACTCGTCTCAGGAATGAGTGTTTCAATCGCAGTGACGTGCCGTGTCACTACGACCACCCTGTCCTTCAGCAACAGCACTTTGAAACCTTTCGTCTCATCATTTTTGCCGAGAATCAGAGCCCGTTCGGCGTGCTTTGCCAATGATTTCTTCTTAGGGTCCCGCTAAACCATGCACGGGGACCCGAAAACAACAATATCCGTGACCACTGGCCGCTTGCCAGTCAACACTTCCAATGGCGAAATTTGCCCAGCATTCGATCGGGTCGGAGTACGATTGAGTATGTATGCAGCATACGCAGCCGCCTCCGACCAATACGTAAGAGGTACTCCGGACCCAAATATCATGCACCGGACCATGTTAAAAATGGTCCGGTTCATTCGTTCCGCCTTTCCATTCGAAGCAGGCGTTCCGGGCTCGATCACTTGGCGACGAATACCGGTCTGTTCACAAAACGGATCCACGTTCCAGTACTCGCCGCCACCATCCGTACGCAGCACGTGCACTCTGCATGAAAATTCATTTTCAAACCATGCAATGAAATGTCCAAACATTCGAGCCGCCTTGTCCTTGGTGCGTGCTGCGAAGACTCGAACATAATTCAAAAAATGATCCACAAAAATGAACAGGTATCGGTTGCCACGCCTGTCTCGGGGTGTGATCGGACCTTTGAGGTCACTGCAGATAACTCCTCCGATGCGGTCAATCGGGGCGTTCTTGCCCGAATCCGCCTTCGGCTGTGTCTTTCGGGTCTCTTTACCCTCGGAGCACGTCAAACAATTTGGCCGATTCGTATCCGTTAAAACAATGCCGGACCTAGGGTCCCTGGCCAACCTTTCGATGGTGTCGTATGCCAGGTGACCCAGGCGAACATGGAAATGATGTAGGCTGCCACTGTGAGCGTCCGAACCGACGTCTTCCATCGCACTGTTGACAACCATGTCACTGAAATCCGTCAAAAAATTGCTTTTCCTTTCCGTTTTCAAACGGGCGATAAAAACCGAACCATGCGTGTATACGTCAAAAAGTTTTTCGTCTTTAACCATAACGCGAAGCTTGTGTCCATCATCGACAATGGCACAGCCCTTTTCGCGTAGTCGACCAAGTGAAATCAAATTCAGAGCCAATTGCGGTGCGTAGTATACTTCGGTCAAGACAACGACCGTTTCACTTGTGTCGCACGTCCGCAACGTAAGCCGTCCGACCTTGGTAGCTGGTAGGATGCTGCCGTCCGGCAGTGCAAATATATCATTTGGTCCACAATCTTTTGCGTCTTCCAACAAATTTGCGTTCAACACCAAGTGTCTACTAGCGCCACTGTCAATAATCCAAACATTTTCACGTTCAGGATTACCACATGCATTAATGTACGCATCTAGAGTGGAATCCAGAGTTGAAAGTACAAAACGCTTCGATGACTTGTCATCTATGCTACGATTTGAACCTTGATTACCACCATCACCCTTTTTATTTTGCTTCTCGGGGAAATACTTTAGTATGTTCCCCTCATTTACACACGTGTAACAGGCACGCTTGCCCTTGCCAGATGTTGCGGCATGCGCCTGCAACTTAAACGCTGGCTTGCCCTTGACGACATCATCTTCTAACTCCTGTGCCCAGGCAATCAACTCTTGCGCGTGGAACAGGTAGTCTTGTCGGCAGGGATCATATCGCGCCATTAACATCACTTTCAACTTGGGCGCAGCAAACTTGACAATGTTTTCAATGATCAACTTTTCGCTCGATCCGCTTTCGCGAGTCAGAGCTACTAGGTATAAGTAGTGTTCGGTCCACGAACGCTTAGCGTCCTTTTCCATGGCAAACCAGGCCGCAGCTTGGTGGTGGGATATATTAACCTTGAATCCCAACCACACTTGATCCATCACGTAAGTAAGCTGTGGCCGCACCTGCCACCACGAACCAATGTTCGAGCGGAAATATTCCGCGGCGGTGCCTTCGAGGTGTTCACCAAATTTGTTTACTTTAAGGCGTTCACTCCATTGGAACCCTGAGGTCATCTCACCGATCTCGATTGCCTCCATGAAAAGGTAGGCTCATTAGCGGTAGCCTGCACCCAAACCGGGATACAGCTCCCGCTCCGAAAACTTTTCAATACTCAATTTGGGTATTTTATACCCGACTTGATGCACCGGCATAAACCCTTGCCCAGGTGGTGCATCAGTCCCGCCAACACCTTGCATGCCAACCGGCACTCCGCGAGGTGTCGCATTCACTTGTGGGCGTGACCTTGCTCTGGCTTCAACCCCTTCGTCCTCGGCCAAATCATTCAGTCATCTGATGGCCGAAAGGACGGTAATTCTGCAGGCTGTCACGGAACTCTGTGTCCTGTACCCGCATTGGTGATCCCTTCCTCGAACCGGAGGACACACTGGGAAGTGATTGCCTGGCCTGCCCATCTTCAATGGCGGTCAGACGATTCGCAACTTTCTTCAGACTCTGTACCAATGCCTTAAAATCACTGACAGAGGGCACATTGTCTCCATCTGAATCACTCATATTAAATCACTTGAAAAATCCTTCAGTCACTTTCGTCAATCCACTATCCCTTTCGAGAGGGGACTTTCCACTAGTTCTGCGTAACGAAACGAGACAAGGTATCCACGAAAACACACTCCAAAAACCAAGAACAATCCGCGATACAATCAGTTGAGCCTTGGGTTCATAACCTGTTGGAATTAACCGGGGATTCGTGCAAACACTTCACGAGATGGCGACCTACCTGCTGACAAAGTTTCAGCTCGTAGGGATCAACGTAAGTAGCCCAACTGGTATCCGCCCTCTAGCGGCGCGTAAGGTTCCGTAGTAGGCGTGCTTAATTAAATGCAAAATAGAAAGTATATATTATGTAAGGTTACTTAGCTGACTATTCGGTTCCTAAGTGCGAACTTAATTCTGTAACCGTCAATAACAAGAAAAATGTATACCACCCATGTCAACCAATGGGATTCCACCATTTCGGAAGAGTGCAAAGCCGAAAGTGGCACACACTCTTCCAACAATATGGGGTCGGTTCATATTGCTATCAACTCGTATAAGCAGCTTGAAGCGGCCTATTGTGAGCGGAAAATGACGGAATACTATGGCAAAGCCTGAGTGCGCCGCCACCACACGTATTTGCGTTAGCGGATCACGCCTACACGCTACTGATTCAAGGTGGTGCGCTCGTTCTACCAAATCAGTGTATCATAACTGGTGGTGGAAGTGGATGAGGTGAAAAAACAGAGTCGACAAAGATCATTATGCAGCATTTGGTTCGGGTCTTAAGTTATCGAGAAGCTACAAGGAGCTCTCGGAAAATCGAGAAACGTGTATTGGAAAGTGATCCATTGCTAGAATCCTTTGGCAATGTAAAAAAAGACGCTGCAGAATGATCGCTTCGGCAAGTTTATTGAAATCAAGTTCAATTATCATGGCAAGATTGTCCGCGCAGAATCTGAACTTCGCTGGAAAAGATGTGCATTGTAGCGCAGAGTTTAATAAGTTCGCAGCCATTACCGAACGTCCGAGCAGCACTACACAAGCAGCAAAAAAAGGCTACATTAATGATGACTATTTCTACATTGTGCAGTTTAGTAAACGCTTTCATTGCAGAAACTAGCTTTCAGCCGTTTTGTCCGCGATTTGATTATTATGTAATTAGGGGCTACATGGAGATGTATCAACTTCTTTCAGCTGGCTAATACAGAACATGGTTGCTTTCGGAGCGATTATGAAACTGTTTATGGCACGAATTATACTAATTTGATAATCGATTCATGACTTGTTGGTTTTACTTCACCTTTCATTTTATTAGGTCGCATGGATTGAGCTCATTCAATAGCTTTTGTGTCAATTTCTTGTTTATCCTTTGTAATCTTTGCTTAAGGGTTCTGTTCTGTTGGATCGTTTAATCTTACCAAGTGTGTTATCTCCCAAGCGTCTCATTATTCAATATTAAAAGCTCGTATGAACTATGATATGTTCAGTAGGAATTATAGCTATTCATCGCATCTTTGGGATTGTGCTTTGATGCCAGCAGTTTACCGTAGTGCAAAGGAAATGTGGACGTGCGACCCCTAATTGCGTACAGTAGAAGAAAAACGCGTTGTGCATTTTTCACATTCAATAGAGAGACACCATTTAATACACAGTGAAGGTATGAATTTTCGCTTTAAACAAAATGCATGGCAACACGATACACTAGTGAGTGTTCCAATAGGAACTCGTGGCGCTTGATTTGTATCTTGGAACCAATCACCGGTATGCTATGCAGAAATAGTGATAAACTCGTAATGCTACGCATGTACGAGCGGCATCGTTGCCAGTCAGCGGAAGCCATTGTGCTTGCTTGGTTCAATCCACCAACTAGCAGCACCATGCAACCTAAGAAAAAAACAATCGCTACCAGAACCAGTAAGAACTGCATCGTGCTCTGTATACCGAGAGTTATCATGGCTACAGCAAGTATAGCCATGATAATATTCGAGATCAGCAACTTAGCCGCGGCTCCAAAGACCACGGCCTTGCTGCCGGAAACGATAACTTGCAAATAAAGCTCAAGGTACAGGCAAATAAACGCCATTGGTCGCCACAAGCAAACGAAGAGCCCGATAAAAAGTGCGTCCAGAAGGTGATTTTCACAGGTACGGTAGCCCACCACACGGCCTACCGTCGTATTCCATCCACTTTTATATTTAGTGCTTTTGTCTGGAATCATGACATTTTTGCGACCACAAGTAAGACCACTTTTTATGATCCACCTGAGTCCATCTTCATATCCCAAGTCAAATAACCACTCGATATCGCTAACTCCTGGTGGAAACAGTGACCACCACATGGGCACATACACCGATGGCTTAATATCAGCTCCGAGAAAGTAGAAAGGACTAACCGTCACGGTTTTGTCGTCATACACTGGCTGGAAATCGAATATACAACCATCCATAACCCACTCACCATTGAGCTTAAAGGGGAGTCCAGCGATAGGTGTAGCACAGCAAGAGGCCAGTAGAGTCTCGGTTATTTGCTCTACGGACTTAAAAGTCGTCGCACGGCGTGATTTTAACGAAGATAAAGACGTATAGACGATCGTAACTTGTTGGGATGCATTAAGCTCCTCAAACCGATGCAATTCGCCATGACGTCTCAACGTGTCGCGTAAGTAGGATCGAACGCGAAAGTAACCAGCCAATGATGCGTGTGCTTGCGGTATTATGTTTTTCACAACGTGATCTCGAATAGCATCGAAGTCGCACCGCAGCGCCAATCCGGCGGCGGTCAATGCGCCGGCCGAACACCCGATGACGCGTGCGTTCTTATCCAGCTCAAACTCTTGCAAAGCTTTCGCGACGCCGAAGAGATACATTTTAAGCCACCCACCGCATGCGAATGAGAAGGACAGATTCGAGTTCATTGTAGACGTCGGGTTGGAGAGACGATTGAGCGCGTGACGCGTAATGAAACAGATTGTGCAACACAACCGGTGTATTTGTGTCTTACCTAAATATCTGTTACAAGAAATGCCGAGCCCCTCCCTCCTAAATCAGATAAATAAAGTAAATCATAAACAGAATCAGCAACCAAGTGTTCTCTGCAGATTTGTATAAATTATGGACAACTCTATGCCTCAAATCGTAAGCTGTTGCCAGATTGTACCATTCTCTACTAATTCTCTCCCGAGGTCAAATGTTCAGCATCATATCGAACAGAATATTTGTACTAGTTTAATTTATTAAAGCAGCTCCATCGTCAGCTCGTTGCGTCTCTTTGAAGCGTCAACGACATACACAGAAAGCGTTTTGTATTGGCGCTGTCCGTCATTGCATTTGCCGAATGCTGATGCTCTTAAGTTCTTATTCAATAAAAAACACATTCGAAGTATATACGTTCTTAACTGCGACGTGTAAAAAATAGGTTGCAGGACTAAAAGTATGTAATGGACCAAACTTACTCAAATTTAAGTTTCACAAAACAAACGTATATCCATACTTAACATCTTGGGGAAAAATAAAGGAAAAATCTAGGCGCACCCCACCTATTTTGATGCTCATTTTCAGCCAATACAAATGCTTCGTATGAAACAGCCAATAAAAATATCCACCAAAATGCGTCAAAAACGTCACTTATCGTTTCTGTCACGGTCAGCACTCGACGAGAACGAGATTCGGCGACAAGATTTTGCTCAGTATTCATCTCGAACGTGCGACTATTTGACCTGTTCCAGTCGCACGCTCCCGGCCCATAAATTTTCGCCCACTCGTTCCTCATGACAAAATTTCGAATGGAATGGATACTTACCATCTTCTCGTAAAATTTGTGTCTCAGATGCGGATTTAATCCATCGACTCTATCAAGCTAGTCAAAAGAGTAAAGAAGGCTGTTTACTTTGCACTCCTCCATGATATGGGATTTTAAATATCTTTCGAAGTTTGCCATGCTGTCTCGACAAATGGAGAGCCCATATGGAGATTTCGAGATTCTCACCATGGGCGACATCGCGTGTGAACCCTATGAACTCGAGCCGCTTCTCTTTCCTCGAGCAGAAAGTGCCTATAAGACGGTCGCTCTTGAATTCCTGGGGATCATTTTATTTACGGTTCGATCGTACATGAAATTCAAGGATTGGACGATGGGACAGTTACAGACTCGACTTTGTACGGACTAGATCATGCCACTGTATGCACCGCTTGTTTTCGCGTTCCCGCCGGTTGCACGGAACGAAGAATGGTGTTTTCTCACGCACTTTCGACCTCTTGTAGTCACATCGACGAACATGCACACCCCTTCGGATTCCACCTTGTCTTCCTCGTCGTATCGAACCATGTGGACGAAAACGCATGCTTTACCATTATACTAAGTAAATTGTCTGAAAATGATCTCAGTGCAGGGATAATGAAGAAAGAGCGCGCGTATCGCAATTACATGGCATCACTGCAACGTATTTGGTGGAGCCTGTGGCTCCAACTGTTGAAGCGCGTGGTCCGCGGTGTCGTGTGAGTTTTCTTGCGACCTTTACCGCGTCCAAAAATGTACCGGATGGTTATGCCGACGCCAAAATTGTACTCACACGATTGGTACGACTAGCAAAAAGTCTGCACCGTCGTTCCGATTTTTTGCGCCAACGGCAACGATCTTTCGACTTGTGCTCAATGCACGCAATATCTAACTTTCTCTATTCCTTCTTCACTAACCCGCCTTGTTCGTTAGTTGAATATGAGAATACTCACTATTCCGAAAGATTTCGTGGCAACGTCGACATACGACCTACATGTCGTATGTCCATTATAAGTCTCGACATTCGCTTTTGACCAGCACGAAGCACACGCTCGATACATGCTGATCTGACATCGTTACGATCTCCGGGTTGGGTATCTAAAAGTTTTAGTCGAAGGCGTTTCGTACACGCAACACAGCGCGAATTTTACGCTTGATCGTTATTCCGTGTCGTTATCCCCGATCGACTGCTGTAAACTCGCTTGAAGATTGAAGGGACTGGGCCCATGTAACATTCATTCATCTTTCTCATTTCTCTTCCATCCAATGTTTTTTTTTCAGCATGACGAGTAGTCGATCTTTTACAGTGAAACTTTATATTTTTGGTCTCATTAGACCTATTTCTTCTCCACACAACACCTAGCGAACACCACATATCATTGTCTTTTCTTGGTTAACATTTCGATGGGAGGTAGTTTTTTTCAGGATGAGAACTTATTGCTTCAGTTCATCTGTTTAAAGCAACCACACGCAATGGAACTTATCTTAATCGAGTGAGATAAATTTATACTTGTATCATTACTGCGTAGTTACTGCATATGCACTGATCGTGTACAAACGACAAAGACGGAAAAATAATATGCACAATAAATAATGCAAATAGGCACCGTTCAGATTATAATGAACAGACCCATAAATCGATTACCTTGGAACACTTTACTTGAGTTCCACAGTCGGGTACCACTGCTTGAGCAAGGCAAGCAGCTTCTGAAAGCTGTCAACTAGCTCACTATTAACGAGGATAGCATCAAACACATTCGGCTGCATACCAAAAGCTATTTCACACGCAGCGTTCTTCACACGCAGTTGAATCTTTTCCTCTGTCTCGGTCCGACGTCCACGAAGCCGCTTTTCGAGCTCTTCCAAGGAAGGTGGAGCGATGAAGAGATACTTGGCATGAATACCCGACTTCTTTACTTGTTGCACGCCCTGAATATCAATGTCTAGGATACAAATCTTGCCTTTATCCTGTACGTCTTTTACAGCACGCTTACTAGTGGCGTACAAGTTGCCGTGCACCTCAGCGTGTTCCAAAAACAAACCATCTTTGATTTCTTCTAGCATCTTCTCTTTCTCCGTAAAATGATAGGCCACACCGTCCACTTCGCCCTCTCGTGGGCTTCGTGTTGTGTGGCTTACTGAGAAACCAAATGTGTTGGGAAACTTCTCCAATAGTAAATTGATGAGCGTTCCCTTGCCAACCCCCGACGGGCCGGCGATTACGATCGGCCGGAGCTGCAAGGCGCGCGAAGAATATCCTTTTTTAGGCAAAAGTAAGGTATAACAATGAATTGCAAACACACCTCTGCACTAATCAGCTTGAAAGCTGAGAAATACTCAGCCGCGAAAGCCACGACGCCCTGGGGTTTCTCCATCAGCAGCGCAGACATGAACCCACTAAGCAACGTCTTGATCTCAGGATGTGCCTCAATATAGGCATCGTGATCCCTTTTGAGCAACTCTTTGCGCTCATTGAGCTGAAGTAACTCCTCTAATGAAAGCGACTCCAACGCCTGAGTGGACTTCTGCTCAGCCACGCTCATTTGAAGATTCAGAAACGATTTGTATTGTTAAGTAGGTAATTTTAAGTAATTCGGACGACAAAATATACATGTACTTGCAGTTACGATAACTACTGCAGCAGAGTAGCGTTAGCTGATAAATTCACTTCTTCGCCCTGTCCAGACGCGTCGCACTGGGTCACATGGGTGGAGGAATTCTGAGCAGCACCAGACGCAGCACCCAAGCCGAACGCTTGTGCCACGGGAACTGAAGGTTGGGCAGTGGACACAGTATTAGCCAATTTCGGAGTGAAAATCTTAAACTGAGTTGGACCGCGAGCTACAGCACTTGTATTTTGAGGTGCAAACCCACCCGCTGAAGGTGCTCCCACCTTGTTTGCGTACGTAGAAGCATAAGGGTTAATGCCCATGGCAGCCGGAACCGCAGAGTTCATAGCGCTACCTGCGGAAGCAGGTGCTGGTGGAATAGATGTCGCTGGAGGTGGTGCTGTGACTTTGATCTCACGCATGTTACCAAACTTAGCAGTCAATTCTTCGTTGCCCACACTCGAGCCAAAACCATCGGCTTGAATAGGACGGTAGTCCTTCTGACGAGCGAACCGCGACGGTGCACCACGAGGAATTGCACTATGAGTAGAAGCAGCGTACAAGTTATTCTGTGGCGTTTGCTGCTGCAAAATCCCCATCGGAGGACCCCGTATTGCCGAAAGGTCTCCGCTGAGGGGAGGAGGAGCATTCACTGGTCGGGATGCCGACGGATCTACAGACGGGATGATACCAGGTGGTAGCATCGATGCAGCTTGATCTGGATCTTCGTGTCGGAACTGCAATGGAAGAAGATACTGACGGATGTTGTCGCCTTTGGCTACGTCGTAAGGCGTGCGGCCACTGCGGTTACGGAGTGCAGGATTCGCACCATTGTTCACAAGAAATTTGACAGCATCGTAACAATTTTGAGCAGCCGCATAGTGCAGGGGAGAGTTTTGACGTGGACACAAGACGTTTACGTCAACGTTGCGAGTCAACAGTATCTCGATAAAGTTGACGCGGCCGTAGTACGCCGCCGTATGAATGGGCAAATTCCCCGCTTCGTTCTTCGCATTTTGATCAACACTTTCCTCGTCTAGCATGCGCATAAACTTTTCATATAACCCTTGCTCAATTGCAGCGTGGAGTTCTTGCTCCGGTGTGAGTGTAGGTGCGAGCAGCTCGCCCAGGTTCTTTACGTTGAGTTTGTCAGCGATAAAGCCGAACATTGTTCTATAGTTAATGTCCAAGAGCGTCACAGCGAATTAAGTACATCAAGGTAAGCATAGCCAACATCAACTTCCAGAGTAGTAGCTCAAGCGCGCACCTAGTCGAGCGTGAAAGCGTCGCCGAGTTGTTTGTGGGTACACGTCCGCAAAATATGGGTCCGTTAAATGTACGTGGTACACATGTTATATGATGTGGTCACGTTAAAAGCAAGTCCATTTTCTTTCTCGATTTATCAAGATGATTCCAGTTCCTGTTGCCCAGCGACCGCCGCGAATTTCGGCAGACATCCCGCACTTTTCGTATGTGCCAATGAAGGATAAGATGAAAGACAATACGCCAAATGCCGAGTGTGCGTATTGTCACCAAAGCTTGGTTGAAAAGGACACGGTGAAGCAGACGCAGTGTGGCCACCTATTCCACGCAGGTTGTATTGACAGCTACTTAAGAACAAATATTTTATGTCCAGTCTGCAATGTGCAGGTTCTGTTTCCGGCTGTGATAGCCGGATCGGTCTACCCATCATCCCAACTGCCTCCACGAGCTGTTCCTGTGGCGACAGCCTTCATGCCTGCGGTAGGCACAGATTCCCGGGATTATGCAGTGTGTCGAGAGTGTGGGCAGACATTCTATCGGGACCCGACTAAAGTTCGCCCCGAAACAAACGCGTGGTATCGCTGTCAGCGCTGTGCACAGACAGACATCGTTGAATTTATCCGAGGCAGCTTTTGTTTGCTACAGTAATTGTCGCATCAAACATCAGTAGTTTTTTGCGTAAATCTATGTAACTTCCATTTCACCAGGCCCTTCTGTGTCGCTAGGTGTCTCAAGTTCCGACCATTTCATTGGACAAAATAGCATTTTTCGTTGTCATCCAATGCACCGCAGTTGTGTATATCGGCGTCGTCAACTTTTTGGGCCGCCCATTGCATCTGCTGATTTAGTATTGATGAGCTGAAGCGTTTCGGTATTCCAAGTTTGATGCATCATCGCGCAAGTGCAGAAAATAGGTATACACAATTTTATAATTTGTGACGGACTATAATTTAGTCTAGTCAAATAAAATCACTTTTACATTTTCTTCCTTCTAGACGCTCGATCGCAAGGGCCGAGCGTGCTGTGAGTGTTATAGCAAAAGGGAGCACCTCCCTTATCTCCCCCCTTACTAAGGGAAGCCTTGGCATAAGGCGTTAGTGTTTACTAACCCGTAAACTCAGGGAATCTTGGCCCCGAGTGAGAGAGCAATCTCCCACTAAGCCCTTATATAAGGGCGTATCGGCTAAGTAGCGGCATATCGCCGCTTAAGGAAAGTCTTCCTCTGTGAGCTAGCCTCACCGTGCGTATACGCACCGGCTACATCTGGTAGCACTAGTAGTTAATCCAACACCTGTGTTGGTAGACGGCATCCTCTGCAAAGGATGAATCAAGAGGATTGGGGTAAGCTAACCCCAGTCCAACAAGAAGCCTTTAAGAGGCTGTTATCCATATTGGGTGACGATGGTATGCAGCTCCTAGTGGAGCAGGGCCATGAGGCCGTGCGTGAGAGGGTTAACGCCCACATCGGCCATGAGGCGAATTTTCGTCGAAGTCATTCCACGTCTACGGGGGTGCGCTCTCCGTTATACTTTAAGATAAAGGAATTCACCGGTGAAAAAGGTGATAACCTTTATGTGTGGCTTCGCGAGGTCGAAACTGTAGCGGGGTTACATTCGGGTTACATTGAGTGTTGGTGTACATGAGTACACCACGGTTGAAGTCAGTATTGGCCGGATTGAAAGGTTTTGAACCTTTGGTTATTTTAACCAATCAGGGCAGGGGCCCTTGGTGTGGTGGTGTGTCAGCCATCCACGTGTCAGTACACAGGTGTGTACGCTACATTTTAGCTAGGTACGAATTTGGAATATTCTACTTAGTATTACATATAGTTTATATTAGTTTAAATTAATTTAGGCTAATTACATATTAAATATATTCAGTTTACATTTCGCTCTATTTTGCGGACGTGCGACCTCGACCGGTCGCGCGCGCAGTGAGTGTCGTAGGTAAGAGGGAGTCCTCCCTTTACTTACATCCCGTAAAGGGAATACAGCTGCTAAGGCTACGTCGTAAACTAACCCGGGAATCTTGGCCCCGAGTAGGGGAACTCTCCTACTAAGCCCTTTACAAGGGCGTATCGACTAAGTATCGGTAGCTACCGCTTTAGGAAGAGTCTCTTCTGTGCGCTAGCCGCGCCGTGCGTATACGCACCGGCTACATCTGGTAGCACTTGTAGTCAATCCAACACCTGTGTTGGTAGACTAGGCATCCTCTGCAAAGGATGAATCAGGACGATTGGGATAGTTTGACCCTCGTCCAGCAGGAAGCCTTTAAAAGGCTGTTACCATTAACGGGGTAAGAAGGCATGAAGCTCCTAGTGGAACAGGGCCTTGAGGCCGTAAAGGAAAGGGTAAATGCCCTCATCGCTCATGAGGAGAGTTGCAGTGGAGGTCATTCCACGGGGGTGCGCCCCCCATTATCGTTTAAGATAAAGGAGTTCACCGGAGAGAAGGGTGACAACCTTTACGTTTGGTTGCGAGAGGTCGAAACGGCCTTCGTCACAGCGAACATGACCGCTGATCACTTGCAAGTGGGACTTGCATTGAACCATCTTACGGGCAAAGCCCGTAAATGGGCGTTTACATGCTCAGAGTCAGTCACGGACGTGTTTCCAACATGGAAGGTCCTTAAGCAGAAGCGCATGGACATGTACGCAACGCTTGAACTGGTTTTCCAGAATCAACTGGCGTTCCTGAGGTTCCTTCAAGGTACTAAGGACCTGGAGAGTTATATCGAGGATCTTAAGACCCTGTTGGCAGGGATGTACGCGAATGCGTATTCGGACGATGTGTCCATCCCCGTCTTCATGGGAGGCCTGAGAGAAGGGCCAGCACGTTCGGAATTGTTCCGATGCCGACCCGAGTCCCTGGAGGAGGCATTCAAGATGGCGTTCAACGCCGAGAGGAACTTCCGGTCCTCTAACGTGGGTCCCGAACCCATGGACCTGAGTCAGGTCGAAGTGGAGGAGAAAACTCCCGCTAAGAGTCATTCTGACTCTTTTTCACAGAGCTTCGAGGCAGAGCTCTTAGCTATGTTGCAGCGGCATGTGCCAATAAGGTGCTTCCTGTGTGGAAGCACGGATCATCTGAGGAACAGATGTCCGAAAAATCCCCATCGAGACACTCACTACAAGGTACCAAGGGTGGGGAAAAAGCCCTAGTCCAAGCCGTCGGGAAACTACGGCTCCCAGTAGGTGCGGGGCGCCCTACTGGGGGACCCCTCAGTGCTGTTAAGCCCCAGGGTAGGGGACGACAGCACAAAGCCCCGAGGGAAGCGGTGCTTTCTAGCACCGAGTTGATGTACCAGCCAGGTTTGCTGGTAGTCCTTGCGGACGTGAAAGGCTTTGATAAGACTTGGAGAGTCTTGGTAGACTCTGGAGCGTCTGACAATTATGTCAGACGGGCTTCTGTTGTGAAGAGTCGGCTGTATGACGAGGCCCTAGAGGCACGTTCTCGTGACGTTGTCACGGTCCGTTTTGCGACGGGCGTACAGGTTTCAGTACCCAAGGTCTCGATTGACCTTAAGCTGAAGTTTGCATACTTCGACAGCTTCGAACGTTGCCTATTCCTGGATTTGGACTCGAGGTATGACCTCATTCTGGGCATGAAGTGGCTGGAACGCCACGATACATGGATAGTCTGGAAGTCTAAGTGTGGTGGAATCAAGTTCAAAATCGAAAACATTAGCATCGATAACCTGACTACCACCATCGCGCCCAGCCTTCCAACTTTCGGAGGGGGTACTCCGCGGACCACCACTCGAGATCTGGTCCGATCGTTCGGTGCAAGCAGACGACCGGTCGTCATCAGAACCCACTTGGTCCGATTGTTTAGTGTCCATATCACCTTGTGTACCCGATGAAATGGGCTAGTTACACACTCGGTGGATCGGGATCGCAGATTGGATCGAACCGGTCTTGAATATAGAAGACCGATCTGGGTAGGTATCTCTGGGGCGGAACTCTTCACCCCAGACACAAACATACCAAAAACACTTCCAAGAGATAACTTCCAATAGGTCGATCGTCCAAACGATCAAGACCTGACCAATAGAGGGTAGACCGACCGTTCCGGTCTAGCCCCTGAACAATACGAGATAAGACCAAAACCGGTCTAGTTTCCAACCAATATTAAAACAAGCCAATATGTCCGCGTAAAGACCCAATAAGCTCGTGAAACTCCACAAACGATATCTCCACTCCAAGACCAATCCAGTGAATAGCACGTTCCAAACGTACTTGAGTTGAGGTGTTGAGATCGCCAAATCGTACTCCCGTCGAGGGACTTCCGGTGAGCCAAAGTGCGCGTGCGGCGCGTCCAGACCGGGTATAATGGGCGAGAGGGGATAATTCGAGCCTCTGCCCCCAAACACTCCGCGGCGGGCGGAGGCGACTAGTGTACAAAAAGGGAAGAACGGCGACCCCTAGCTGTGGTGTGAACCAAGACCAGAAGAGGTTTCAGCCACTTATCCGAAAGCTAAAAGATTTCCTTACTTAAAGGTATAACCTCTGTCCTAAAAGGTAAAACCACAACTAATATACTACTACCCTATAGTCCCTAAATGTACCCCCACAAAAATATGTAAAATACCCAAAGTCGGGTGACTCACCAAAACTTGCGTTCTTGACACTTCTTGAGTCTGATATAGCTGAAAAGCCCCCCTTGCTTAAACCAATCCGAAATTAGACCAAATGCCTTGACGAAACTTGACCAGAAGTGTGCCAAATTTTGGGCACGCTTCTCCACAGCCGCCCCTGAGTCAGACCGTGTCGCACAACGACAACGGTCTGACCTCGTCCATCAAATTCAGTTGAACCTTGGTCATTCAGACTTTTCCGACATGGAGCAACCGTCTTCTTCATCCGTTCCAGGTACTTGCACTGCTGGACTTGACCTTCTTGTATTTCCTTAACGACCGTTCTTGTAGGCACCTCGCATACCACGTCATCGCATGTCACTTCGCCCGTCCGGTCGGTCCGGTCTGGCAGTCCCCATCGTTCTACTGCACCTCAGACATCGGCAGGGCATCAGACCGGGACCGACTCGCAGTTGCAAGACGCACTTGAAGAGATCGCACGTCTCCAGGAGCAGATTGCTCAACAGGCGACACAACGTAAGCATGCATGTCCGGTGTTCACCTTGGACCTGTTCTAACCTTCGTTTGTCTTCAGCCCGTATACCTCCAACCCGTATACCTCCTGGCATCAGCAAGGCGATCAATGCCCTGCTTGCCGCCGATCGGCAGTCGAACACTCATGACCTCCAGCTGCGTCAGATTTTTACCGGACTAATAAACGCGCGCTATAGGTTGACCCGCTTGGAGGCTCATCAGCTTCATCTTCGGGAGCAGCTTGTGATGGTCAAACAGCAGCAAGCAGAAGACCTGCTTGACCAGACCACGTTGAGCATTCAAAGCGACGATCTCGAGAGTCGTCTCACCGAGCTCCGAATTTAGATTCAAGACCAGACTGAGTAGATCCGGTCTTGTGAACGCAAGTCGAACGATTGGACGCAGGCAGCGAACGGTCGTCGGGCGGTATTAAAAGAATGTCATCAGCGCTTGGTTGACCTGTTGCGTCCTCGTCGGCATCCGGTTGCTGCCTCCAGCGTAGACCGGTCTGCGTCGGCCGCCTTGGTGGACCTACACTGGGACCAAGACCAAGGCCGTTCATTGGCTGAAATTCTCCAGCCCGAAATTGCACACAAATCAAAGAAGCGCGCGGACGCGCCGGGTAGCTCGAGGGCGCGGGCCATAGCATGCGACCCCTAACTAGGTGGGAAGCGTGCGGTGCCCTATAAGCGAGCCAAGACGCAGGCGCTTCTCGTGGGCCCAAGCTTGGACGAGGATGACGACAGTAACATCTCCAAAAATCAAGCGCCCTCGACCGCCGGTGCTGACCGTGCCAAGTATTCAGAGGTATCGTCCTGGGATGACTCCGGCGAAGACTCCGGTGATTCGGAGTTTGCTGTCCCCATCCCAACCAAGTAGCGAACAAGTCCACATGGAAGTTTTGTTCAAGTTGCATCGACTTCGGAGCAGACCAAGAAGACCGACCCGCATGGTGGTGTTCCACCACCTCATGCGTCGACAAAGTCAACACCTACCGTCTTGCCTGGGACGTACAAGCTCCACAAAGATGCTTTGTTGGCCAACGTGGCAATCGACAGTTCTTCCCTTCCGCCACGAACGCGTGAGGATACTTTGCCGTGGTCGCCAGGTCAGATCGGTTGTTTACGCCGGTCCACCCTGACCAAGCAGCTCCTGGCCCGGTCTTTCTCTCGTCTAGACCATTGGCTTTTACCGCCGGCGAAGAAGGTTCCTGCCGCGTCGGAATGGCGGCCGGACTTGATCACGTCGGCACAGATCTCCTGCTTGTACGCTGACGAGCCGTGGAAGATTTTCGAGCATTCCAAGCTGGGGTTCATCTTCCACTCGACTCCGTGGGCCAATGCTTTCATGAGTCGGGTGAAATATTTTAACAAGACTCACGCTCAAGCCATCTGGGAAGCATCCCACTATCTGATGCTTCCCCCGGAACGAGTTCGGCAAGACCCTGGCTTGGCGACCATCCAGAACAAGCGCAAGCGGCGTCGGATCAGAGCGGGTGAGGCCTGGCAGTTCCTGTGCCAATATGTTTTGGACGGGATGCTGGACCACGAGTGCAACGTCGACGTGTTCTTATATCCAGCTGTACTTCATATGCCGCGGCGTCGCGTCGAGAGGACCCGGCTGCTGGCTGACGGTGGTACATGGTTCCCCGGTCTTGGGTGCACTACACCGGTCTTTGACCCCAAGGATGCTTTGGTACAACTAGACCAACAAGAACCTTGGCGTAACCAGTACCAGGACCAAGTTGAATAGCATCCATCGTTGACCGTAGGCCGTCTGTGGGTTGATGGCGAGTGAGGTCGTAAGTAGTCGACCAGATAACACTTAATATATATCATCGTTCTTTCTCACATGTTCGGTCATCAAATCACTTGAGCTAATTCCACCACGTTCTCCAGAGTTGCACTAGACACGTTATCACCAACCGTTCCACTTACACGCGAAAAAACAATCCACGTTCGTCACTCCACTATTCCAATTCGTCACATATTCAAAATACACAATACACAAGACACAAGACCTTCCACCTCTTCACGTCGGTCGGGAAGACCGATGCTACTGCATGTCTTGGTCTTGGTCTTCATGGGTCTGCATCACTGCGAAACGGTTCCGACTGACTCGGTCCCGTTCGGATTATCGTAGTAGTGCTCCACAGTTCAGGTCGGACTCATCGATCCAAGTTGTTTTTAACTTGGACACATGTACGATCGGGATGACCTTGTAGTCCGTGCCGGTTGTTACTAGACGGGCAGCGTGTTCACCAATCAGCTCGGCAACACGGAAAGGACCGTGCCACATGTGAGCCAGATTCTTCGCATAGCCCTCCTTCACTTGGTCTAGGTACAACCATACCCTCGCCCCTGGTTCTATACCGTGGGGTTGGACCTGGTCGTTGTTCCGGTCTGCCCGGTTTTGTGTAGCTTGACGTAACTTTTCGTTGACAATTTCTCTTGCATGCTGGTAATGTTTCTGGACCTGCATGCGCCAACGTCGAGCATCACGATCGCGGGTCCGAGTGCAGCCAATAGGTATCGCGGCTTCAAGAGTGGACCGAGGGTCCCATCCATACGCAAGATAAAAAGGCGTTTCTCCTCGGACCCGATCGGTCGACGAGTTGAGTGCAAACACCAGCCTTTCTGCGTATTCGTCCCAATCGCTCTGGTCTGGATCGGCAACGTACATCTTGATTGCTCTTGTAATAGTTTGTACCATACGTTCTGCCGATCCATTCGCTTGTGGACGATATGCCATCGTCGCGCTCTGTTTCTGGCCCAGCATATTGTTAAACGACCGGAACACCTCGGCCATGAAACCGGGTTCTCGGTCGTGTCTGATGCCCTCGCTGGCGCCGAACCTTCGGAACACGCATTCTTCGTAACTTTTGGCGATCTGCTCGGCAGACCGGGACGCACTTGCCTTCGCAATAACTAGACCGGTGAACAGGTCTACCCAGATCAACAACTCAGTATTGCCATATGTCGATTTAGGCAGCGACGGTATATGGTCCATCGCTATGACCTGGAAAGGGTAGGTAGCTTCGATATTTCCGGGCGATCGCCCCTTGATTACCGGTCTACCCTTTCCGGTCTCGAAATCCGTACAACAACCCACATATTTCTGTACACTTCGGAAAAGACCTCTCCAGTGAAAGTGGGACCTGATCTTGTGATACGTTCTGCCTATGCCCTGAGGTCCCCCTTCTAGACTCACATGGTATTGATGGAGGACATCCGGCTGCAGCAACACAGGTATCACCAATTTCGCCAATCGGTCCCGGTCTGCACTGTCTTGGTCGGCATCGCGGCAGTAAAATAGTAAACCATCCTCATCCACTTCGTAACTGTCTGCGATCTTGGAACATTCTTTCGCTTGACCATTCGTCAACTTAGACAACTCACCGCACAGATAGGTCTTTAAATTCACAATCCATTCTTCTTCGTCCTGCGCCTTGAGGATCCGTTCTGCCCTTAGTCGTTGCACAACAGATTCACTCAACCGTTCCTTTGGGAACGGTTGGTGGGACTTCCGAGCTTTCGGTCTAGTCGCGACCATCACATGCACCTGGTCCGGAGCGTTCTTGGGTCCGATCACCTCGGGGAGCCAGTTTATATTCATCAATTCATCAAGAACGGCCTCCTCGGTGATCGTAGCCCCGGTCTGGTCTCGCATGGCCTTGGTCGCGAGGTAGTCGGCGCTTCTGTTCCAGTCCCGTTTCACGTGCAACAGCTCGTGGTTGGGATGGTCTTTCAATGCCTTCATTACCCGATCATTTAGCGTCCTTAGTCGTGGGGCCTTGCAGTCGATCTCTCCGGTGACCTGCCTGATCACTAGGTTGGAGTCACCACATATGATGAATCGCCCCTTCTCTTGCGACGACAGCAGGTCCAGACATAGAAGTAGACCGCGGTACTCCGCCTCGTTAACAGTAATATCCGGCGTGAAATCAGCAGCGGCTGCAACTATAGACCATTGTGGAAACTTCCACACTATGGCACTATAGGCGCCGACCTTCTTCTTCACGCTTGCCGATCCGTCAAAACTTAACACCAAGAGCTCTTCATCATAGTCGACGGTCGGTGGCGGTCTCGAAACTGACTGCCGAGGTTGCTTCCTCGGGGCAATCGCTATTAATGCCTCGTCCACTTCAGACCGAGGGGTGATACTGGCAGCTAATGTGCCCAATATCTCTTCCTCGCCCCTGGTGCACTTAACGACCTCGAGGGTCCACTGCGACAAGACCGCCGACCATCTGCATAGACGTCCGTCCATCCCAATGGCTGATAATAGCCAGGACAAAGTAGACCGTCTTGACAGGACCTTTATAGGTCGACCGACCAGCAGGTTGTAACACACATCCAGAATTCGTAGCAACGTCAGAACTTCTTTCTCGACAATTCCATAGTTCACTTCATTTGGCTTCAGCGTTCTGCTCGTGAACGTGACCGGATGGTACAAACCATCATGATCTTGTACTAGAGTGGCTGAAATGGCCCACTGACTAGCATATACAATAATGGTCGGGACCTTTTCGGGATCGAAATGCTTCATAATCGGTGCAGTCACCATCTTAGCCTTAAACATACCAAAAGAAAACTTTGCACGCTTCATATGGTCTTTGGCCTCCACTTGCGGACAATCTGCAGCAAGACCATAGTCGGCGCCCCCACGTAAAGTTGCCCGGTCTTCTTCGCGCAACATATGGTAGCCCACTTCCCGGAGCTCATACAACACAGCCGCGTATATAGCAAAATCTTCGATGAAGCGGCTGTAGTAGTTTAAACTTCCTAGGAAGGACTGCATTGCCTTCAGAGACTTGGGAAACGGGAGGTTGCTTAACGAATCCAGGTCCTTAGGATTAGCCTCTAGACCATTGTTCGAGACCATATGACCTAAATAGGCGACCTTGGACATACCCCAAAAACTTTTTATGGCGCTGATAGATAGGTTCCAGCGGTCGCATGTCTCCAACAATCGTTCAACCTTCTCGCACAGATCGTTCCATGACGAGGCAGGTATCAGAATGTCTTCGATGTACGACTGCCTCCCTAGAACGGACGGTCTTCTTTCCCGATCGGGTTCACCCTCTGTAAACACATCATAACTTTCGGCAGGGTCCCGATCGGTCTTGATTTTGAAGTGTCCGTACAGTGCGTTGTCTATCAACCTTTGATAGATCTGGGGTGCGTTCTTCAGACCGAACGGAATACGGTTCCACTCGAAAAGACCAAACGGTGTCACAAATGCGGAAATATCACGGGCTCGATCAGTCATCGAGACCACCCAAAATCAACTTGCCATGTCCAGCGAACAATACCACAAGGTCTTATCGAGGTCTTCCAACAGATCATTAATCTGCGGCATCGGGTACACCATGAGTTTAGTCAACCGATTTACCAGCCGATAGTCGATGCACAACCTAATGTCGACGCCGTTCTACATGATAACAATTACGATCGGCGAGACCCATGGCGAGGTCGAAGGTCTAATAATCTTGGTAGCCAACATTCCTTTGATAAGATCAGAAAGCTTTTCCCGGTACTGTGGCGCCACCCGTCGACATCGCTGAGCAATCGGCTTGGCATCTCCAACGTCAATATCGCAAATCGCACCACGGTCTGCAGGTGGTAAGGCATTGCTCTTTCCGATCAGCAGATGTCTTTTCTTCCATATGATATTCTTCAACTGCTCAATCTGGTCTGGACTGTTAAGGTCTTGATCACCCACTTGTAAATCATCCATTGTACCTTCGGGAGAGTCGGCAGACACTTCAGGGAGGACTGCCATTTGGCTTTCCAGCTCCTGAATATACTGTTCCCCGCCTTCATGTATACAGACTTGTTCATCTTCTGGGGTGATATCACCTAGACTATCTGGACCGGCTGAACTCCCCTGGTCTGATCGACGGGCTGTCCTTCACTGATATCGGTCTGACTAGGAATACCGTCATGGTCCGACCTAGCAGCTTCATGTTCCCCTTCTTCCGTTTCTAGCTCCGATGTCGCCTGGTCTTGTGCTGACAACACTTTGACTAACCTTGGCTCGTCTACTTGATGGTCCACCGTTCCTGGTGACTGCGGCGCCTTTCTTCGGACCAACATATTTTTTGGGGTGACATAACTTGGTCTTTCCACTAAAGGTGAGGTATCCTCTTCCACCGACCCATCATCGCTGATAAGATCGGTGGTCGATTGGTACGCCAGGTTTTGCCACTCGACATACCGCCTTGACCCAATCGAGACGAACCCCATCTTCCTTGGTACCTTCCCTTCTGCTAACCAGATACCGACAATAGTGTTATTGTCCAGTGTCAGCGGCTTGTCACCGATATTGGTAACACGGACAAAATCACGTCGACCATCACTCTTTACGAAGGTCGAGACCCACCGATCGCCCCTGGTCAACCACAACTTCCTCGAACGAAAACCGTTCTCGACCGGGGTATTGGCAGTCTGACCGACTGGGATAGTGAGGTCTTGGTCCCACCGGACCAGATCGGCATACGAACCATACAGAGGTCTTCGGCCAGCCAACTGGACCTGGACCTCATCCGGAAGCGTAAGCACTACATGTGACAGGTCTAGGCGAATACCAGCTGGGACCATGAAATCCATTCCTAGTAAAGCGTCTTGACCAGCCAACTTGCCAACCCAAGCGCTGAAAAAGTAGAACAGCGATCCCGACAAAGTAATTTTCACACGCGTTCTTCCTTCGGTCATATAAGAGTTTTCGCCGATCCCGACGCATTCTTGTCTCTGGGTATCGTCTACACGACATCCGACCTTACGAGCAAAGGCGGAGTCGATTATCGATACTTCAGCTCCAGAGTCGAACAACATCATCGCCTTCTGGTTATTAATCTTGCCACAGGCTTTCGCCTGCTTGAACCATTTATCAGGCAGGTGATACTTCCAGTATCCGCGGGATTCTCCAGGCAGCAAGTCCAACTGCATAACCACCTTAGTCCGGGAGTACTCATCGGTCTTCAGACTGTAGACCGGATGGTCTCGGTCGACGCAATTTGGAATAGAACGTGTATTGTCGGTCTTATCCTCCTTGCCGACATATGCATAGATGTGAACCGTAGAACGCTCGGCTCGATCCAGATTCCAACCTGGCGAGCGTTCTAGTTTAACATCTTTTCTGCGTCCGGCGGCAGCATCCCCGCGTGCTTGTCCGGAACGTTCCACTTGCGCATCATGTTAAAAAATACTTCAATCTTGCATTGGCCCGCCTCGTGGATCTCTCCACATGACTTGCATACGAAGAGGCAGTGGTCCGTCGGGTGGCTGCGTCTCTCGCACTTCTTGCACACCATCTTCTTCCAGCAGTTTGGACCATTATGTTTGCTCGACCCACAGTGGGAGCACTTCTGACGAGGTCGGTCCGGATCAGACTTGCTTCCGTTCCTTCCCTTCCGGTCTACCTGGTCAGACTTCGACCTGGTCTTCGGGGCAGGTCCCGCAACATAGACGTAACGATACTGGTCTTCATCCGATGACTCCTGGCTGGATGGACTTCCACTTTCCACTTCCGATCCCGTGCTGTTTTCGGCTACAATTGCCTTGACCGCTCAGGTCGGTCTGGTACAAGGTCTCTTGACCGGATCGGTATGGGTCTTGGAACGATAGCGACCTGATCCACCAGAGGTCTTCGCTCTCATACTACGCGACTGTTGTAACGTCCGCAGGATCTGTTCGACTTCGCCCGCATCCTTAAGACGCAGTAGAGTAAGCTGGTCCGCCAGTTCTTGATCGTCAAGGGTACTAATATAGTGACCCACATGTTCTAAGGCGGCACCGTTCGGCGGGTTATTCTCTTTGATTGTTATGCCGGCGCGAAGTGCAGCCACGTTCAACCGATGCAAATACTCGATCGGTGTTTCGTCGGCCCTCTTCTGCATATGGTGGTACTTACGGGCGCTTGAAAATCCGGAGTTACAATATTGACCTTCAAACTCCGCACATAACAGGTCCCAGTCAGACCGGACGCCCCGAACCAACTGTTGAATCCAGTTCGCAGCCGGTCCTTTTAACAAATCCCGGAAGATTAAACAACGTTCGCTTTTTGGGGTCTGGTCTCGCAGGAACGCAGACTTGACCCGAATGAACCAAGACCGGGACTGGTCTTCATCAGCATCCTTGCCGGTGAAGTCCTTGAGGTCGGTCGTCGCGGCCATACGGATGCGTGGAATCGCAGCAGATCCAAAGTCGTAGGCAGTAGTGGAGGCTAGGTTATCCTTGCGCACCTTGCCTGCGCCTCTACCATCCGACCCACCATGGTCGTCAAGACCGCCGACCGACTCCATATCACAGTCACTTGTCTTGCTTGGTCTACGCGGTCTTGCCGGTTGCGGCTTGCGCCTTCCCTTGCCGGTTGGTTTATCACTTCTAATAGGCTTATCCGTAGATGTTGCCGATTCCATATCCACATCTTTGCAAACATTGACACCTTGACAGGTAGACCGGTCTTGGACATGTGGGCGCATAGGTGGTCTAACCCGTTCTTCCATGAAACGTTGCATCATCGTCTCAAACATGGCTTGGACGTTGGCTGGCGTCATGGGCAACGTGTTGATACCCTCCTTTTGCGGAACTGAGGCCTGTGGGGCTCGCTGGGGCCCCGACTGGCAAGCAGCCCCTTGCTGCCGCATGTCCCTTTTTTGTTCAGACCGGGCATGGTCCACCCCCATGGTCATCCGCTCGACACCGGTATCCAACTCTGATGAGCTGTTAGAAGCCGGTGGAGACTGGTAGATCGACTCATCATCGGAACCAATGTCAACAAGCTCTGTGGAGGCTTCGGTGACCTTCATTGCCGTGGTGGGAGTTGGGCGGCAAACCGCCCCCACCAGTGGCACCAAACGGTCGTGGAGGTCCGACATCGACGCCTCCAGTCTCCAAGCATCAAATTCATACAATTTATTGACACCGGCGGGGTTCTGCATTTTAATGCCAACCTCCGCCAACATCGCCACCAAATTCTTGACGAGCAGTAATGGTCGATCACTCTGGATTGGCTCGGTAGTGGGACCGAGAAGACGGTCGGGAATATGGAGGTCCAACACCCGAAAGACCTGGTTTTGGCGAACAAATCGCTTCAATTCAAAAACATAATACATCTTGTCCAGGTCTTGTTCGGTGATAGCCTCATCCCCGACCTTCGAATTTTCTTCGAAGTCGTCTTCGTCGGGTGGCATTCCAAGCCCTTTTCTGGGCACCTTGGGTACTTTGGTGACTTTAGGGAGGTAGACCGGATCGTTCCAGTCAGCCTCCAAGTAATTTTCATCTTTTAGTTTTCCATCAATTTTTTCATTCATATACATAGGATCAGGACCAAGGTCCTGATCCTTTCCGGAACTATAGCAAGACCTGTTATAGTCCCGATCTGGTCCTCCGCCAGGCCAGATCGGACATCGCCATCTTTATCAACAGCGAGAACGTAAGGCGATAGCATTTCCTTACGTCCTCTCCAGAACGACTCCATATTCAAATCATTCAAATCTTCGAATCCAATTTTTGATGGAATATCAGCACGGTGATATCCACGATCACCAAGTGATCCGGGCACGCGCACCATTGTGGTGGAGTCACATTCGAAATCGAAAACATTAGCATCGATAACCTGACTAGCACCATCGCGCCCAGCCTTCCAACTTTCGGAGGGGGTACTCCGCGGACCACCACTCGAGATCTGGTCCGATCGTCCGCTGCAAGCAGACGACCGGTCGTCATCAGAACCCACTTGGTCCGATTGTTTAGTGTCCATATCACCTTGTGTACACGATGGAATGGGCTAGTTACACTCGGTGGATCGGGATCGCAGATTGGATCGAAGCGGTCTTGAATATAGAAGACCGATCTGGGTAAGTATCTCTGGGGCGGAACTCTTCACCCCAGACACAAACAGACCAAAAACACTTCCAAGAGATAACTTCCAATAGGTCGATCGTCCAAACGATCAAGACCTGACCAATACGAAATAATAGAGAGTAGACCGACCGTTCCGGTCTAGCTCCTGACCAATACGAAATAAGACCAAAACCGGTCTAGTTTCCAACCAATATTAAAACAAGTCAATATGTCCGCGTAAAGACCCAATATGCTCGTGAAACTCCACAAGCGATATCTCCACGCCAAGACCAATCCAGTGAATAGCACGTTCCAAACGTACTAGAGTTGAGGTGTTGAGATCGCCAAATCGTACTCCCGTCGAGGGACTTCCGGTGGGCCAAAGTGCGCGTGCGGCGCGTCCATACCGGGTATAATGGGCGAGAGGGGATAATTCGACCCTCTGCCCCCAAACACTCCGCGGCGGGCGGAGGCGACTAGTGTACGAAAAGGGAAGAACGGCGACCCCTAGCGGTGGTGTGAACCAAGACCAAAGGACTTCTACTTAGAAAAATCTTGCAACCAAAAGACTTCTACTTTTTTAGGCAAATCCACAACTAAAATACTACTACCCTATAGTCCCTAAATGTACCCACACAAAAATATGTAAAATACCCAAAGTCGGGTGACTCACCAAAACTTGCGTTCTTGACACTTCTTGAGTCTGATAGGCTGAAAAGCCCCCCTTGTTTAAACCAATCCGAAATTAGACCAAATGCCTTGACGAAACTTGACCAGAAGTGTGCTAAATTTTGGGCACGATTCTCCACATAAACCGAACGGAAAGTTGCGCATTGTGCATGCGTATAATAAGCTGAATACAGCTACTGTACCCATGCAGACTCCGATTCCTCGGAAGTATGTCCTCCAAAACAATATGGCGGGCTGTACTGTGTACAGTAGATCTGGTGGACGGGTATTATCAGGTGCTCATGCGAGTATCAGATATCCCGCTTACAGCGGTCAGCACGCCTAGTGGCATGATGTGGGAGTGGCTTGTTATACCACAAGGGCTTTCAAATGCACCAGCGACTTTTAATCGCTTGGTGGATCAACTCTTCCGCCCTCATAGAAAGTACTCTCAGACGTACTTCGACGATATATTCGTTCATAGTCGTGCGGAAGGCGACTCATCTGATGTTCAGACACACCTGATACACCTTCGAGCGGTGCTCGAATGTATGCGGGAGCATAAGTTATATGCGAACGCATCAAAATGTATCTTTGGTGCTGCGGAAATTCCTTTTCTCGGATGCTTCATCGGTAAGGAGGGAGTGCGGGCGGATCCTGCGAAGGTAAAGCCATTGTGGAGTGGCCTTCGCCTGTAAATCTTAGAGATTTACGGAAGTGGCTTGGATTAGCTAATTATCTCCACAAATACAGCGAGAACTACGCTGAAATGGCGAAGCCATTAACCGACCTTCTTAAGAAGCATGTTGATTGGTGTTGGGAAACTGAACACCAAAGCGCTTTTGAAGCGGTTAAAGGGAGCTTATTAAAAGCTCCCGTTCTTGCTCTCCCAGATTCTGGGAAACCATTTAGTTTTTTCTGCGACGCCTCCAATTTCGCAATCGGATGTGCTTTGTTACAAGCAGACGATGCGGGAAGGGAACGCGTGATCGCGTTTGAGTCGAGGCAGATTAAAGCTGCGGAACGGAATTATCCCGTTCATGATAAGGAGCTATTGCAAGGAAGTATGTCCTTGTCAAATTTAGGGTTCACCTACTCGGCTCGAAGCCGTTCGTGGTTTATACTGACCACTCGTCCTTACGGACAGCGACGAAGTCGCCTCATCTCTCGCAACGGATGGCCCGTTGGCTCTCCTTCTTCGCGGAGTACAACTTTGAGGTTAAGTATAAACCTGGAAAGCAGAACGTGCTTGCAGACGCGTTGTCGCGTCTTCCCGATTACGAGCTCGCTCACGCGACATTCATCACCTCGTCTGTGGTCATACGCCAGGCGTATGAGAAAGAGCCACAAGGTACGGCGCTCATCAGCGCGTTGTGTGGAAAGGGACTTGGCTCGTCTGAGCCTACCCTGTCAAGTTAATCTAGAGCTTGTTTACACCGTTACAGGTACTGTGAAGTTTGGCTATATTATAGCACGAGCGCGGAGGACACTCCGCGGGTGGTTGTTCTTCATGATGAGGAACGGAAGTATAGAGTCCTCTTTGAGGCACATGACGCCCCTACCGGGGGTCATTTAGGTCGGGATACGACCTACAGCGCTTTAAGCGCTCTGTATTGGTGGACCAACATGTATAAGTGGGTCGGTGCGTATATTCGCACCTGTGAAACGTGGCAGAGAGTCAAACCCTCTGCAGAGTCAGCTGCGCCTTTGGCGATCTTATCCTGTTCCGACGGAGTGTTGCAAATCCATTAGTATGGATTTTATCTTCGGTTTTCCGAAGGATAAGGCCGGGAACACCGGAATATTGGTCTTTGTAGACCGTTTGGGCAAGATGGCTCACCTGACGGCAGTGCCAGAGTCCATTGATGGACAAGGAACAGCAAAAGTGTTCCTAGACCGTGTCTTTCGAAAGCATTGGTCTACCCGATTCCGTTGTATCCGATCGGGATCCCTGTTTTACGGGACAATTCTGGGGAGCGTTGTTTAAGGTGCTAGGCACCAAGCTCCTCATGTCCACTGCGGATCATCCACAGAGGGACGGTCGGATGGAACGCGTTAATCGCGTTGTGGAGGATATTCTCCGGAGTTTATGTCCGGATTCTCCAAAGAGTTGGAGTGAGATGCTTCCGATGGTTGAATTTGCTATCAACAATTCGGTACATGCATCTACGGGGTTTACCCCGTTTTACGTGAACGGATTAGTGAATCCGAGGGTTCCGTTGACGCCACGTGTGTGTGGCCCAGGGCTTGAGGGGGGGGTTCCCCGATGTCAGCCCTGTATCTGTGCGAAAGCACGTCGATAAGTTTTTATCGACGCGCCTTAGTGTCTTACGACACGTCTGCGATGCCATGGCGGAAAGCCAAGACAAGCAGAAAGAGCAGGCTGACCGAAAGGGGACGCGTAACGACAAGGTTTACAAAGTAGGAGAAAATGTTTTATTAAACGCTAAGAATCTTCCTACACATGCAGTTTCTAACGTGTTACGGAACAAACTGCGCCCGATTCCCAGGATCCGGATTTCCGCGATCAGTGATCTAAAACAATTTTCAGGGAAAGAAGTGGACGAAGATCAAGAGCGGAATTGGATTAGTCGCCCTAAATCAGCATTTATGCGTGGTCAAGCCTCTGATCATGAGAAGGGTTTGATTATGGGTGACGTGCTAAAAGGAACGGCGCACAATTGGCATCGCCAACTGAGCAGATCTACTCGCTCAAGCTGGAAAAGTCTGGTCGATGAGTTTGAAACTCAGTACTGTGGAAGTGGTCGATCGGCATCTCGCTAATATTACTACACGAAGCAACTATCTGATGAAACTCATATTGAGTATCTTCACCGGTTTAATGTGGCAGGAATGCGATCCAAGCTGCCGATCAAGGACGGATCGTCTACGATCTTACGTGAACATGTGCAACATTTTCTTGACTCATTGACTAATCGCGAATTCGCTGATCAGCTGGCACTTCTGCGTTTGGATAACGTTATGGCTTTGGAAGAGACGCTGCGAGATTATGCACGCAACAAGTCGTGCCAGCCAACGGCGACGGTAGGCACTAGCCGATTCCGCCAGAAATTTGGCGATGCTCGATCATCTGCCCCAGAGCGGAAGCCTAAAGCAGTGCTTGCGATCAAGATGATGTCTGGAAGTGTAGAATCAAGCTCAGAGGACAGTGGAAGTGATGGTGATCAGCGCCGTTACATGATCGCTGCCATGCGAGATCAACCAGTGACGTACGATCCACCTAGTGAGCCTCGATCTGGTAAACGAAGTGAATAAAGTACCGTTGATCGAGGGGCGACGAACAAATGGAGTCATTGTGGATCGATCAAGCATGACAATTTACGTTGTTGAAAGCGCCTGACCTGAAGTGTGGCAAGAATGGACACCCGACTGATCACTGCTTGTACGTCTGCCGTGCATGCGGCGAAATTCATGACGCTGGAAAGTGACCTATGGAGGAATTCTACAATCGTATTCGCCAGTGGTACAACCCTACAAAGCATACCGGAATGCTGCCCAAGGAAGCTGAAGACATGTTAAAGTGGGACGCTCGCCAGGTAGGAATCTGGTACGAGACGAGCATTATGGTCTGTGTATTTTTGCATATGTGGATAAGAAGAAGGCTTATCGAGCAGAAGAAAAGGATGATGAAAAATGTGATCAGCCTGATTTACCACGTTTGGCTAATTTACGTGTTGATGAGTTTTCTCGGTCTCCGGTGATTATGGAAGTTTATTTGCTTCCAGGTGAATAACGTGGATATTGGAAGTACCACTCACCCAAGAAATGGTTTAAACAAGCCAAGGCGAGTGGCAAATTAATAACGAACGTGCCACATTGCTTTTTGATTCTGGTGTCGAAGTGTAGATCATCGACTCAATCTTTGCTCGTTAGGTAGGTTGTCAGATCGACACGAGCCAAATACAAGATTGTGTTGGTATCGGGAAAAGTGCATACCTCACAGAATGGCGCACCAAGATCAAGGTGACGTTAGCTGGCTCTTTAGTTTATTACTTCCATGCGTGGGTGGGAAAGCTCGTTGGTCAAGATGTTATATTGGGTATGGATTTTATGATCCCAGCTGGTGTTCGATTGGACGTCGCCCTAAGTCTGCCTGATGAAGTAATAATCCCATTAGAAGGCCACCGACAGATGTATGGATCGAGTGGAAATTATATGAAACTTGATCAGTACGAGCAGATCCCAGTAGGTCAATCTGCTGAGGTTCGGATTCGTGATCAGCTTTTTAGGAAGTTAAGGATTACTCGCGGAAAAAATTGGGTCCCCGCTGTGACTAGGGACGTAGGTAATTTACGGTATCTGTGTATTACGAACGTCGCCGATCATCCGATCATCCTACATGACGATACAATTTTAGGTATCTGGATTAATAAGGATGATGTGACCCGTCGCCCTGGGTTTATTTCGGTGGGCTCTAATCCTTATAAGGAGTGGCAGAATCTCGCGTATCAAGCTTCTACCGATTCTATGCATGACGATCAGGAAAGTGTCGATCAAGGTCCTTTGGTCGAGAAGAAGGATTATCCTATTCCTCAAGTAATTTTGGTACGACCTACGGACTCGATCACGGCATCATTTAGCATCCGGAAGATAGCAGAAGGTGCAAGAAGTGCAAGAAGTGCAAGAGAAGTGCGATCAGAGCCCTCGTGTGAAAGGTCCGACCCTTGGTCTCGAAGTTGAGCGACCTGTTGCAAGAGATGAGACTGGTTAAGATATGTGCGAGCATCCCGTCTCAGCCGATCACGGTGAATTCGGTGTGATTCCTACCGATGATCAAGTGTGCTACCATGAAGGAGTAGATTTGTTTGTGGAAGAGCTGTAGAAATAGTTTGCTACACTGCCCGAGGTGTCCGCAAGTACCGAAGAAGTGACCAAGGATGATTTGCAAGTCGGTGATCCATTGATCAACACAGGAGAGGAAATTGATCAGCTTCGCGATATAATTTGGGCGAAGAAACATCTGTTGATTGGAAAATGAAACGCGCTTCCCCCTGCTGCACGTGGAGTTGTTCGTGATATTGACGTTGTCAATGCGCGCCCGATCGCTCAAAAGTGTCGGAAAGTTGCTCCACAATTTTGCGAGAAGTTATCAACCTTGATCAAGGGGTTAGTGGCTACGAAGATCATCCATCCATCTACATCACCCTGGGCATCACCTATAGTGATCATCGTGAAGAAGAATGGGGTTGATATTCGATTGTGTATCGACTATCGCGCGGTGAATCAACTCACGCGTAGGATGGTGTACCCTATGCCTCTGATCTCTGATTTGCTCCAAGATTTGGATAAAGCGTTGTGGTTTTGCTCTTTGGATGTGGCAAGTGGTTTTTAGGTCGTGTCTATGACCGATAGAGCACGTCAGATTTCAGATTTTGTCACTCCGTTTGGATTGTTTGAGTGGAATCGGATGCCCTTTGGCCTAAAGAGTGCTCCGAAGATCTACCAGCGGTTTATCGACAATGCATTGTATAGGTATCTCAAGGTTATGGACGGTGCCGATGAGTCAACGGATGTATTCACTGCCGAAGAGCCTGACCAAACACAAGGACCGTCTGTATTGCAGCGACGATCCTATATTGACGATATTTTAATCCCTACACCTACTTGGGAGGACTTCTGTGAAAAGGTTCGAAATCTACTGGAAAAGTGTGATCAGGGGAACTTGTCGATCAGCGTGACCAAATCGTACTGGGGGCGGAGCGAAGTTCCTTTTTTGGGACATCACGTCTCTAGCCGTGGTCTAGAAACAAATCCGAAGAAATTTGATGATCTGATTGATTTGCCTTTCCTGGTACTTTGCGTGCTATGCAATCTTTTTTGGGGATTCTAAATTACTACCGTCGATTTAGCGAAGACTTCGCGATCTATGCTGCAGTACTCTATGAGTTACGAGAAATATATTATCAATAATTAAAGAGTCAATCATCGATGGATGATAGCCCGGCTCGCGAAGACGATCGATTAACCAGGGCGCGAGTGGCATTCAGCATGCTGAAAGCGAAGATCGCGTCGTCCCCAACCCTACGCCATTTCGATCAAGCCAAAACGCCGGTGATCGTGGTTTATGTAAGTAAGTGGGAAGTGTCTGCCGCGTTAGTGCAAGAGCATGATCACATATATTGCCCCGTCGCATTTGCTAGCCGGACACTGAAGAGCGGTGAGCTGAATTACATCCCCGTCAAAAAGGAAGTGTTGGCTCTTCTTCGGATTCTGGACGTCTACTTTACGATTCTGGTCGGAAAGGCGATCACTGTCCTGTCACGTAGAAGAACCACAATGAAGTGGTTATTGACATCCAACGGGCTAGACGGACGATTGGGGAGATAGATGGGCTGCGATATTGTCACAATGGGACTTGGAGGTCAAGAAATGTGTGCATGGAGAAGAGGAGGTACTAGGGGCGTTAGCCGCACGTATTACTCCTCGCGCCGAAATTGATGAAGCCCTGATTGCGATCGCACCAAAAAAGAAACCTCGCCAGATGATTGAAGTACCACCTCCTATGGTTGATAAAGGCGAAGATCTCTACGTGATCAGTTTGGATGGATCTGCAAGCGTTAAGCGATGTGTTGGTGCATTTGGTGCTATTGTGTAGAAATTGCCGGAGTAGAAAATCATGATCGCGGTTGCTGATCATGCACCCAACATCACGGTGAATGAAGAAGAGTACCATGGATTGCTGTTAAGTTTGGATATACTAGCTCAATATCCCAAAGGAAGGGTGATCGTGTGTGGAGACTCGAATTTGGTGATCAGGCAAATGCGTGGCGAAATAGAGTGCAAGGCTCCGCGATTGAAAGTATTGCAGCAGCGTGCGCTAAAACTACTTCTCGAATGGCCTGATCATATGATCTAGTGCACGTCAAAAGAGAGTGGAATAAGAGTGCCGATCATATCACCACTATGGCCATGCAGGGTAGAACAAGATGTGATATTGATGACGAAAAACAGTTGGAAGAATTGATGATCTCAACAGATTGTCAGAAGTGATTACATGGAAGGAAGATCCCACTGTCCCACAAGTCCTGGTGACGACGCGATCACGTAACCTCCGTCAAACTCGATCGTCAACGTGGCCCGAAGTATCCATAGAAGGGATAAGGGAGGAACGTGTGAAAAAGGCGCAAGATGAAGAGCAGTGGATCTGTGATTTGCAATATTACTTGCATGGAAACGTTTCACAATTGAGCGCAGACGAGGTGAAAGATTGTGCGAAAATCGCCGACAACTAAGATGTCGATGATCAAGGGTTGAAGATCTACTGTGGAAGTATGGCTAAAGGAAAAGCCAGCGGTGAACAAGGTGATCGAGACGATCGACACTCTTTGATCAAGCTGGTCTTACCTGAAACCCTACATTCGGATGTCCTCCACCATTATCATGTGAGTTTGGAGGGAGGACACCAGGGTATAGGACGTACATATTAGCGGATCAGACGATATTTTCATTGGAGTGGTCTATTTCGCAGCGAGCAAAGATTTGTTGGACAATGCGTAGATTGTGAGACGGGGAAGGACCAGCCTACGATCACGAGCATGTTGCCGGGGAATATCGAGGCTACGTACCCATTCCAAGTGATAGCCATGGATCATATCCCGTCGCTGCCCCGATAGACTGATGGACATACGGAACTGCTGATTTGGACTGATTTGTTCACGGGTATGGTGATCGCGAAAGGAATCGTCCCGCACAGCGCAGAAAGTCGCCGAAAATTATGAAGAATGTGTATTTCGACGATTTGGGGCTAGCGAGGTGATCAGGCACGATCGAGACCCGGTTTTATGTCCGAAGTATTTCGTGCGTTCAACAAGATCGTGGAACAACGACAGAGTGCCACTATGGCATATCGTCCACAGGTGAACGGCAAGGCAGAAAGAACGGTGCAAACAATCACACGAGCGATCAATATGTATGTATCGGACGTCGGTCAGAAAGATTGGATCTCGTATGCAGAGCGAATGAGATTCGCGCTAAATTCGACCCCTGATCGCATTCGTGGAGAACCACCATTTTATTTGGAGTATGGGTGGGATCCGCAATCATCGTTGGAATCAACTTTGCAACTTGGTGGAATTTGGCGTAAAAACCGTGATGCTCGTTGGTGAAGATATAGGCTGCGGAAAGACTACCGTTACGCCCGTGATCAAGTGAGCACTCGATTGCACCAAGCAGTAGCTGATCGAGTGAAAAGCATAATGATCAAGTGACACCGCAAAAGATCGAAGCTGGGTCGAGTGTCTGGTTATACCTCGATCGGGTGAAAGAAGGGTTCGCGAAGACACTGGCGCATATGTGGCATGGACCCTTCAGAGTCGATGAGTTGATCGGTGATCATTCTGCAAGATTGATTACGGCTGGCACCGACTATCGCATATTCCCAGTGGTACACCTGTCCAAGTTGAAATTGGTCAAGGAATTCCCAGATCGACCCACTAATGTGCTAGCAGCTGGGGTAGAAGATCGTTTTGATTTCGATGAAGCTTTATTACCCGAGGACAGCTCGGAAAGGACCCTAGAGCCGGACGAATTTGAAGTTGATCGCATCACTGATGTCCGATCTGGTCGGAAGACCAGGTACGGTAGAACGTTATGCGAATATCAAGGCTACTGGAAGGGGTATGATGAGCCGTCATGGGTAGACGAGGCAGATCTGAACTGCGATGCTCTGATCAAGGACTTTGAACGGAAGTTGAGTAACAGAAATCGGTTTGACGTGATGCAAGTGGACGAAGAGTACAACTAACGCATGATCGGTGAGCTGATTTATGAAATTATGATTGAAGAACCTTGGATTGGAGAAGAACGATTGACGAAACTCACGATTAATGGAGAAATGATGACTGACTTGAAGTGGTGAATTTACGAGGGATATTGCGAGATATGGCGGTGGAGCAACGGCAGATGAGCCGATGGAAGACCGATTTATGTTATGCATGAAAGTGACGAAGCAACCGTTGGAAATGGTAATATCAAGAGTGTTTATTGATTAAAGAAGAAGTGATCAGACAGCTAACCTGACCAATAGAACTTACGACAAAGGCGAGGGATGTTCCGGACGGGATGATTATCAGGAGAAAGGCGATATTGAATCCTCCAAGGCTCATATGCATCAGCCTCACGCAGCGCGTCCGGTAATGTCCGAGGTGGTGGGTCCGATAAGAACCCTGGTACCATGACCATCGTCGGCTGGATCATACTTCAGAGGACGGTTCCGAGCACAATGGGAGATCGACGGGCCAAGCAAATGTCGAGATCACACTTCCCGTCGAGCATGCCCTGCAGGACGAATTCCACGACCTTCTTCCACGATGCCCCGGTGCGGCTTCTGCGCTAACGACGACCTTGATAATACTCTTGGAAGAAGTCGTTGCGCTCTCGGAGGCTTTTATCTATTGGGAGATAATGCGTCGACTCCCATATAGCCTGCGCGTGATGGTCTAGAAATGACTGGTACTTCCCTTCAAAGTCGGCAAACCAGCCGACTGAGCGAAAGATACGGATGGCAACATGATCTTGAAAGACTCCCAGAGACGTCGCGAGTACAGCAGATCTACCTCCGGCTGGGTGATCAGGTGACTACACCACTGATCATCCGAAGGGGCGCGCGTGGCAACTGGAAACAACCATCCCTCCGGGAATGTCAAGTAGTCGAAGACCACTTGTACCGAGACGTTGGTCAGATCAAAACCGCTAAGTTGACACGGAGTCCACGGCAAGATGTCTTCATCTGCTGCACCATCAGGCACCAAGATCAACGACTTGTAGTCACCCGTGCGAGGGAAAAAGAACCCCGAAGAGCCTTGATCAAGCGATCCTTCACTCCCGAATTCGCTGATCCTGGGACTGGATAAAATTTGCATGCCGATCAAGGCAGGGAAACCGCCTTGACTGTCATCTGGTTGATCGGGATCATTCGAACGATCATCATCTAATTTTTATTCTGAAATGGGAAGAACTTGGCGTTTCCGTTTGGTCCGAGATTTGAATTGCGAACGTTGAGCACGTCTCTTGGGAGAAGAAGTGGCCCAAATGATGGAATCTTCTGGCGAATCACCTTGAAGGTCAGCCGACGAGCTTGCAACTTGATCAGAGCTCACGACGCCGGCCATTTGTAGTGAACCACCAGCCAACACGGATTGGAGACGCGAGTGGAACGCCTGCAATTGCACATTTTTATCTTGAGTCTGGCGCAACTTGTCGTGCAGTGCGTCGATATCTGCAGACAAGTAATCGAAGCGGCGCCACGCTGCCGGAATTTCCGCCTTTAACTTGGAATTCTCGGTGCGTAGACCCTCCAGATTGGTCCTACTAGCTGACGCCCCAGCGACTCAATCACATATCTCATCCATCTGGGCTATTATAGCGAAATAAAAAAAATATTCGTCCATTTTCAAGCGATTGGATTCATTTTCCTTCCGGATGCGATCGATTTGTTGCTTACGTCTCTCAGCCTCGGAGTTGAGCCTGAGCGCCTTCTCGATCAAGCGCTGGTTCTTGGCTACGGCTTGATCGTACGCTTCTTGTAGCACGCCCAAGCGCTGTTGGAGTTGATTAATCATCACTTGCTCAGGGAGTGCCACAAGACGCGAGATCTCTTGCGCGTGATCACCAATGGTCTCCTCTTGAACAGAAAACAGATAGTGGTCCTGATCGCGGCCGTCCTCCAGATCGCGGATCTGAGCGCGTTGGTCAGCTATAGTTGCCTCAGCAGCCTTTAGCTTGGACTTGAGATCTTTGACCGCCGCGCGGACAAAATCACGCAGGGGCGCAAGCTGCTCACGAGCCCGCTTGATCTCATCATCGCGATCAGCAACTTTACGGTTGGAGCATGCGAGTTGCTTTCGAAGCATCGGGACAGTGTCGAACTCGAACACCGAGAGAGAGTTGGATAACACGACGACCTCCTCATCTCGCTCGCGGAGCGCCTATTGTAGAGTGTATGCTTGATTGACCGCAGCGATCAGCTCATCGGCCTTAGACCGATAGAGGGCAAGAACGCTGTTCGTGTTCGCTGGAGCGCTGTTAGTGCTCGCCGAAGCGCTGTTCGTGATCGTTCGCATCCTTGACGTGTCGGGGGAAATGTGGAAATGACTGATCAAGAGAGCCAGATCGCTTATGTCACGGTTGGTGGATGATGAATGCATGAGCATGATGGGCAGACCATTGAGTGGCAACGGCCTGATCGATGTGACTTGATCGATGGGAGAAAGGGCAGATTGATGGGTGCTGACTGCCTGACCAATAATGTCATGATTGATGGGTGTGGACAACACAATCAACGGTGGTGTGATCAATTGGTGGCAGCGGCATTGGCATGGTAGACCCCCGTCCCAACCGCTGTACGGCTGGGACGAGGTTCAGGGGTGGCTTTGGTGAAGTGTACCATAAAATTGGTGCATAATTGTGGATGTGACTGTGGACACAACTGTGTGTGTAACTGTGTGTACGATTGTGTGTACAACTGTGTATACAACTGTGTGTACAACTGTGGTGGACATGGAAGGGAAATGGATGGGGCATCGTGAGAAGGGACGACTAGGTACGGGTACTTAACGGAAAGCGATGGACGACGAAAAGAATCAGTTCGACTGGTCGGTAAAGCACATTGGAATAGGTGGTTCTGATTGGTTGAAATTAGGTAATTGGTAGAATATAGGCACTAATTGTAGCCGGTGCGTACACGCACGGTGCGGCTAGCGCACAGAGGAAGACTTTCCTAAAGTGGCGATGTGCCGCTACTTAGCCGATAAGCCCTTATAAAAGGGCTTAGTAAGAGAGAACTCTCTTACTCGGGGCCAAGATTCCACTTTGGTTTACTAGTTAGTACAAGCTAACGCCTTAACACAAGGCTCCCTTAATAAGGGGGTAGCAAAGGGAAGAACTTCCTTTACGCTACTACACTCACTACGCGCGCGACCGGTAAAGGTCGAGCGTCCTGTAGTTTTTGAGTGAAATGTAAACTGAATGTATGTTTAATATGTAATTAGCCTAAATTAATTTAAACTAATGTAAACTATATGTAATACTAAGTAGAACTTACTAAATGCGTACCCTAGCTAAAATGTAGTGTACACCACCTGTGTACTAACACGTGGCTGGCTGCCACGCCTCCACCAAGGGCTCCTGACCTGACTGGTTAGAATAACCAATGGTCCAAAACCTTTCGGACCGTCCAATACTGACCCTAACAATAGTGTATTCACGTACACCACATACTAAATGTAACCAGAATGTAACCCTGTTACATCCTCCCCCATCAAGACTATTTCTTACGCAATAAATCAAATTTAGTTGGAGAACTCCAACTGCCAGAACCTCTGGCTAACCATGAGCACCTTTAGTGGTGCTGAGGATTCTCCTCGAGAAGAGGATGTAGACTAGTCTGATAACTCGGAGGTGGATACCCTTGGGTATATCTCCCCAAAAGCTGACCGCTACGACAACACCGAACGGCGATGTCGGCAGCCTAATCCGTTCCCCACACGTGGGGAAAATCCACTAGCTAGTTCGCCACCCCTGCCAATGTCGGATGATACATCCGGATCGCCGAAGGAGATCATCACCAATGAGCTGGACGCAGCTCAAGAAACCCCACTTGCCGCACAGACACGAAGGTATGCGTTACGCGCCCCCAAACGCCCGCCACGGGCGGCATATAATTTTGAAGGTCCTCGTGACCTTCCAAAGTGGGCTAGGAGTATGGTAAGGAATGGTTTAGCATTCTATACCCCTGGCTCTGCGGCTGAACAGCCGTATCAATGCGAACGCCGGGAGAAACTCCGGCAACAACCGCTTACGCAAAAGCAGTTCACTAGAGTCTCATACCGAGAACGCCTCGACAGGCAGGCACAGGGTGCCCCTGTTGAAAACCTCCGCGAGGTTTTTATCATTCTCTCTCCGGGAGAAAATGCCGAAGATACAGAAAAAAAATTCCGCGCTTGGGCGGAAGGGGAGAAGCTCCTCCCCAGCTTTAATGAGCTGCACAACAGCTATCCCCGTCGTGACGCTTGGGTGGAGAGGGCGTTGCGCATGGCATTCTCCAGAGCCAAAGCGATGGAGCTATTACGTGCCCCTTATCGCACGCGCTACGCCAGAGACCCTGCCCCCACCGCGGTGCCAGAGGACAGTGTGAGCGCCACATCTGCCTCCGGCGAGCTCCCAACTACTGGGAGTGAAGGGGCTTCTCGCTCCCCTTTGGTCGTTGACCCGCAGCGGGATTCGCCCGCTCGAAAACGTCAACGACGTCACGGCAATCCTGCCGTAGGGGAGTCTCGGACTCCCACGAACTCTTTGAGTGTGGATAACCCTTTTACTTCAGCAGAGACTGGGTTTGACCCCCATGATGGCGTCGCGCAATCAGCCGCTCCACATGAAAGTGTGGAGTACTCTCCTCATCGAGCATTGGAGGAGGAGGTCGCGCAATTGCGACGTGAGATTCGCGAGCGCTGTGATCGACACAGCCTTCGCATCCATGATCTCCACGAGGGACTCCGCGATGAGTGGGATGCCACTTAACGCTTCGAGAGGCGGCTTTCCACTATCGAGACGACCGTTGCGCAACTTCGTGGTCGCATTTTAGCCCTGTCGGGCTTCCTCTGCCCTGCCGTGTCTTACGGCTCTTAAGGCTATTCGCCTTACCAACCCCCTAGAAGAGGGGACCCGCCTCCGGGTCCTGGTATGGCTTAAGCATACCCACATAGTAGGTTGGATGCGTACGCATCACCTTCGGGATGTCCAAGGTATACGATGAGCCCTTTCGGGCTAGTACATTAAAAGGCCCCACAAGCCTGGGGCGCAGTTTATTCCACAGCACGTTGGAAACTGCATGTGTAGGAAGATTCTTAGCGTTTAATAAAACACTTTCTCCTACTTTGTAAACCTTGTCGTTACTCCTCCCCTTGCGGTCAGCTTGCTCCTTCTGCTTGTCTTGGCTTTCCTCCATGGCATCGCAGACGTGTCGTAAGACACTAAGGCGCGTCGATAAAAACTTATCGATGTGCTTTCGCACAGATACAGGGCTGACATCGGGTAATCCTCCCCCCTCAAGACCTGGTCCACACACACGTGGCGTCAACGGAACCCTCGGATTCACTAATCCGTTTAAGTAAAGCGGGGTGAACCCCGTAGATGAATGAGCCGAATTGTTGATAGCAAATTCGGCCATCGTAAGCATCTCACTCCAACTCTTTGGAGAATCCGGACATAAACTCCGGAGAATATCCTCCACAACGCGGTTAACGCGTTCCGTTTGACCGTCCGTCTGCGGATGATCCGCAGTGTCACCTTCGCGGTATCCGCCCGCACTCCATCCTTTCCGATGAAGCAACCGGGAAAGGAATTCCCTCAGCACCAAATATACATTTGTATGCGTTCGCATATAACTTATGCTCTCGCATACATTCGAGCACAGCTCGAAGGTGTATAAGGTGCGTCTAAACATCAGACGAGTCGCCTTCCGCACGAATATGAACGAATATATCGTCGAAGTACGTCTGAGCGTCCTTCCTATGATGGCGGAAGAGTTGAGTCACCAAGCGATTGAAAGTCGCTGGTGCATTTGAAAGCCCTTGTGGCATAACAAGCCACTCCCACAGCATGCCACTAGGCGTGCTAACCGCTGTCACGGAATATCGGACGCTCGCATGAGCACCTGATAATACCCGTCCACCAGATCTAAGGCACTGTATACAGTACAGCCAGCGATATTGTTCTGGAGGACATCCTTCTGAGGAATCGGAGTCTGCATGGGTACAGTAGCTGCATTAAGCTTGTTATACGCATGCACAATGCGCCACTTTCCGTTAGGTTTACGAACACAAAAAGTGGGAGATGAGTGAGGAGACTTGCTCTCCCTTACCATCCCTGCCTCTTCTTTCCCCTTGAAGAATGCGTCGATGACGTCGCATTGCTCCTTGGGGAGAGGCCACTGCCTAGTGACGCAGTATTTGGTTCCAGTAACCAAATCGATTTCATGTCGGACTCCCCGATCCGGTGGTAACCCCATCGGCGGGTTGTCAGTAATGACATCTCCAAATTCCTTTAATAAGGAATGGTAAGGGTCCTCAGGATCCGCGAGGATCTTGAGGCCGCTTCGGGCATTTAATGCCTGTTTTGTTTTCACCAAAACTGACTCGTACATCGTGGATGAGGAGTTCAACTCTTCTTCCGGACGCAACACGACGACCTCGTCGATTTCATCTGATTTCAAAGCAGTCTCAAACTCATTGAAGGACATCTCCTCCAACGACAACAGTTCGCCTACCCCAGGCAACCGTTCCAGGCTTACGCCTTCTGTGACAATACCTGTCACACTATTCAGCATCCGATAGGACTGCTGACTACTGACCTCGGGACTCATCCTGAGGCCCGAGATGGGGGGAGTCAATTTTTTTTGCCCCATCTATCGGAAGCGCCACGCGCCTATCCACAGAGGTCTCCACCTCTACCACCTGTGACTCGCCGGTCTCACCTATAACGGCGTAGTCGGAATCATTTCCGACGTGCGAAAGAGACAAACTTCGGGTCTCTTCGCTTGGAAGCGCCTCGCGCTTAACCACAGGGGTCTCTACCCCTACCACTGGAGTCGCAACTTGTTCGCCGGACACGGCGTGGTCGGAATCAACTCCGACCTGTAGAAGAGACGAACTTCGGGTCTCTTCTCTAAGCGCCTCGCGCTTACTCTCAGAGGAATCCACCTCTATCACTGGCGACTCACCATTCTCGCCTATATCGGCGCGGGGATTAACCGCCAAATACCCCTCGTTAAGGAACTCTTCCTTAACGCCATTGGGAATGATCATTTCAGACATCCCTATCTCTGGCATCTCACGCCAGAATCACTTTTGCGATCGAGCAAAGGTGGGTTCATGACTCGCCAATGCTTCACCCGACCGCGGGTGCGTTGAGCCAATGGACTTATGTGGAGAAGCGTGCCAAAAATTTGGCACACTTCTGGTCAAGTTTTGTCAAGACATTTGGTGTAATTGCGGATTGGTTTAAACAAGGGGGGCTTTTCAGCCTATCAGACTCAAGAAGTGTCAAGAACGCAAGTTTTGGTGAGTCACCCGACTTTGGGTATTTTACATATTTTAGTGGGGGTACATTTAGGGACTATAGGGTAGTAGTATTTTAGTTGTGGTTTTACCTTTTAGGACAGAGGTTATACCTTTAACTAAGGAAATCTTTTAGCTTTCGGATAAGTGGCTGAAACCTCTACTGGTCTTGGTTCACACCACAGCTAGGGGTCGCCGTTCTTCCCTTTTCGTACACTAGTCGCCTCCGCCCGCCGCGGAGTGTTTGGGGGCAGAGGGTCGAATTATCCCCTCTCGCCCATTATACCCGGTATGGACGCGCCGCACGCGCACTTTGGCCCACCGGAAGTCCCTCGACGGGAGTACGATTTGGCGATCTCAACACCTCAACTCTAGTACGTTTGGAACGTGCTATTCACTGGATTGGTCTTGGCGTGGAGATATCGCTTGTGGAGTTTCACGAGCATATTGGGTCTTTACGCGGACATATTGACTTGTTTTAATATTGGTTGGAAACTAGACCGGTTTTGGTCTTATTTCGTATTGGTCAGGAGCTAGACCGGAACGGTCGGTCTACTCTCTATTATTTCGTATTGGTCAGGTCTTGATCGTTTGGACGATCGACCTATTGGAAGTTATCTCTTGGAAGTGTTTTTGGTCTGTTTGTGTCTGGGGTGAAGAGTTCCGCCCCAGAGATACCTACCCAGATCGGTCTTCTATATTCAAGACCGCTTCGATCCAATCTGCGATCCCGATCCACCGAGTGTGTAACTAGCCCATTCCATCGGGTACACAAGGTGAGATGGACACTAAACAATCGGACCAAGTGGGTTCTGATGACGACCGGTCGTCTGCTTGCAGCGGACGATCGGACCAGATCTCGAGTGGTGGTCCGCGGAGTACCCCCTCCGAAAGTTGGAAGGCTGGGCGCGATGGTGCTAGTCAGGTTATCGATGCTAATGTTTTCGATTTCGAATGTGACTCCACCACAATGGTGCGCGTGCCCGGATCACTTGGTGATCGTGGATATCACCGTGCTGATATTCCATCAAAAATTGGATTCGAAGATTTGAATGATTTGAATATGGAGTCGTTCTGGAGAGGACGTAAGGAAATGCTATCGCCTTACGTTCTCGCTGTTGATAAAGATGGCGATGTCCGATCTGGCCTGGCGGAGGACCAGATCGGGACTATAACAGGTCTTGCTATAGTTCCGGAAAGGATCAGGACCTTGGTCCTGATCCTATGTATATGAATGAAAAAATTGATGGAAAACTAAAAGATGAAAATTACTTGGAGGCTGACTGGAACGATCCGGTCTACCTCCCTAAAGTCACCAAAGTACCCAAGGTGCCCAGAAAAGGGCTTGGAATGCCACCCGACGAAGACGACTTCGAAGAAAATTCGAAGGTCGGGGATGAGGCTATCACCGAACAAGACCTGGACAAGATGTATTATGTTTTTGAATTGAAGCGATTTGTTCGCCAAAACCAGGTCTTTCGGGTGTTGGACCTCCATATTCCCGACCGTCTTCTCGGTCCCACTACCGAGCCAATCCAGAGTGATCGACCATTACTGCTCGTCAAGAATTTGGTGGCGATGTTGGCGGAGGTTGGCATTAAAATGCAGAACCCCGCCGGTGTCAATAAATTGTATGAATTTGATGCTTGGAGACTGGAGGCGTCGATGTCGGACCTCCACGACCGTTTGGTGCCACTGGTGGGGGCGGTTTGCCGCCCAACTCCCACCACGGCAATGAAGGTCACCGAAGCCTCCACAGAGCTTGTTGACATTGGTTCCGATGATGAGTCGATCTACCAGTCTCCACCGGCTTCTAACAGCTCATCAGAGTTGGATACCGGTGTCGAGCGGATGACCATGGGGGTGGACCATGCCCGGTCTGAACAAAAAAGGGACATGCGGCAGCAAGGGGCTGTTTGCCATTCGGGGCTCCGGCAAGCCCCACAGGTCTCAGTTCCGCAAAAGGAGGGTATCAACACGTTGCCCATGACGCCAGCCAACGTCCAAGCCATGTTTGAGACGATGATGCAACGTTTCATGGAAGAACGGGTTAGACCACCTATGCGCCCACATGTCCAAGACCGGTCTACCTGTCAAGGTGTCAATGTTTGCAAAGATGTGGATATGGAATCGGTAACATCTATGGATAAGCCTATTAGAAGTGATAAACCAACCGGCAAGGGAAGGCGCAAGCCGCAACCGGCAAGACCGCGTAGACCAAGCAAGACAAGTGACTGTGATATGGAGTCGGTCGGCGGTCTTGACGACCATGGTGGGTCGGATGGTAGAGGCGCAGGCAAGGTGCGCAAGGATAACCTAGCCTCCACTACTGCCTACGACTTTGGATCTGCTGCGATTCCACGCATCCGTATGGCCGCGACGACCGACCTCAAGGACTTCACCGGCAAGGATGCTGATGAAGACCAGTCCCGGTCTTGGTTCATTCGGGTCAAGTCTGCGTTCCTGCGAGACCAGACCCCAAAAAGCGAACGTTGTTTAATCTTCCGGGATTTGTTAAAAGGACCGGCTGCGAACTGGATTCAACAGTTGGGTCGGGGCGTCCGGTCTGACTGGGACCTGTTATGTGCGGAGTTTGAAGGTCAATATTGTAACTCCGGATTTTCAAGCGCCCGTAAGTACCACCATATGCAGAAGAGGGCCGACGAAACACCGATCGAGTATTTGCATCGGTTGAACGTGGCTGCACTTCGCGCCGGCATAACAATCAAAGAGAATAACCCGCCGAACGGTGCCGCCTTAGAACATGTGGGTCACTATATTAGTACCCTTGACGATCAAGAACTGGCGGACCAGCTTACTCTACTGCGTCTTAAGGATGCGGGCGAAGTCGAACAGATCCTGCGGACGTTACAACAGTCGCGTAGTATGAGAGCGAAGACCTCTGGTGGATCAGGTCGCTATCGTTCCAAGACCCATACCGATCCGGTCAAGAGACCTTGTACCAGACCGACCTGAGCGGTCAAGGCAATTGTAGCCGAAAACAGCACGG
>CM047580.1:39302312-39393197 GCA_026184515.1 Peronosclerospora sorghi | reverse complement strand
GGGCGCGATGGTGCTAGTCAGGTTATCGATGCTAATGTTTTCGATTTAGAACTTGACTCCACCACACTTACGAACACAAAAAGTGGGAGATGAGTGGGGAGACTTGCTCTCCCGTACCATCCCTGCCTCTTCTTTCCCCTTGAAGAATGCGTCGATGACGTCGCATTGCTCCTTGGGGAGAGGCCACTGCATAGTGACGCAGTATTTGGTTCCAGGAACCAAATCGATTTCATGTCGGACTCCCCGATCCGGTGGTAACCCCATCGGCGGGTTGTCACTAATGACATCTCCGAATTTTTTAAGTAAGGAATGGTAAGGTTCATCGGGATCCGGAAGAATCTTGAGGACGCTTCGGCATTCAATGCCTGTTTGGTTTGCACCAAAACTGACTCGTCCATCGTGGATGAGGACTTCAACTCCTCTTCCGGACGCAACACGACAATCTCGTCGAGTTCACCTGCTTTCACATACGTCTCAAACTCGTTGAAGGACATCTCCTCCAACGACAACAGTTCGTCTACCCCAGGCAACCGTTCCAGGCTTACGCCTTATGTGACAACACCTGTCACACTATTCAGCATCCGGTAGGACTGCTGACTACTGGCCTCGGGACTCATCCCGGGACCCAGATAGGGGGAGTCAATTTCCCCATCTATTGGAAGCGCATCGCGCCTATCCACAGAGGTCGCTACCTCTACCACCGGTGACTCGCCGGCCTCACCTAAAAGGCGTGGTTGGAATCAATTCCGACGTGCGAAAGAGACGAACTTCGGGTCTCTTTGCTTGGAAGCGCCTCTCGCTTAACCACAGCACAGGGGTCTCTACCCCTACCACTGGAGTCGCAACTTGTTCGCCGAACACGGCGTGGTCGGAATCAGTTCCGACCTGTAAAGGAGACAAACTACGGGTCTCTTCTCTAGGAAGCGCCTCGCACTTAACCTCATCGGAATCCACCTCTACCACTGGCGACTTACTAGGCTCGCTTATATCGGCGTGGGGATTAACTGCCGAATCCCCCTCGTCAAGGAACCCTTCCTTGACCTCATTGGGATTGATCATTTCAGACATCCCAATTTCTGGCATCTCACGCCAGAATCGCTTTTGCGATCGAGCAAAGTTGGATTCATGACTCGCCAATGCTTCACCCGACCGCTGGTGCGTTGATCCTATGGACTTAGCCTTCCAGTCTATCCATGGCTCGTGGCGTTCCAGCCACTTCATGCCCAGAATGAGGTCATACCTCGAGTCCAAATCCAGGAATAGGCAACGTTCTAAGCTGTCAAAGTCTGCAAACTTCAGCTTAAGGTCAATAGAGACCTTGGGTAGAGAAACCTGTACACCCGTCGCTAGACGGACCGTGACAACGTCACGAGAACGTGCCTCTAGGGCCTCGGCATACGGCCGAATCTTCTCCACAGAAGCCCGTCTGACATAATCGTCAGACGCTCCAGATTTTAGCAAGACTTTCCAAGGCTTATCAAAGCCTTTCACGCCCGCAAGGACTACCAGCAAACCTGGCTGGTACACCAACTCGGTGCTAGAAAGCACCGCTTCTCTCGGGGCTTTGTGCTGTCGTCCCCTACCTGGGGTTTAACAGCACTGAGAGATCCCCCAGTAGGTCGCCCCGCACCTACTGGGAGCCGTCGTTTACCGATGGCTTGGGCAAGGGCTTTTTCCCCACCCTTGGCCCCTTGTAGCGAGTATCTCGCTGGGGATTTTTCGGACATTTGTTCCGCAGATGATCCGTGCTTCCACACAGGAAGCATCTCAGCAGCCCATGCCGCTGCAGAATTGAAAGGAGCTCCGCTTCGAAGCCCTGCGGGAAGTAGTCAGAGTGGCTCCTAGCGGGAGGTTTCTCTTCCGCTTCGAATCCCTGCGGAAAGTAGTCAGAGTGGCTCCTAGCGGGAGGTTTCTCTTCCGCTTCGACCTGACTCAGGTCCATCGGTTCGGGACTCACCTTAGAGGAACGAAAGTTCCTCTCGGCGTTAAACACCATCTTAAACGCCTCCTTCATGGATTGGGGTCGGCATCGGAACAGTTCCGAACGTGCTGGCCCTTCTTTCAGGCCTCCCATGAAGACGGGAATGGACACATCGTTCGCATACGCTTTCGCGTATATCCCTGCCAACAGGGTCTTCAGCTCTTGGAAGTATGTCTCCAAGTCCCTAGTGCCCTGACGGCACCTCAAAAACGCCAGCGGATTCTGGAAAACCAGATCAGGCGTGTCGTACATGTCCATAAGCTTCTGCTTAAGGAGTTCCCAGGTTGGGAACACGTCCTTGACCGAATCCGGACACGTAAACGGCCATGTACGGGCTTTTCCCGTAAGATGGGTCAGTGCAAGTCCCACTTTCAAGTGATCCTCGATCACATTCGCTGGGGTAAAGGCCGTTTTGACCTCTCGAAGCCACACATAAAGTTTATCACCTTTTTCACCGGTGAATTCCTTTATCTTAAAGATAACGGAGGGCGCACCCCCGTAGACGCAGAATGACATACGTACACACTTGCCACAAGGTAGAGGAGGGCGTTAACCCTCTCACGTACGGCATCAAAGCCCTGCTCCACTAGATGGCGCGTGCCCGCCGAACCCAGTATGGGTACTAGCCTCTTAAAGGCTTCCTGTTGGACGGGGCTTAACCTAGCCCAATCGTCCTGTTTCATCCTTTGCAGAGGATGTTGTTGTCTACCAACAAAGGTGTTGGATTACTACACGTACTACCAGATGTAGCCGGTGTGTATACGCACGGTGCGGCTATCGCACAGAGGAAGACTTTCCTAAAGCGGCGATGTGCCGCTACTTAGCCGATACGCCCTTATAAAAGGGCTTAGTAAGAGAGTTCTCTCTTACTCGGGGCCAAGATTTCCCTTGGTTTACCAGTTAGAGTTAACTAACGCCTTGAAACAAGGCTTCCCTTAGAAAGGGGGAGTAGGTAAAGGACGGTGTTCCCTTACACTACTACATTCACTTCGCGCGCGACCGGTCGAGGTCGTGCGCCTAGCATTCTTAGTGTTATTTGTAAACTGAATATATATTTAATATGTAATTAGCGTAAATTAATTAAACTGATGTAAACTATATGTAATACTAAGTAGAACTTACTCCATTCGTACCTAGCCGAAATGTAATGTACACACCTGTGCACCAACACGTGGCAGGCAGCCACGCCTCCACCAAGGGCTCCTGCCCTGATTGGTTAAAATAACCAATAGGTCCAAACCTTTCGGACCGGTCAATACTGACCCCAACTCTAGTGTACTTCCTTACACAACATAACTAAATGTAACCAAAATGCAACCCTGTTATATCTGTACTCAACGTTTTTGGCTGGCTGCAATAGTTCTTCTTCGTCTCTGATACATCTTATGATCTCAAATGACATCTGCTACAGTAATGCTACCATCTTCATATTTTCCGACGAAGCCATCGGCAGAAGTAGCCAGGATAAGGTAGATGTCGTGAGGGTACTTGTCACCAGTATCGTATAACAAGCAACCACTTTACGCAATAATGTATCCACAGTGCCATAGTTAACTTCTTCGGTGTTATCATTGGGTGACTGGACAATAGATACCATCGTTATCTTGTCCTAAGGTATCAGATAAACTCGCCATTTCTTAGTGTAGGTGATTCCCACCATAACTTTGACAAGACCTAAATGCTTTAGAACAGAGGTTTGAATCTATTTTTGCCTTTATCTTGCCAAATGCATCCATACTTCGAGCCATTGATCTTCGAATCTGAATGATATTAAAGCAGCCGCTCGATCTGCCAATCCGATCGGATCGGGTGATCGGCAGAGTTTCTTATCAATCTCATTCTCGGCCCATATGATAATACACTTCTCTCAGTTATTAAATATGGCCATCTAGATGGCAAACATTGATAAATCGGTTGTACTAATTTAAACTTGGGAGAAAAAAAATTGCATCCCCCTCAGCAACGTTCTGGAATGGCAGGTTACTGAGCGACTCAAAATCTCTTGGATTCGCTTCCAAAACAATTGTGACCAATTTGAAGCACTTTGATTTCCCCCATTTCTGTTGGCGGCGCCGCTGATCGATAAATTCCAGTCTTTGCAGGTGTCGAACGGCTTTTCCACCGTCTCGCAAAATCCGTCCCAAGAGGTGGTGACCAGATTGTCGTCGATGTAGGTTTGCCTTGTTGATTTCCACTTTCCGATCGAGCTTGTCCACTTTAAGGACGCCAAGTATATTTGTAGGATCCCGATCTACCTTGATCATGCAATATGCTTGTCCATCACTCTCTGATAGATCTGAGGAGCGTTTTTCAATCGATAAGCGTCCTGTTCCACTCAAGGAGACCCAAAGTCGAACAAATTCGGATATTTGAAGGGCCAGATATGTCACTTATACCACCCAAAATTCACTAGCAAATACCCAGCAGACAATACCATAATGCTTTATCAAAATATTAGAGTAGATAGTTGATCAGAGGCCTTTAGAGGGCAATTTTAACCACCAGTTTATTAGCCTGTTTACCGGCAACAGGTAATCAATGTATCGAGTTCCCGCGGGCAACCCCAACTTTTGCGTCGATCGAAAGATCGAAGCGGCACATCTACCGATCAAAAACAGCGATGTTGTAACCTAGACCCAGTCTCAAATATTGGGTATTTGTCCAATATAAAGTGAGCCTACCCACTAGTTGGATCTGAAATTCGTGTGATAGTTTCTTCACCCCAATGTAACAGATCGAGGTGGACTCATGCTGGAACCATAGATCTATGCCCAGAATGGCATCTTGACCTTCCGGTTTGCCCCAACCACGCATTTCAATAATATATTAGCGTTCCAGCCAACTGGATCTGTTAAAACTCAACAAAAATAGCTGAGTGCACTTCACGCAATCAAGACGCACCTGATGACGAAGTTTCAGCGCGGGAGGATCCGCGGAAGGTGTAAAGAGGCGTGCGTCGCGTAAAGGCCACAGAGAGTTCAGTAAGTGTACTCTTAATAAAAATGTAAAAAGGAAAGTAACGTATATTATGTATGGTTACTTAAGTAGCTATCCAGCACTAATGCAACTTAATCTCGTAACCGCTATTATATGAATGAAATGTATGCCGTACCTGAACAGCCAATGGGATTCCACTATTCGGAATAGTGCAAAGTCCAAAATGGATACACACTCTTCCAACAATCCTCCTGGAAGACCGGAGGCTGTGACACCATCACTGCAGGCCTAGCGCTGCACGCAACACTTGAATACGCTGTGCTACGAAGTCCTTGGTCAGTAGATCTGCCAAAATCGTTTCGCTCGGCACGTGGCTCGCCAAAACAATGCCCTTCTTGGTATAATCCTTCAAAAATTTTAACTTGATGTCCACGTGCTTTGAGTTCTCTGCACTCGCTTCATCCTCCAGTTGTCGTATCGCACATTGATTACATTTTAAACACGAGCTGCTTTTTGGCATGCATGCCAATTTCGGCGACCAGCTCTCGCAGCCCTAACGCCTCCTTTCCGGCCATGGCTGCCGCAACAAATTCTGCTTCCGCGGTTGACAGTGCAACCGCCGTCTGCTTCTTGCAGGCCCATCTCACGAGAACTCCATTCACAAACACTACCATCGCCGAAACACTTTTCCGGTACACCTTGTCAGCGGCGAAATCCGCGTCGCTGTAAACCATAATCCGGAGTGGCATTGGTAGATCATCATCATGTTTTAGAATCAACTTGAGATCACTCGTTCCCTTCAAGTACTTGAGAATCCTCTTGGAAATCTTGTAATCGGCTAGCGTGGGTTCATGGGTCTTACGTGTGGCTCGGTGCTCGGCGAACGAAATGTCAGGACGCGTGCACCGGGTGACCCATAACATACTGCCCACAAGCAATTGAAATTTCTTGATGCTTGGTAAATTGTCCTTCGGCTCCACCAACAGAAGTTCTTGGTATTACTTAACGTCATCCAGTGCCAGAACCGGAGTCCGAGCTGGGTTAATCTTCTCCAGCCTGTTCATCTTCAGTATTTCCTTGATTGTTCCTTCTTGATCCAGCTCGTAACCGCTCCTCGGATCACATTGAATACGGATGCCCAGAAACTTGGTATCACTACCCAAGTCTTTCAATTCCAAAACTTGCATGTTGGCAAAAAATTCCAGCACGATCCTCTCACTGGTTCCAGTAACCAGGAGGACTTCAACATATGCTCCAAATACCGCCGTTTCGGCTCCTTGGTGCTTGACGAAAATACATGTGTCCTTGACACATTGCGTGAATCCAAAATTCATTAACGTTTTACACAGGCATTGGTGCCACAGGCGCCCAGCCTGCTTCAATCCGTACAGGTTGCGCTTTAATTTCAGCGCGAGCTCCTTTGTTGATTTTACACCGAAATCACGCAATGTATCCATCGTGATATCCATGCCTAGCGGCGCCTGCAAGTATATTTCCACATCGTCTTCAGATTTGGCCTTGGGGTAGGCACTTGACACATCGCCGTGGCATGCCGCTACCCCCCACACTTGCGCCAACACAAGAATCAACTTGACGTATTCAACTCCATAACGGTTGAAAACGTGAAAAAATAATCGTCTCCAAAAATTTGTTTGTCGCCTCTGGCGACCAGCCGTGCCTTGTACCTCTCAACCGACCCGTTTGCACTGACTTTTTTCTTGTACACCCACTTGTCGGGAGAGGTACCTTGCCCTCAGGGCGGCTAACGACGTCCCACGTTGCGAGATCTTGAAGGGCCTTGAGCTCCTTCATTTCTGCCTGTTTCCACATCTTCGTCTGCGGGCCGCCGTGCGCCTCACGATAATTTCTTGGGTTTGGTTGCATCGTTAAACCACTTGGCGGCTCGCAACCAGGCTCACACACCACATACACTCATAAAACGCTTTCCACATTTTCGTCATTTTCGTCAATTTTTTCCGGAGTCTCATCACTTGGAACGGCCCTTTTGGCCCTCGACGCTTCATATTCTTGACCTTTAGCCATCTTCTTCGACTTCCTGCGCGTCTTCCTGGAGCTTTCTACAACTTTTTCAACGTGTCTTGACTCGGTCTCAGCCTCCGGTGTTCCGTCATTTTCGTTCCCTGGACTTGGCGTATTCAGACTAGTGTTTCTCGAACGCGATTCGGCCATTTCCTCGAGTTCTTGGCTGCGTTCACCCTTCAACATCTTGGTTATTTTCTCACTTGTTTCTGCACTGAGTGTCTCGATCGCGGTGACGTGCCGTGTCACCACGACCACCCTGTCCTTCATCAGCAGCACCTTGAAACCCTTGGTTTCATCACTCTTGCCCAGAATTAGGACGCGCTCGGCATGTTTTGCCAGCGTCTTCTTCTTCGGGTCCCGCCAAACCATGCACGGGGACCCAAAAACCACGATATCATTTACTGCCGGCCTCTTGCCGGTCAGTACTTCCAATGGTGAAATTCGCCCGATATTCGATCTTGTCGGAGTACGGTTGAGTATGTACGCAGTATACTCAGCCGCCTCCGACCAATAAGTTAGGGGTACCCCGGACCCAAATATCATGCACCGGGCCATGTTGAAAATGGTCCGGTTCATTCGCACTGCCTTACCATTTAAGGCAGGATTTCCCGGTTCAGTCACTTGGCGGCGGATACCGGTCTGTTTGCAAAACAGATCGACGTCCCGATACTCTCCGCCACCATCAGTGCGCAACACGTGAACTCTGCACGACCACTAGTTCTCGAACCAGTCGATAAAATGTCCGAACATCCTTTCCGCCATGTCCTTGGTTCGCGCCGCGAAAACCCTTACATAATTTGAGTGGTGATCGACAAAAACAACCAAATAACGATTACTTCGCCTGTCGCGGGGAGTGATCGGACCCTTGAGGTCACTGCAGATCACTCCTCCGATGCGGTCTATCGGGGCGTTGCTGCCCGAATCTACCTTCGATTTAACCTTCCTGGTTGCCTTCCCCTCGGCACACGTAAGCCAATTTGGCCTATTCGTGTCCGTCAAAGCAATACCAGATCTGGGGTCCCTGGCCAACCTTTCAATGGTATCATAGGCCAGGTGACCCAGGCGCATATAGAAGTGGTGCAGTCTGCCAGTGTGGACGTCTGTACTGACGTCTTCCAACACACTATTGGCAACAATGTCACCAAAATCCTTCGAAAAATTGTGCGCCCTCTCGGCTTTCAACTTGGCAATGAAAACGGATCCATGCGACATCACAGCAAATAATTTTTAGCCTTTAATCATGACTCGCAGCTTGCGGACATCGTCAATTATGGTGCAACCCTTTTCACGCAGTCGACCAAGTGAAATCAGATGTCTGGCTAGTTGCGGTGCGAATAATACTTCGGTCAAGATAACGACCGTTTCACTTTTGTCGCACGTCCGCAACGTAAGCCGCCCAACCTCGGTTGCCTGTAGGGTGCCACCATCCGGCAAGGCGAAAGGATCATCAGGACCACAGTCCTTTGCATCTTCCAATAAATTCGCGTTCGACACCAAGTGTCTACTAGCACCGCTATCGATAATCCAAACGGTTTCAATGTCGCTTTCATTACCAAATGCATTTACATATGCACCTATAGCGGTATCCATGGTCGAAAGCACGAAACGGTTTGATGACCTTTCACTGCCGCTACGGCTCGGCCCTTGACTGCGATCACTTCCACTCTTTCGTTGCTTCTAGGGGAAATACCTTTTTATGCGCCCCTCTCCACCGCAGGCGTAGCACACGCGCCGCCCCTTACCAAATTTTTCTTGATGCGCGTGCAACTTAAGGGCGGGCTTAGACTTCACTGCATCGTCCTCCAGTTCCTGCGCCCATGCAATTAACTCTTGCGCATGGCTGAGGTAATCCCCCATCCTTGGGTCATAATTGCCATCAGCATTATTTTCAGCCGCGGCGCAGCGTATATGACGATGTTTTCGACAATAAACTTTTCATTCGACCCGCTTTCGCGAGTCAGAGCTACTAGGTACAAATAATGCTCCGTCCAGCTGCGCCGCCCATCCTTTTCCTTTGCGAACCTGGTAGCAGCTTGGTGGTAGGATATAATCGTTCTGAATCCCAACCACATCTGGTCCACCACGTAGATTAGCGTCGGTCGCACCCGCCACCACCATGCAACATTTGTCCGGTAGTACTCCGCGGCGGTGCCTTCCAAATGCTCGCCAAATTTGTTTACTTTTAATCGTTCGCTCCATTGGAAGCCAGAAGTCATCTCTGCAATCTCGATCGCCTCCATAAACAGTAGGCTCATTGGCGGTAGCCTGCACCCAGACCGGGATACAGCTCGCGCCCTGAAAACTTTTCAATACTTAGTTTAGTTATTTTGTACCCGGTGTATTGCACCGGTACATTTCCCTGCGCGGCAGGCACTCCGGCACCGCCTGCACCTTGCGCCGCAGCGGGCGCCCTGCGGGGTGCTTCATTTACATGTGGGCGGGCTTGGCCGTGCGCCATCTTCTACCCCTACGTCCTCAGCCAGGTCGTTCAACGACATCTGCTGGCCGAACGGACGGTAATTCTGGAGACTCTCCCGGAACTCGGACTGCGGTATACGCACCGGTGCCTCCCTCTTAAGCTCGGGGGATCTCTTCGTAGATGCTTGCCTGGATTGCCCTGCATCTGGGTTGTTCGCAGTTGTCATAACTTCCCGCAAACTGCGCACCAGCTCCCGAAATTCATCCACAGAGGGCACATCGTCTCCATCATAATCAAACATCATAAACTTAATACAAAACCTTCCGTAACGTTCGTCAATCACCACCCCTTCGATGGGCGACTTTGCACTAGCTCCACGAAACGTAACAACGAGAAAATATCCAAGAGAGCACACTCCAATCACCAAGAAAACTCCACGAGATTACTTGACGCAACTTGGGCTCATAACCTGTTAAAACTCAACAAAAATAGCTGAGTGCACTTCACGCAATCAAGACGCACCTGATGACGAAGTTTCAGCGCGGGAGGATCCGCGGAAGGTGTAAATAGACGTGCATCGCGTAGTGGCCACAGAGAGTTCAGTAGGTGTACTCTTAATACAAATGCAAAAAGGAAAGTAACGTATATTATGTATGGTTACTTAAGTAGCTATCCAGCACTAATGCAACTTAATCTCGTAACCGCTATTATATGCATGAAATGTATGCCGCACCTGAACATCCAATGGGATTCCACTATTCGGAAGAGTGCAAAGTCCAAAATAGATACACACTCTTCCAACAGGATCTTGATCTGCGATCCTTTTACGCACTCATTTCGATCCTAATGCACTTATTCCTATATTTTTAGTCAATGTGACATCCGACCTTATGAGCAAAGGCGGAGTCATTAATTGAAACCTCCACCACAGCAACGTAGTCTTCTCGTTGTTAATATTTACGCAGGATTTGCCTGTGTAAATCACTAGTCGGGAGATTATACTTCCGGTACTCACACTACTCACCACATAATAGATCTAGTTTCGTAATGACGGTCCATCTAAATTACTCATCCGGAATCAACCGTCATGGTGTGGAACGAACATGTATTGTCGGTTATGCTGCGTCATTATTTTCATAATCACATATGCAATTAGGCTGGCACGGCTTGATATAGGTTCCAACCTGGAAGAATCATATTTTCTCTCAACCTTGGGCGGGACCATACCTGCAAGATTGGTCGGCACAGACCACTGCCTCATCATGTTGAAAAAATTCCTCGATCAGACTCATGTCAAATTTGTTAAGTATTGCACATAAAGAAACAGTGATCGGTAGGATTTCGTCGATCCGAAATGGGAACATTTACGGGATAGCACTCCATTGTCGCTGATCGTAATTATGCCTGCCGATCTTCATCGAGGAATAGATTTCACCGTGAACACTTGACGGTATTAATCCACTTTCAATACGAGCCAATCGTGGCCATTTGAATCACCCGTGGCGGTCTGGATGCAGGTTTTTTATGTCGCAATCTCAATCCATACATTTGGTCCTTGACTTTTAGCGTGTTAGTTCATTAACAACTCCAGTCGTAACCGGATGAGCTGAAACGCCAACTCTCGATCGTCTAATTTAGTTTAAAAGTATTCCACCTATTCACGGGTAATTCCAGTCTACCAACCTTTTAATCTTCGTTTCTCCCGAATCTCTCTCTCGGGGAGCCAAACCATCGATGGCTGCATCGATCACCGGCATGACCTGTGGGAACCAGTCAAAACTAGGATGGTAAATGCTTGGCGATGCATGGAGGCCGGTGGACCGGAGGGTGGCGAGGAGGGTCTGTGTCAGTGTCTTGGTTTACTCCACTCTTCGTATTGTTCGTCATCTTCATCTTCCTCGCTCGAGATCTCATGTTTGGCCTCTTTATGCAGGGCGAAAACTTCGCCTTTAAACCGAGACGGCTGGCATGAAACGCAAGAGGCAGGTAAAGCAAGCGAAAGGGTTTGTAGTTCGATGATCTTACCAAAGAGACTCTCAAGATGTTAAACGCTGGAGGTCTCGACAGAAGATTGCAAGAGCGATAAAGATACCCCATTTTTTGCTCTGATAGAGTCTCGTCCTCACTCGGTATTGTTGGTACCTCTTTACCTGACGTCGACAACTCCACTGTGTCGTCCTTAATTCTTCTTCACCGTCATCGGTTAATAATCCCCCTGAGGGCCACAGCTTAATTCGTCGTCGTAAAGCAACAACAAACCACAAAATATGCGTATAAGCAGCTTGTGGCTGCTCAACCTGTTGGAAGGGTGTGTACCCATTTTGGAGTTTGCACTCTTCCGTATAGTGGAATCCCATTGGCTGTTGCAGGTAAGCCATACATTTTTTCATATAAAAAGCAGTTACAGTTTAAAGTTGCAGTAAGGACTGGATATCGACTTAAGTAACTATACATAATATATTTCACTTTCCGTTTTTCATTATAAAGTACAGTGCCAGACTGAATCTTTACAAGGGCTACGACGCTGCGCACACCGTTTGACACCTTCCGCTGATCCTCCCACACTGAAACTTGGCCAGGTGGTGAGTATTGATCGTGTTAAGTGTTTGCAACCTTTTTTGTGCTAATTCAACAGTTTATGAGCCCAAGTTGCGTCAAGTAACCCAGTGGAGTTTTCTTGGTGGTTTGGAGCACCTTGCACTACGTTTTTCTTATTGTTACGTTCCGTGGAGCTTGTGAAAAGCCCTCTGTTGAAAGCTAGTGCCGGAGGTGATTGAAGTTTTTAAATAAGTTTGACATGATTGATTTTGATGACGATGATATGCCCTCTCCGGAGCAATTCCGAGAGCTATTGAACAATTGGCGTGAAGCAGCAAGAGCTGCGAATGATCCTGATGCAGGGCAAGCTAGGCCCGCACCAGCGAGGAGGTCGCCCGAGCGCAAGAGAGAAGCGCCGGTGCGTATACCGGAAAGTAACTTCCGTGAAAGTTTGAGAAACTACCGTCCGCTCGGCCAGCAGATGGAACTGGATGATCTGGCCGAGGACGAAGGGGTGGAAGCTGGCGCGAAGCCACGCCCGAGAGCGCATAATGCACCACGTGGGGCGCCCGCTGCGGCGCAAGGTGCAGACGGTGACGAAGCGCCCGCCGCGCAGCCAAGTGTACCCATGCAGTACGCTGGGTACAAGATACCGAAAATAAGCATCGACAAGTTTTCGGGACGCGAGTTATATCCCGGTCTCGGTGAAGGGTATCGTCAGTGGGCGTACCTGTTCATGGAAGCCATTGAGATCGCAGAGATGACCTCTGGCTTCCAGTGGAGTGAACGATTAAAGGTGAAAAAGTTTGGCGAGCATTTGGAGGGCACCGCCGCCGAGTATTACCGCACAAATGTTGCGTGGTGGTGGCGGGTGCGGCCGACGTTGATCCACGTTATGGATCAGATGTGGTTGGAATTTAGGACGATTATATCCCGCCACCAAGCTGCTGCGAGATTTGCGAGTATAAAGGATCCACAACGCAGCTGGACGGAGCACTATTTATACCTAGTAGCTCTGGCGCGCGAAAGCGGGTCGAGTGAAAAGTTAATAGTTGAAAATATCGTCAAGTATGCCGCGCCGCGACTCAAGATAATGTTGATGGCTAGGTATGACCCGAGAAGGGGGGATTACCTAAGCCATGCGCAAGAGTTAATCGCATGGGCGCAGGAGCTCGAAGACGACATGGTAAAGTCGAAGACCGCCCCTAAGTTGCACGTGCATGCGGCAACATCTGGTCAGGGGCGGCGCGTGTGATACGGCTGTGGTGGGGAGGGGCACAGACAGAGGTATTGCCCCGAAAAGCGCCGAAAAAGTGGAGGTGAACGCAGCCAAAGGCATAGCCGTGGTGGAAATGAAGGGTCGTCAAAGCGTTTCGTGCTTTCGACCATGGATGGTATTTTAAATGCTTGTGGAAGTGGAAGCGCAAATGAAGATATCTGGATTATCGATAGTGTGGATAGTAGACACTTGGTGTCGAACGCCAGTTTGTTGGAAGACGCTAGGGATTGCAGTCCCGATGATATTTTTGCTTTTCCGGATGGTGACACACTTCAGGCAACCAAGGTCGGGCGGCTTACGTTGCGGACGTGCGACAAAAGTGAAACGGTCGTTGTTTTGACCGAAGTATACTTCGCTCCGCAGCTATCCCGAAACCTGATCTCTCTTGGTAGGTTGCGCGAAAAGGGTTGCACCATGGTTGATGATGGCAGCAAGATGCGCCTCATGATAAAAGGTGAAAAGTTGTTCGACGTGATGACGTATGGTTCTGTCTTTGTGGCTAAGTTGAAGGCCGAAAAGGCGCAAATTTTTTCGGAAAATTTCGGTGACATGGTTGTCAACAGTGTGTCAGAAGATGTCAGTAAGGACGTCCACACTGGCATCCTACACCATTTTCATATACGTCTGGGTCACCTGGCCTACGATACCATTGAAAGGTTGGCCAGGGACCCAAGGTCTGGTATTGCCTTAACGGACACGAATAGGCCGAATTGCCTTACGTGCGCCGAAGGGAAGGCTACCAGAAGGGCGCAACCGAAGACATATTCGGGTGGAAATGCACCAATTCACCGCATTGGAGGAGTGATCTGCAGTGACCTCAAAGGTCCGATCACTCCCCGCGACAGACGTGGAAACCGATACTTGGTTGTATTCGTGGACCATCATTCGAGTTACGTCAGAGTTTTCGCAGCACGTACCAAGGATTTAGCAGCAAAGATGTTTGGACACTTCCTGGATTGTTTTGAAAATGAATTTTCGTGCAGGGTGCACGTGCTGAGGACAGATGGCGGCGGAGAGTACCGAAACGTGGATCTGTTTTGTAAGCAGACCGGTATCCGCCGCCAAATAACGGAGCCAGGGAATCCGGCCTCAAACGGGAAGGCGGAGCGGATGAACCGGACCATTTTCAATATAGTCCGGTGCATGATTTTTGGGTCAGGCGTAACCCTCACGTATTGGTAGGATGCGGCTGAGTATGCTGAGTACAAACTCAACCGTACTCCGACAAGATCGAATATCGGGCGAATTTCGCCATTGGAAGTACTGACCGGCAAGAGGCCGGCAGTAAATGATATCGTGGTTTTTGGGTCCCCGTGCATGGTTTGGCGGGACCCGAAGAAGAAGACGCTGGCAAAACATGCCGAGCGCGCCCTAATTCTGGGCAAGAGTGATGAAGCCAAGGGTTTCAAGGTGCTGCTGATGAAGGACAGGGTGGTCGTGGTGACGCGGCACTTCACCGCGATCGAGACACTCAGTGCAGAAACAAGTGAGAAAATAACCAAGATGTTGAAGGGTGAACGCAGCCAAGAACCGGAGGAAATGGCCGAGTAGCGTTCAAGAAATACTGGTTCGAATGCACAAAATAAAGGGCGCTGAAGTCAAGTAATATCGGAGGCTGCAGACGAGCCGAGGCGCGCCGAGAAACCAGTACAGGGCACGAGAAAGACCCGAAGAAAGACAAAGAAGACATTGAAGGGCCAATAATATGAAGATTCAAGGGCCAAGAGGGTGACACCAAGTGTGGAAAAATTCCCGAAAAAATTACTGGAATAAATGAAAATGTGGAAGGCGTTTTATGCGCGTATGCAGTATGCAGTATGCAGTATGTGACCCCGGTTGTGAGCCAACAGTTGGCTCGATGATATTACCGGATCCGAAGAATTTCCGTGAGGCGCACGGTGGACCACAATAAAGCATGTGGAGACAGGCGGAAATGGAGGAGCTTAAGGCCTTCCGGGATTTGGAAACCTGGGATGTTGTTCGCCGCCCTGAGGGCAAGGTACCTCTCCCGACTAAATGGGTATATAAGACGAAAGTCTGTGCAAATGGGTCGGTAGAGATGTACAAGGCGAGGTTGGTCGCCAGGGGCGACAAGCAAGTTTTCGGGGACGATTATTTTTTTACATTTTCCACTGTTATGGAATTAAACAACGTAAAGTTGATTCTGTTTTGGCGCAAGTGTGGGGGTAGCGGCACGCCACGGCGATGTGCCTAGTGCCTACCCCAAAGCCAAGTCTGAAGAAGATGTGGAGATTTACTTACAGGTGCCGCAAGGAATGGAAATCTCGGTGGATACTTTGCGAAATTTTGGTGTCGATTCTCAAAAGGAGCTTGCATTGAAGCTGAGAAGAAACATTTATGGATTGAAGCAGGCTGGGCGCCTATGACACCAGTGCTTATGCGAGACATTGAAGAAATTTGGTTTCACGCTGGCGTGACCTATACGTGCATTTTTGTAAAGCACAAGGACGCTGAAACGGTGGTGGTAGGCGCATATGTGGATGACCTCCTGGTCACTGGAACCAGTGAGGGGATTGTGATGGAATTTTTTGAAGACATGAATGTATTGGAGTTAAAAGATTTGGGAAGCGTTACGAAGTTCCTGGGGATACGAATTCAAGTCGATACAAAGATTTGATACGTATTGGATCAGGAAGGAACGATTAAAGAAATCCTCAAGACAAACAAGCTAGAGAAGATGAACCCAGCCCGAACTCCGGTGCTAGCGCTGGATGATGTGAAGGAGTTTCAAGAATTATTATTGGTGCATCCAAACGAGAATTTGCCGAGTGTGAAGCAGTTCCAGTCGCTTGTGGGCAGTTTGCTATGGGTTGCTCGGTGCACACGTCCTGACATTTCGTTCGCCGTGCACCGAGCCACGCGTAAGACCCATGCACCCACGCTGGGTGACTACAATATTGCGAAGCGCATTTTGAAATACCTCAAGGGCACGATGGATTTAAAGCTGGTGCTAAAGTAAGATGAAGATTTGCCCATACCACTCCGGATCATGGTCTACAGCGATGCAGATTTTGCTGCTGACAAGACCGATCGGAAGACAGCTATGGTTGTTTTTATTAATGGGATTCTCGTAAGCTGGGCCTGCAGGAAGCAGACTGCAGTTGCGCTTTCGACTGCGGACGCAGAATTTGTTGCGGAGGCGATGGCCGGTAAAGAAGCATTGGGTTTGCGATAACTGATCGCTGAAATTGGGATGCACGCAAAGACGCCTCTGATGTTCAAGATGGATAACCAAGCCGCGATACAGCAGATGGAGGATGAGGCAAGTGGATCAAGTTCCAAGCATGTCGATGTCAAGCTAAAATTTCTCAAGGATTATACGAAGAAGGGCATTGTTGTGTCCAACCACGTGCCAAGTGAGGATATGCTAGCTGACTTGCTGACAAAGGACTTAGGAGCGCAGCGGATCCAAGTGTTGCGTGCGGCGCTGGGCTTACAGTGATGGAGCTACAGTCTCTGGTCTTCCAGGAGGAGTGTTGGAAGAGTGTGTACCCATTTTGGAGTTTTCACTCTTCCGTATAGTGGAAGCCCGTTCATTGGCTGTTGCAGGTAAGCCATACATTTTTTCATATAAAAAGCAGTTACAGTTTAAAGTTGCAGTAAGGACTGGATAGCGACTTAAGTAACTATACATAATATATTTCACTTTCCGTTTTTCATTATAAAGTACAGTGCCAGACTGAATCTTTACAAGGGCTACGACGCTGCGCACACCGTTTGACACCTTCCGCTGATCCTCCCACACTGAAACTTGGCCAGGTGGTGAATATTGATCGCGTTAAGTGTTTGCAACCTTTTTTGTGCTATTTCAACACAACCTTCTTTTCATTCCAAGGCCAGATTGAGGAGGGTAGCAGGAGGGGACGAAGTCGACCGCTTGAGTTGGCCCTGACCCTAAATCGCGGAAAACATATGGGAAATCGTTGTTGCCGATTTTTGTACTCGGATAATTGACGCATACTTAGTGTTAGTAAGCAGCAAGGTACAGAAATATGCGATATGTTTGTCTGGGGACCTAAAGCAAGTTTCTCGACGGGAAGAAAAGGAAAGAACACTTACACTGTACGTCGCGGGTGGAAAGTTGTTATAAGCGATACTCAAGGGGTATATAGTGTTATCATGTAGTTGAACCTAGTCTTTCTCACGCTACAAATCCAGTATCTGGTTGGTAAACGACATCCTCGTTATTTCTTCCCGGGCAACCGCCTCCGCACCTACTCGAGCCGCACCACAGCGCCTGACGGCAGGGAAGAAGGGGCACTATCAGCAACCAGTGTACGAATGTCCGGTGATGCCTTGTTTCCCAAGACGGGGTGGTCTCCTGGGCTAACAAGAAGGGCAAACGTTAGGGAGAGCAAACTATATAGCAATTCAAGAGATGGTTAAGACTCGTATTGAAGGACGGCAGGTTATTGTCCGGATCCATAATGGAGAGTAAGATCTTGACCCAACCGCAACGGATGCAAAAAGACTCAGATGTGGCTGCTGTGAAGGGATTTCAGAAAAAACGACGGTCAACTGCCGTGAACCGCAGGAAAATTACGATTGAAAAAATATTGAACGACCGTCTTGATTTATCGAAATAATGTCAAGCAATAAATATGCAAAAATACACAAACCAGAACGCTCGTCTTGTACCAGATTCCAACCTGGCGAGCGTCCTAGTTTAACAAATCTTTGGCTTTCTTGGGCAACATTCCAGCATGCTTGGTGGGATTGTACCACTGGCGGATGCGAGTGTTTGTACGATGCTCGCATGTTGAGACGATCCAATATGTTTTTTGATTCGTGTCAAAGCCACCCGGGCAGCGGGGCATCTAGAAACATACCATCGGTGGAGAATTATGTGATTCTTGACCTAAAAAGGGGCCACGGAAACTCACCAGCTGCAGGATGGAGTATTCAGTCAAGTACGGACGATCGCCGGGTCAGGGGCACATGAAATTAATAGTTCAAAGGTAACTTGGGAAATAAAGCAGACTATAGTGGTTGTCCGGACAAGGAATATCGGTCAAGTGGTGTCAACAACAAGCCCTGATAGTGAATGAAGCGTCGAGATCTGACCTGTACGTTTAAGGTGCATTAAAGTCGGTCGGGCTACAAATCTACTCAATGGTAGATACTATCGACCAGTCACGCGGTAGAAATTTACGATATGTAGGTTAAGGTTACTCACAGCAGTTGGTGTATCACAAGAGTTGCACATTAGGGTCAATTGATATTAGGGATAAATAAATCAGTCTACGATTTCTTTTTCTCGTGCACAAGTCGAAACGTCCTCGCGCCTTTAGCTCAGCTGGAAGAGGGTTAACCAGGCTCCCTCAGGATTTTGCATCCCCGGGCAGCAAAGAAGAATTTTGTTTCGATATGTTATTAATGATAGAATATTGGAAAATAATTATAGATTGCCCAGTACACCCATAATTGAATATATACGGGGTACGGGTCCCGGGACTCGACAATTTCCAGTGGGCACACACAGCCAGCTGGGCCCCACCGGGACAGGGACTAATTTGTTTTTGCTATGAGTATATCCGTCTACACAAGAGTGTATATCTAGGAAAAAAGACTATATCTATCGCTGTAAAATTGCATGTCCCAAGAAACTGACTTGAATGTATTTACTGCGCTTTCATATTTTTCAATATATGTAATGGATGTGAACAGTGACCAACTGTATACTAATAGACTAGTGTAGTCATCAGTGTAGTTATTGGTGTCATATCACTCCCGATACTCGACAGATAGTCGAAAACTACTACAGGTACCCACGGGACGAAGAAGAAAACCAGAGCATTTCACATTGATTACAGTGCACAAAGTAGTATGGATTCCACATATCTATGGCAACACATTAAAACAAACTCGCGCAACAATACGGACGTTGAGCAGGCAGTGCAAATGACAGTTGCACGTGCCATAGAAGCTGCCCCGCCAAACACCCACAAACTTACATTTATCGACAGAAGGCGTTTGTCGTAAAGCGTGTTATAATTGGGCCCAATAACGGGTCTTATTATAGGGCCTTATTATAGGGCCTTATTATAGGGCCTAATTATTGGGCCTAATTTAGGGCCTAATTTAGAGGGGGGGGGCGTTTACGGAAAAAAATCGGGTACGTAATCGTATACGATTGTGTGTAACACGGCGTATACAGTTGCGTGTACAACCGTGGTGCACATAGTCGGGACATAGACAGGCATAGGAAGATAGGACGATTACGTACAGGTACTCAGCGAACACCGACGAACAGCGACGGACGACGGATAAATCAGGTCGACTGGTCGACGGAGGACGCTGGAACGGGTAGTTCTGATTGGTGGATATTAGGAAATTGGTAGTTCTTAGGATTTAAGCGATAATAAAGTTCTCCTTTTGCGTTCAACCCCTTTGGACACTACAAGGACGGCATCTTTGCGCGTCCCCTACCTCTACGTATCTCTACGTCCCGGGAGGGAGCACCTAGTGCATTTTTGGCCCACCGGCAGGCGTAGAGTGCCAAGAACTCACCCCGCAACTCCGCCCGCTGTGTCAGCGGTTACACTGTAAGGGTTTTTGGTTTTTGGGAGTGTGATTGAGCAGTGCTCTCACCTCTCCACGTTTGGTTCGCGTTTGGCCCCTAGAGTTCGGCTGCTGTAAGCGCCCCACGGGAACTCTAGGTGGATTAAGTGAAATTTACCCCTCCCTCGTAGGTCTAGGCTAGGAATACAGATATTTGGGTGTTCCGTTAGCTGTTGAAGACTCCAGAGGCTCCGTGATCAGGCAGTGAAGACTTCCACTACCTGATCAAGTACCCCCTTCGCCGATCAACACCTGATCGACACTCTGCAACTCGTTATCCGCGATCAACAACTCGCAGACCGCACCAACTTGTACCTTAGAGACGTTTGACACCTGATCAAGTATGATCACCGCTGATCAACTACTTTTGGTGCCTGATCAAGCCTTATCAAGACTGATCTCAGCTGATCAACTAATGTTGGTGCCTGATCAAGCCTGATCAAGTCTGATCTCAGCTGATCAACTACTTTTAGTGCCTGATCAAGTCTGATCAAGTCTTATTACAGCTGATCAACGATTTTCGGTGCCTGCACAAGCTTTATCAATGTTGATAAAGCCTGTTCTCACCTGATTTGAGCTCGATTATACCTGATCACGCCTGATCAGCACCTCGAGCAACTCATTACAAGTTCCCCAATCTTGCATCAAGGAATTGCCGTTTCTACATCCCCGCCACCTGGAGAGCGACCCACGCCTAAGCCGTCGGGTAAACAAGGTGAGCAGAAACACAAGCAGTCAAGGACAACCGGAGGACCCCCTTCGTTAGTCGGCAGTCCGGGCGCCGTGGTACCGCCTGATCAAGCGTCAAAAACTGTGATCGGCCGCTCCACCACAAGTTTATGGTGAGATTTTGTCCATTATAAAATCATTCTTTCCTGGCATTATCCTCACCATTTAAGTGTATCCCAATCCGACCGTGGTCGAGTGGCTCACTGCTCACTACGGGACCGGAATGTCCCGGGTTCGATCCCGGGTTGGTTGGTTCCAGAAAGTAAAATGTGACAAATTCAACCATTTAAGTGCATCCTAAAATTGGTGCAATGAGCGCAATTTTGCTGACGGTCATGCTGTAGATGAAGAAAGCTACTGCTTTTCTTCACAGAGGTTGTGGAAAAGAAAGGCAATAATATGAAGGCAAAAAGCAACGACAACAGGCACCCAGTACCACTCAGTGTAAAGTCTTACCAAGAATACATATCGTCCTAGTGCAAATGTGGAGTGCCCGAATTTCGCTAAAGATGCATTCAAGTCCACATCCAAATGGAATTGCACGTAAGTCATTCATCAAATTATTCTCATTGAAGAGCAAAGAGACAACGAGACGGAGCGAGGCGTTTGAAGATCGCGGAATGAACACCCTTGCAGATGGTTATACCGTCAAGGATATGATGACTTTGCACCAACACTATATGTCTGCCAACTCCGGAAATCAGCTGCGGAAAAGAGTTGATTTACTAATCGCCCATATGATGCTGATGCGAGGGAAAATCCGACGAATGCTCCAGGTAAGAAATGATTTGACATATAGTATAAATTTGAATAAGAGGCTAAACATTTCGCAGTTTGCTGACATCCAGATAGTGGAAGATATTGAGAACGAGGGTCCTGGAGCATGTCAAGCCCTGCTATGCATAATGGACCAGGGCAAGACAAACCAATTTGGCAAAATTGAATCTGGGACCGCTTTGCGATCCAAATCTCCCGATCTCTGCGCCATTGGGGCAATAGATTTTTATCTTTTTTATCGGTTCCACATTGAGAAGGGTCCTTTCCTTGACTTCAAAGGGAGGAAAAACTGGTATGGCGCATATTGTTCGTTGCTGGAAGCAGGCTCAAGCAGATGACCCCGGACGCCCATCGTGAGGCACTGAAGATGAAATTTCAAGCATGTGGAATATTCCTGTCTCATGTTGTTCACAAGCCACAAAAGTCTGGAGCAAACATCATGTCAGTTGCTGGTAGGGAGTGTTTCATCTTCTCAAAAAACTCGGCAATGTCTTCAGTACTAATCACACTTTCAAAAAGGCGTCTCACATAGCCATATATATGTTGCTGGGAGCTGGTCGAATGGCGCAATGACTGGGGCTTATGTTGATTCGATGCCGCCTCTAGAAGCCATGTGCGCTGTTGCGCAGTTCCCTGTAACCGGTGGAGCATTCTTCCTTCCTCGTGCGGTAGCAGCAGTCCCGGAAGCTCTTGCACAAATGGTGTTCCCGGAGGTGGAACAAAATTTGGAAGCATTCCAGAGAGGAGAATTCGAGCAGGATGTTGCCGGTGTAGCCTTTCTGAGCGCACTACGGACCATGCGGAGAATTTCTTTAGAAGACGATGCGCAAATTCGCAGAAGCTACCCTCAACATCCAATGTTCTTGCATCAGCTCTTCCAGACTCCGTTGTACACTGCTTAAGAGGCAGCTGCGCTTCAGGCCTGTCAAGAAGAAGCACCGATCAATCATCGATTGCAATTAGAAATTCCAGCGCTTTCAAGTATGGTCGGACAAGGATTCCGCAACACGTTACATCAGGTGCAGTTGCAAGGCAACGAACTCAGATGCAGACTAAATGAGAACACACGCGAGCTGCAAACCATGCAACAGGTTGTGGATGATTTCTTCTCCGGACGTGTGCCAATTATGATCACTTCACAAAGCGCATTGCCAATACCAAGCGCAGAAACGGCACCCAATCGAAATTCTGCAGCAGTTCCACAGACATTTGCAGAGCAGCCAATTGCAGTTGCAGGAAGCATCATTCCCAATATCCGCTGAGTAGAGCAATTGTTTATGTCACTGATCTCCACAGAGAGTACGACGAGTGCCTATGTGGACAAATATACGTGAAAGACTTAGAGGCAGAATTTGGAACGGCCAGGTGTCGGAATGACACTGAGCGTCGTTTTTTTAACAGAAAAAGAATCATTATGATGAAATTAAGAGAATCGCAGAAAGTCAAAGGCTATCTTCCGGAGAAGCTGCGCAAATTCCTGATCAACGCAGAATTATTTTAAGAAAAGCATCATTGGATGATTTAATGAAACACATTAAATCTCAAGGCAACCAATAGAAAACGCTGTTGCGAACAGTGTGCTGTATAGTAAACATATTTTATTATGCTTAATTATATATTTTCGCGAATTTTGTATCCATCTCTCTCCAACTTGGAGTTAATGTCTTTCCTATTGATCAAAGGGAGTGGGTATCGTTCTACTGTCCCCTCAAGCACGGCCACAAAATGGTTAGCATAGCGCTATTCAGTGCCACGACATTTCCATGACGCACAGGCACACGTGTCCAGATCTTTGGTAAGGCAATGTAATGCCGGTCCATGTTGGTGAACACAGCGATCATGGCCAGGCCCTCATCGTCTGGATCACTATGCACCTAATAAATACATTATCAATGAGCAGTTACACAGCCAATTGTTGAATGCAATCTGTATCTGCACCAATCTTATTTGTCACATATGAGTTGACTGTCCGATATTCACCAGGCCCAGTGGCATAGCATCTATCAAACGCAAGTATTGTCTTTTTAGCACCGAAAGCGCCATGTCAAAAGGGTTGAGTAAGCAAATAAGTACATTTCCGGTTAAGTAACATTACAAAATTTGTCGAACCTGATCTTGCGCTGGTATACATCTGAAGAAGCCGCCGAACGCGCCCCAGATCTACCAGAGGCTGATCTACAACGCATTGTATGGACACTTCAATATCAGAACCGATCGGGACCCCACCGAAAACAATGATGTATTTACAGAGGGTGAACCCGATCGGGAAAGGAGACCGTCCGTTCTGGGGAGGCAATCGTATATCGACGACATACTGATCCCTGCTTCGTCATGGAGCGATCTGTGCGAGAAGGTCGAACTGTTGTTGGAGACATGCTATCGCTCGAACCTGTCGATCAGCGCTGTGAAGAGTTTTTGGGGCATGTCCAAGGTTGCCTATTTGGGTCATATGATGTCGATCAGTGGGCTGGAGGCCAACCCCAAGGACCTGGAGTCACTGAGCAACCTCCCGTTTCCCATATCACTGAAGGCAATGCAGTCCTTCTTAGGGAGCTTAAATTACTACAGCCGCTTTATTGAAGACTTCGCGATTTACGCGGCCATGCTGTACGAGATCCGGGAAGTCGACTACCATATGTTGGGCGAAGGAGATCGGGCAACTTTACGGGAGGGCTGCGACTCTGATCTGCCCGCAGATTTCCCGCAGGTGGAGGCAGAGGATCACATGAAGCGTGCAAAGGTTGCTTTCGGTATGCTGAATGCCAAGATGGCGACGGCACCGATTCTCAGACACTTCGATCCGGAAAAAATGCCGATCGTCATTGTGTACGCTAGTAAGTGGGCCATTTCGGCCACTCTAGTGCAAGAACATGATGGTGTGTACCATCCAGTAACTTTTATGAGCCGGACGTTGAAGCCGAACGAAGTTAACTATGGGATCGTCGAAAGGAAGTTATGGCTTTACTACGGATTTTGGATGTGTGCTACAACCTACTGGTCGGCCGATCGGTAAAGGTTCTTTCGAGAAAGTCGACATTGGCCTGGCTTTTATCAGCCAATGGGATGGACGTTCGGCTCGGCAGATGGTCATCGATCTTGTCACAGTGGTCCCTCGAGGTCGTCAAGTGCACCAAGGGAGAGGAGGAGATATTGGGCACAGTGGATGCCAGTATCACCCCTCGGTCTGAAGTGGATGAAGCTCTGATGGCGATTGCCCCGAGGAAGCAACCTCGAGAATCAATCTCGATGCCGCCACCGATCGTCGATCGGGATGAGGAACTCCTGGTCTTGAGTTTCGACGGATCGGCTAGCGTGAAGAAGAAGGTCGGCTCCTATAGTGCCATACTGTGGAAGTTACCAAAATGGTCTATAGTAGCAGCCGCCGCCGATTTCACTCCCGACATAACGGTCAACGAGGCGGAATATCGGGGGCTCCTTTTATGGCTTGATCTGATGGCCTCACAAAAGAAAGGTCGGATCATCATATGTGGTGACTCCAACCTAGTGATAAGGCGTATTACCGGGTAGATCGACTGTAAGTCGCCACGGTTGAAGTTGCTAAATGATCGGGTGATGAAAGCGCTGAAAGACTAGCTCAACCACGAGTTATTGCACGTGAAACGGGATTGGAACAGAAGCGCCGACCACCTCGCGACACAAGCCATGCGAGACCAGATCGGGGAGACGATCACCGAGGAGGCCGTTCTACTTGAACTTATGGACATAAATAGGCTCCCGGAGTTGATCAAGCCCAAGGACAGCCCCGATCAGGTACATGTGATGGCGGAGACTAGATCGCGAACTCAGAAGTCTCGCCGATCGTTCCAGAAGGAAAGGCTGAGCGAGTACATTATACAGCAGCTAAGGGCGGAACGGATCCTCAAGGCGCAGGACGAAGAAGAGTGGATCGTCAACCTGAAAGCCTATCTGCGCGGTAAACTGTCCAAGTTAACAAATTATCAAGCGAATGAGTGCACAAAGATTGCGGACAGTTACGATGTGGACGACAATGGATTGCTATTTTGCTGCCGTGACGAGATCGACTGGCGAAACTGGTGATCCCTGAATTGCTACAGCCTGATGTCCTTCATCATTACCATGTGAGTCTAGAAGGGGGACATCAGGGCATAGGAAGGACATATCACAAGATCAGGGCCCACTTTCACTGGAGAGGACTTTTTCGGAGAGTGCAGATATATGTGGGCTGTTGCACAGATTGCGAGACCGGAAAGGGCAGACCGATAATCAAGGGCCGATCGCCCGGGAATATCGAGGCTACTTACCCTTTCCAGGTGATATCAATGGATCACATACCGTCGCTGCCCAGATCGACGCGCGGCAACACTGAGCTGCTGATCTGGATCGACCTGTTCACTGGTCTGGTGATCGCAAAGGCTAGTGCATCTCGATCTGCGGAGTGGATCGCCCAGAGTTACGAGAATGCGTATTCAGAAGGTTCGGCGCCAGCGAAGTTATCATACACGATCGGGAACCCGGTTTTATGACTGATGTTTTCCGATCGCTCATTAACATGCAAGGCCAGAAGCAGAGAGCGACGATGGCATATCTTCCGCAAGCGAACGGATCGGCTGAACGCATGGTGCAGACAATCACAAGGGCGATCAAGATGTATGTGGCCGATCCGGACCAACATGACTAGGACGAGTATGCAGAGAGACTGGTATTCGCACTTAACTCTTCAACCGATCGGGTCCGAGGAGAAACGCCTTTCTATCTGGCGTATGGATGGGACTCTCGATAGACACTTGAAGCGGCGATACCGATCGGCTGCACTCGGACCCGCGATCGCGATGCCCGTCAATGGCGCATGCAGGTCAAGAAGCATTATCAGCATGCAAAAGAAGTCGTCAATGCAAAGTTGCGTCAGGCCACACAAGATCGAGCAGATCGGAATAACGATCAGGTTCGCCCTCATGGTATTGAACCAGGGTCGCGGGTATGGTTATACCTCGATCGGGTCAAGGAAGGCTATGCGTAGAAGTTGGCTCATATGTGGCACGGTCCTTTCCGTGTATCAGAGCTGATCGGTGAGCATGCTGCCCGTGTGATCACGATCGGCACGAATTATAAAGTTTTTTTTGATCGTGCATGTGTCCAAACTAAAGCTGGTCAGAGAGTTCCCGATCGGCCTAAAATGCCTTGTCTGGTAGACGAGGCGGAGAGATTTGATTTTGACGAAGCTCTGCTGCCGGAAGACAGTTGGGAAAGGCCATTGGAAGAGGACGAATTCGAGGTGGAAAAGGTGCTAGATGTCCGATCGGTCAAGAAGACACGTTTCGGTCGCACCCACCGAGAATATATGGTCCGCTGGAAGGATCATGACGAAGCAACTTGGATCGACGAACTTGATCTAAATTGTGATGCAATGCTACGAGAGTTCGAGCGAGAACTAGTCTGTAACGGGGTTACATTCGAGTTACATGTAATGTTGGTGTACATGAGTATACTACGGTTGAGGTCAGTATTGACCGGTTTGAAAGGTTTCGAACCTTTGGTTATTTTAACCAATCAGGGCAGGGGCCCTTGGTGTGGTGGTGTGTCAGCCATCCACGTGTCGGTACACAGGTGTGTACACTACATTTTAGCTAGGTACGAATTTGGAATATTCCACTTAGTATTACATATAGTTTATATTAGTTTAAATTAATTTAGGCTAATTACATATTAAATATATTCAGTTTACATTTCACTCTATTTTGCGGACGTGCGACATCGACCGGTCGCGCGCGCAGTGAAAGTCGTAGGTAAGAGGGAGCTCTCCCTTTACATAAATCACGTAAAGGAAACACAGCCGTTAAGGCTAATTAGTAAACCAACCCGGGAATCTTGGCCACGAGTAGGAAATCTCTCCTACTAAGCCCTTTATAAGGGCGGATCGGCTAAGTAGCGGTAGGCACCGCTTTAAGGAAGAGTCTTCCTCTGTGCGCTAGCCGCACCGTGCGTATACGCACCGGCTACATCTGGTAGCACTTGTAGTCAATCCAACACCTGTGTTGGTAGACTAAGGCATATTCTGCAAATGATGAATCATGACGATTGGGATAGTTTGACCCTCGTCCAGCAGGAAGCCATTAAAAGGCTGTTACCCTTATTGGGTGACGAAGGCATGAAGCTCCTAGTGGGGCAGGGCTTTGAGGTCGTAAAGGCAAGGATAAATGCCCTCATCGCTCATGAGGCGAGTTGTAGTGGAGATAGTTCCACGGGGGTGCGACCCCCATGATCGTTTAAGATAAAGGCGTTCACCGGAGAGAAGGGTGACAACCTTTACGTTTGGTTGCGAGAGGTTGAAACGGCCTTCGCCACATCGAATGTGATCGCCGATCACTTGCAAGTGGGACTTGCATTGACCCATCTTATGGGTAAAGCCCGTGCATGGGCGTTTACATGTTCGGAGTCAGTCACGGACGTGTTCCCAACCTGGAAGGTCCTTAAGCAGAAGCTTATGGACATGTACGCAACGCCTGATCTGGTTTTCCAGAATCAGCTGGCGTTTCTGAGGTTCCGTCAGGGCACTAGGGACTTGGAAACATATATCCAAGAACTTAAGACCCTGTTGTCAGGGATGTACGCGAAAGCGTATTCGGACGATGTGTCCATCCCCGTCTTCATGGGTGGCCTGAGAGAAGGGACAGCACGTTCGGAATTGTTCCGATGCCGACCCGAATCCCTGGGGGAGGCGTTCAAGATGACGTTCAACTCCGAGTGGAACTTCCGTTCCACTAAGGTGGGTCCCGAACCCACGGACCTTAGTCAGGTCGAAGCGGAGGAGAAACCTCCAGCTAATAGTCATACTGACTCTTTTTCGCAGAGCTTCGAGGCGGAGCTCTTAGCTATGCTGCAGCGACATGGGCCGCTGAGATGCTTCCTGTGTGGAAGAACGGATCATCTGCGGAACAGATGTCCGAAAAATCCCCAGCGAGATACTCGCTTTAAGGGGCCGAGGGTAGGTAAAAGGCCCTATCACAAGCCGTCGGGAAACGACGGCTCCCAGTAGGTGCGGGGCGCCCTACTGGGGATCCCTCGGTGCTTTTAAACCCCAGGGTAGGGGCCGACAGAACAAAGCCCCGAGGGAAACGGTGCTTTCTAGCACCGAGTTGGTGTACCAGCCATGTTTGCTGGTAGTCCTTGCGGACGTGAAAGGCTTTGATAAGCCTTGGAGAGTCTTGATAGACTCTGTAGCGTCTGACAATTATGTCAGACGAGCTTTTGTGGAGAATAGCCGGCTGTATGCCGAGGCCCTAGAAGCACGTTTTCGTGACGTTGTCACGGTCCGTCTTGCGACGGGCGTACAGGTTTCTGTACCCAAGGTCTCGATTGACCTTAAGCTGAAGTTTTGCAGACTTCGACAGCTTAGAACGTTGCATAGTCCTGGATTTGGACTCGAGGTATGACCCCATTCTCGGCATGAAGTGGCTGGAACGCCACGAGCCATGGATAGACTGGAAGTATAAGTCCATTGGCTCAACGCACCCGCGGTCGGGTGAAGCATTGGCAAGTCATGTACCCACATTTGCTCGATCGCAAAAGCGATTCTGGCGTGATATGCCAGAGATTAGGATGTCTGAAATGATCATTACCAATGGCGTTAAGGAAGAGTTCCTTAACGAGGGGGATTCGGCGGTTAATCCCCACGCCGTGAACGGTGAGACTGGTGAGTTGCCAGTGGCAGAGGTGGATTCCTCTGAGGCGACTCCAGTGGTAGGGGTAGAGACCCCTGTGGTTAAGCGCGAGGCGCTTCCAAGCAAAGAGGCCCGTAGTTCGTCTCTTTTGCACGTTGGAAATGATTCCGACTACGCCGATATAGGTGAGACCGGCGAGTCACCGGTGGTAGAGGTAGAGACCTCTGTGGATAGGCGCGTGGCGCCCAATAGATGGGGTAATTGACTCCCCCCTCTGGGTGTCGGGACGAGTCCCGAGGCCAGTATTCAGGAGTCCTACAGGATGCTGAATAGTGTTACAGGTGTTGTCACAGAAGGCGCAAGCCTGGAACAGTTGCCTGGGGTAGGTGAACTGTTGTCGTTGGAGGAGATGTCCTTCAACGAATTCGAAATTGGTTTGAAAGCAGGTGAAATCGACTAGGTTGTCGTATTACGTCCGGAAGAGGAGTTGAACTCCTCATCCACGATGGACGAGTCAGTTTTGGTGCAAACCAAACAGGCATTGAATGCCCGAAGCGGCCTCAAGATCCTCGCGGATCCTGAGGACCCTTACCATTCCTTATTAAAGGAATTTGTAGATGTCATTAGTGACAACCCACCGATGGGGTTACCACCGGATCGGGGAGTCCGACATGAAATTGATTTGGTTCCTGGAACCAAATACTGCGTCACTAGGCAGTGGCATCTCCCCAAGGAGCAATGCGACGTCATCGACGCATTCTTCAAGGGGAAAGAATAGGCAGGGATGGTGCGAGAGAGCAAGTCTCCCCACTTATCTCCCACCTTTTGTGTTCGTAAACCGAACGGAAAGTGGCGCATTGTGCATGCGTACAACAAGCTGAATGCTGCTACTGTACCCATGCAGACTCCGATTCCTCGGGAGGATGTCCTCCAGAACAATATCGCGGGCTGTACTGTATACAGTGCCTTAGATCTGGTGGACGGGTATTATCAGGTGGTCATGCGAGCGTCCGATATTCCGCTTACAGCGGTCAGCACGTCTAGCGGCATGCTGTGGGAGTGGCTTGTTATGCCACAAGGGCTTTCAAATGCACCAGCGACTTTCAATCGCTTGGTGACTCAACTCTTCCGCCCTCATAGGAAGTACGCTCAGACGTACTTCGACGATATATTCGTTCATAGTCGTGCGGAATGGGACTCGTCTGATGTTCAGACGCACCTTATACACCTTCGAGCTGTGCTCAAATGTATGCCAGAGCATAAGTTATATTCGAACGCATCCAAATGTATATTTGGTGCTGAGGAAATTCCTTTCCTCGGATGCTTCATCGGTAAGGATGGAGTGCGGGCGGATACCGCGAAGGTGACACTACGGATCATCCGCAGACGGACGGTCAGACGGAACGCGTTAACCGCGTTGTGGAGGATATTCTCCGGAGTTTATGTCCGGATTCTCCAAAGAGTTGGAGTGAGATGCTTCCGATGGTTAAATTTGCTATCAACAATTCGGTACATGCATCTACGGGGTTTACCCCGTTTTACGTGAACGGATTAGTGAATCCGGAGGTTCAGTTGACGCCACGTGTGTGTGGTACTGGGCTTGAGGGGGGAGGATTACCCGATGTCAGTCCTGTATCTGTGCGAAAGCACATCGATAAGTTTTTATCGACGCGCCTTAGTGTCTTAGGACACGTCTGCGATGCCATGGCGGAAAGCCAAGACAAGCAGAAGGAACAATCTGACCGCAAGGGGCGGCGTAACGAAACGATATATAAAGTAGGAGAAAGTGTTTTATTAAAAATCTTCCTACACAAGCAGTTTCAAATGTGTTGTGCAATAAACTTCGCCCCAGGTTTGTGGGTCCCTTTAAGGTACTAGCCCGACAGGGCTTATCGTATACCTTGGACGTCCCGAAGGTGATGCGTACGCATCCAACCTTCTATGTCGGTATGCTTAAGCCATACCAGGACCCGGAGGCGGGCCCCCTCCTGGAGGGGGGTGGAAAGGCGGATACCCGTAAGAGACGTAAGGCACGACAGGGCGAAGGAAGCCCGAAAGGGATAAAATGCGACCACAAAGCTCCTTAACGGTCGTCTCGAGAGAGGCAAGCCGCCTCTCGAAGCGATCAGTGGCATCCCGCTCATCGCGGATCCCCTCGTGGAGATCATGGATGCGATGGCTGTGTCGATCACAGCGCTCGCGAATCTCACGTCGCAATTGCGCGACCTCCTCCTCCAATGCTTGATGCGGAGGGTACTCCACACTTTCATGTGGAGTGGCAGATGGCGCGACGCCATCATCGGGTTCAAACCCAGTATCTGGTGAAGTGGAAGGGTTATCCACACTCACAGAGTTCGTGGGAGTTCGAGACTCCCCTACGGCAGGATTGCCGCGACGTCGTTGACGCTTTTGAGCGAGAGAATCCCGCTGTAGGTCAACGACCCGAGGGGCATGAGAAGCCCCTTCACTCCCATAAGTGGGAGTTCGCCGGAGGCAGATGTGGCGATCACACTGTCTTCGGACACCATGGTGGAGACAGGGACGCTGGCTTAGCGCGTGCGATATGGAGAACATAATAGCTCCATCACTTTGTCTCTGGAAAATGTCAAGCGCAACACCCTCTCCACCCAAATGTCTCGACGGGAATAGCTGTCATGCAGCTCATCGAATCTGGGGAGAATCTTCCCCCCTTCCGCCCAAGCGCGGAACTTCTTCTCCGCATCATCGGCACTTTCTCCCGGAGAAAGAACGAAAGGAACCTCGCGGGGGTTCTCAACAGGGGCACCATGTTCCTGCCTGTTTAAGCGCTCTCGGTATGAGACGCTAGTGAACTTCTTTTGTGTAAGCAGTTGTTGCCGGAGTTTCTCACGGCGTTTGCGTTGATACGGCTGTTCAGCCGCGGGGCCAGGGGTATAGGACGCTAAACTGGTCCTTACCAAACGCCTGGCTCACCTCGGAAGATCACGAGGACCATCAAAATTATAAGCCGTCCTTGGGAGGCGTTTGGGGGCGCGTAACGCAGCCCTTAATGCCTGTGCGGCAAGTTGAGTGTCTTGAGCTGCGTCCAGCTCTTAGTGACGATCGCCTTTGGCGATTCGGATGTATCATCCGATATGGGCAGGGGTGGCGCACTGGTTAGTGCATTTTCCCCACGTGTGGGGAACGGATTAGGCTGCCGACAACGCCGTTCGCCGCTGTCGGAGCGGTTAACCGTTGGGGGGTATCCCCAATGGCATCCACCTCCGAGTTCTCGGAGTAGTCTACCTCTTCTAGAGGAAACGCCATAGCACCACTGAAGGTGTACATATGGAAGGCCAGAGGTACTGGCGTTGGAGTTCTCCAACAAAATTTTTTTTATTGCGTAAGCAATAGTCTTGATGGGGGAGGATGTAACGGGGTTACATTCGAGTTACATGTAATGTTGGTGTACATGAGTACACTACGGTTGAGGTCATTATTGACCGGTTTGAAAGGTTTCGAACCTTTGGTTATTTTAACCAATCAGGGCAGGGGCCCTTGGTGTGGTGGTGTGTCAGCCATCCACGTGTCGGTACACAGGTGTGTACACTACATTTTAGCTAGGTACGAATTGGGTATATTCTACTTAGTATTACATATAGTTTATATTAGTTTAAATTAATTTAGGCTAATTACATATTAAATATATTCAGTTTACATTTCACTCTATTTTGCGGACGTGCGACATCGACCGGTCGCGCGCGCAGTGAGTGTCGTAGGTAAGAGGGAGCTCTCCCTTTACATAAATCACGTAAAGGGAACACAGCCGTTAAGGCTAATTAGTAAACCAACCCGGGAATCTTGGCCACGAGTAGGAAATCTCTCCTACTAAGCCCTTTATAAGGGCGGATCGGCTAAGTAGCGGTAGGCACCGCTTTAAGGAAGTGTCTTCCTCTGTGCGCTAGCCGCACCGTGCGTATACGCACCGGCTACAGAGTCAGTAGGAATCGCTTCGCAGTGATGCAGACTCATGAAGACGAAGATCAAGACACGCAGTAGCACCGATACGTATACCGATCGTTGTGAATATGTGTAAGGTCTGAATTATTGTGAATTGGCGTGATGAATTGTGATGAACTGGAGTAGTGGAGTGACGAACGTGGTGATAATTTTCGCGATGTGGATGGAAACTGTGTGTGATAATGTGTTGGTACAAGTTTGGAGAAAGTGATGAAATTTGGTCAAGTGATCAGGTGATCAGGAATTTGGAAAGAATGATGACATGTATTATGGATTATCTGGTCATCTAACTGCCGCATCAAGATTCGCAATCACCCCACAGACGACCGATAGTCAACGCCGGATGGTCTCCGATATGGTTCTGGTGCTGATTGCGCCAGGGCTTCTTCCGATCGATCTGGATCAAAGCGTCTTTCAGGTCTGCGATCGGCCCGCCGCAATGAAGACCGGGATACCAGATGCCGTCCTCGGTCAACGCCCCGGCGCTCTCAACGCGACGCTTGGCCATGTGAAGGAACACCGGATACAAGAAGATGTCGATGTCGCACTCGCAGGCCAGCATCCCTTCCAGAATAAACTGGCATAGGGTCAGCCAGGCTTCGCCCGACCGACTCCGGCGATGTTTCCGGCGCTTCCGATACAGGATAAGGTCTTGATCACGCAGCGCTCGACCAGCAGTAAGCGTGAGATAATGGGTGGACTCCCAGATCGCCTGGAAGTTGGCTGTATTAAAAGCCCGAAGGCAACCCAGAAGCGAATTGATCCAAGGGGTCGACGCGAACATGGAGTCCGACTTGGCGCTGAGCAGCACTTCCCCTGGTCGATCTGCATACAGACGGGCGATTTGCGGTCCTGTGACTAGACCCGCCCGCCACGCAGACGGGTCAAGGGTTTTCAAAGCTGGAGGGAAGAGCCAGAAGTCAGGTCGGGACATCGACCGGACCAGATCTTGTTTGGTCAGGGCTGATCGATGCAAGCTACCGATCTGCCCCGGTGACCATGGCAAAGTGGCATCTGAAGTCAGCGATGGAAGAGGTCGATCTCCAATCAACACCCCTTTCAACCGAGCGTGATGGCGCAGCTTAGATGTGCCGGGATGGAAAGAAGGAGTCGATTTAGTTGACTCATGCGACCGTGCAACACCATCACCCTGGGAGCTGATCACCTTATCAGCCCCCGATGCAGTCTTCGCTGGAACAGGACCTCGGCGTTGACATCGGATCGGGACTTGGACGAAGCAGTGAACAAGAACTCAGAATCTCCCGATTCGTCCCCCGATTCCTCTCCGGAGGAGATCTCCATATGCTTGGTGTGAGCAGCGCGGGGGCGTAAGGGCGCATGCGATTTGACGGTGATAGATGTGTCGGCTGCGTCCGATCTTGGGCTTAGAAGATGCGCCAGCGTCTCGGCTTTCTTTTGAGGCACCTCTAGCTTCTCCTCGAGTTCGGAGTCGCGCGCTATGCCCCGCGCCCTTGAGCCCTTCGACGCGTCCTTACGCGTCTTGGAAACTTTGGAAGTTTTGGAATATTGACTTTTGGCCAATGGATGGCGTCGTTTCCGATCTTGGTGCAGATTGATCAGAGCGGCTGATGGAGATCGGTCAACGCTAGAGCCTGCAGACGGACGCCGGTACAGCAAGTCAGTCAACTGTTCGTGGCACCGATCTACGGCCGCCCAACGACGGTTTGACTCCTGGGTCCAGGTATACGATCGGCTCTGGAAGGACTCGACCTTCCCGATCTGGTCCCTGACCACGACCTGCAACTCGCCGATCTGCCTCTCCAGGTCACCATGTTGGGTGCGGAGCAAAGTCCGATCGGACTGATCCTCCAACCTTTGTCGGTTGACCAGCGCGAGCTGTTCCTGGAGGTGTGACCTGTAGGCCTCCAAACGAGACAGATTATGCCGTGCGCCGATCAGCCCGTCCAAGATCGGTCGGAGCTGATCGCAGTGGTCATGCGACTGCCGATCAGCCGCGAGTAAAAGCGTCAAAAGCTTTGGCGATGTCGGTGGGCAGCCGATCTGCACGCGAAGGAAGGTTAGAGCAGATCCAAGACAAAAAACAGACCGATCAGCTTACATCGCGTGGTTTGTTGGGCGATCTGGGCCCGGAGATGTGCGTTTTCGGCGATCACCTCCTGCAACGTCGTGGATATAGGGATTAAAGTATCCACCCCTTCCGCAGTTGCAGGAGTGATGAATCCTTTGTGGCCAACTGTGACTGGAGTTCCCTGACTGTTTTCCGGAGCTGATCGGCCCCGATCTGATGCCCATACGGTGTGTCGGACTCTGGAGTGTTGCGAGGGCTGTCAGATCGGGCCGATCGGGGAGGCGAATCGACATGGGGCAATTGGGAGCACAGGGCACCTGCAGCAACGAACGTCAAGAGAGGTTACAAGATGATCAGGTGCACAAGGACAAGTACCTGGCGAAGGCGGATTCGAAGATCTGTCCATCGGTGAAGTCCGCTACTGCGAAGATCTGGGATGTGGTGAGATCGGGTCGCTACCGTTGTGCGGCTACGACCAGACTCAGGGGCGGCTGTGGTGAAGTGCAAGTGAAAATTGTTGACCAGTGTGTACCAGTGTACCAGTTTTCAAGGCAGATCGATCTGGTTGGCTGAAAGGACGGAGTATTTTGGGCCGATCGTGTGCTTGGAGTGTCAAGAACACAGATTTTGGTAAGTCACATGATATTGCGTATACTTAACTATTTCATGTTTGTACATATTGGGGACCGTAGGGAGATAGGATTGGTTAGTTGTTGTTTTTTGGCCTTTAACTCACAACAAGGAAGTCGTTAGCATCTTTGGCAGTACATCAGTCGCCTCTGCACGCCGCGGAGTGTTTGGGAGCAGAGGGTCGAGTAATCCCCTCTATCTCATTATAACCGACCGGGACGCGTTACAGACGCACTTGGTCCGCCGGAAGTCCCTCGAAGGAAGTACGCGTTGGTCGGCTTCGCAAGCCCAAGTCACCCACGTTTGGAACGTGTAAGAAAGTTTTTGGATTGTTACGTGGAGATATCGTTCGTGGAGTTTGTTACGTTCTCGCTGGATCTCTATATTGGAATATTGGTCTTTTATTCTCGCATTTGTTGGGCTCTACGATCGGTTAAGCGATCTGCCCTTTGTAGCATACTTACTCTGAGTGTAGTTGGTCTGCCCGTACCCAGGGTGAAGAGTTCCACCCAGGGTACACTACCCATCACGGTCTGGTATTTAAGACCTGAATCAATTTGAAGCGACGATCCACCAAGTGTGAAACCAGCCCATTCCATGGCGTACACAAGGTGAGATGGAGACGTAGAAATAGTACCAGGCGTCCTATGCTGATGATCGGTCGTCTGCTAGCAGCGGACGATCAGATCGGATCGTAGGCGAAGGTTCGCGGCCCCCCCCCGTCAGTTGGAAGGCTGGGCACGATGGTGGTCAAGTTCTCGACACTACGGTGTTCGATTTTGAACTTGACTCCAACACATTTTTTACTTCACTGTAAGAGCGCTATTTATAAACTCGAAGTTAATTAGGTCCGACATATATTATAGTTCGAATTCGATTAGGTACGGCCTCATAAATCAAACGGTTTTATATTACAGACGAGTTTAAGGCCATTTAGCAAGCTAAATGATGACGTCGATAGACTTTCAATTAACTGAAAAAATGGTTTCGCGAACGGAAGCGAAAACGAAATCTTTCCGCTCTGTCTTTGTCCGGACTTGCGACCGGCTGAAGTCGGAACTTCAGGTGACATTAAAAAGATCACAGCGTCCACACGCATGTGGAAAAATATCCTTGTAATTTTCCATGTTACGTCCAGTTAAAAATATACTCGAATAGCACACAGAATGTTCAGCACCTCCGTATTCCTACCTCGAGAGTAACCCTATCCGTCAGATCTCGAGCGCTTCCGACATCTTGTTCACCAATGGATTGTTCCTGAAGCGGGGAGACGTGAAGCGGGGAGACGAAGGGAAGACTTAAGGACGGTATCATATATCACGATCTTCAGCACCTCAAGACAGGCTTATGCAGTCTTACCTCCAGTGTGAGCCGATCCAACTGTATATCTACATTTTCCCTCTCCTGAATGTTAGGCATTAGGTGTTTGTTTTTGGAAAAGGGTGTTGATTTGTATTTTGTTGCCGTTGGAGCAGAGTCGTTGAATAAATCTTGGCCAAAACATAACACCGGATATATCCAATATTGATCCCTAGATGTGATTTTAGGACAGACCGAAAAAGACAAGGCGAGAAAATCCAGCCAATCCCGTTTTTTGGGAGCGAAAATGCAGCCAATCACAGTCTTGTAAGGGAAAAAATCCAGCCAATCCCGATTTTTCGAACCCACGGACAGACACCAATTTTTATATATATATAGACGAGAAGCCCCTGGTCCTGTTCATGTTGCCGGATGGGAAGGTGAAGGCCATGTCGACCTTGTCCACGAAACTGGCGCACCGGTAATCGCTGTCGTTTGTGTACCCACACACAAAGAATTGGTGCTAACCGGCGAGAAAACAGTCACTTTGTTTCAAGCGGATGGGGTTGTCTTATCTATATAATAGTAGATATATCCTATATATTGTATTCTATATGCAGAGTTTTATATTACTGTTTGGGATAACTAGATATGCAATTTGAATATTCGTCTAAGTACGCTTCGTTATTATATTCAAAAGAAAACCGACAAACGAACGATCAGCAGGTTAAACGCAAGATAGAAAGGATGTTAACCACCGTGCGCTCTCTTCAAAAGGTCTTGGCAGGTGTGGGACGACGCGATTTCAGCGTGCCGGCTTTCGCCCCTGACCTAAAGACGCAGGCGATAAAGCCTAAGGTGCGTATTGGAATGGATCTTGAAACCACACACATCTTGACTGACTCGTTCGTTGTCGTTGGAGTAGAACATCAAGTACTTCAAAATATATCGATGGGATCCTGAATCGAAAGAGAAACCATATCAACGAACTTACGCCGTGGATTTAGACGAGTACGTCGCGACGATAGCAAAGAAACCCCCTTTTCTTCTTCGTTGAGACTAACTTATGTCTACAATGTTTAGGTGTGGTCCCATGGTCCTAGATGCTCTGATAAAGATCAAGAACGAGCAAGACCCGACGTTAACGTTCCGCCGGTGCGGCATTTAATAATTTAAACTATGGAGTGTGAATAGATTGATGGTCTTGGCGATGGTTCTGCAGGTCGTGTCGGGAGGGAATTTGTGGCTCTTGTGCCATGAATATTGACGGTGGCAACACTCTAGCTTGTCTCAGTCCAATAAAGAAAAACAAGGACGTGACTAGCATTCACCCACTGCCGCACATGTTCGTGATTCGCGACTTGGTGCCAGACATGAACAATTTCTACGACCAGTACACGTCAATCAAGCCGTGGCTGCACTCGGACAAACCTAGTGACGTTAATCATGAACACCTCCAGTCCATCGACGACCGCAAGAAACTTGACGGCATGTATGAATGTATATTATGCGCGTGCTGCAGCACTTCGTGTCCTAGCTACTGGTGGAACCCAGACAAGTACCTCGGCCCTGCTGGTTCGTATAAACTTGTTACTCCGTGAGGGCCATAACTTTTAACTATTGGTTGTCCTGCCGCAGTGTTGATGCAAGCGTTTCGATGGATCGAGGACTCGCGTGACGATAACACGGAGGAGCGATTGCGTTCCCTGGACGATTCGTTCAAGCTGTACAAGTGCCACACGATCATGAACTGTACGCGCACATGTCCAAAGGGGCTGAACCCGGCTCAGGCCATTGGCAAAATCAAGACTCGACTTGCCCGCCTCCATTAAGCTCGCGCTCAGCGGCTTGTAGCAGTCGTCTACTAGAAACTTGCTCAAACTGCATATGCAGGTGTATCATGTGAAGCTACCATTCGATCGCAGTGTTGGTAGCACTAACAAAATACACACTTGTATTCAGATCTGTGTGTATGATGTCTTGAAGTCGTGATGGTCATACTATCGGCACACAAACCTTATGGAAGACCATCACGTCTGTGACTAAAGCATAAGTACGTCAGCATATATATCATCAGCAAACAATAGGAAAAGCATTGTTTATTTGGAGTTGACAGGTCGATAATTTAGCTGACCTGCCGGCCAAGCGCCATATCATTGCGCAAGCCAAAATCATGTCTAATCGTCCTCTTCACATTGAGCACTCCACTAACATTCAACAGAAGGAAAAACCAATTGAGAGAAGAGCAACGTGGCAAAACAGATCCCGACCCTAATATCTTCGTGTCCAGTGACAGCTAGTCGTGCCCCAGCGCTGATCGCAAGAGACTGCAGCGCCATCTAACCGCGCTTTTGGAATTGAGCGTGAATTACTACGGTGGGATGCCATGGTCACACTGTCGCGCTTACACGCTGGTTCGTATATGCTGGACCATGACGAATCTTCATTAAAGTCGTCTTCGTACACGTCTTAAGGAAATTAACCGTCTTTTTTACTCCCATAGTAGATGTGTTGCGACCGTTAATCTCGATGATTACGTCGCCTACGCAAATGTGTCGTAGCAATTCACAACAGGGTTCCTGACACACGTCCGTCACAAGTGGGTAAATCCCCTTAGCGAAACGAACTTCCCTTAACTGCAAACCAATGCTTCGGTTTTCTTTCCATTTGATAAGAAACGTTCTGCTGTCAGGAGTGTCGGCCATTGTCCACTTGGGCTTTGAACGACCGCGCACTTGAACCGTAGTATTCACAGCATTTGGAGCGACTAATGGAACTGTTAATGCATCGTCTTCACTTAGTGCTGGCAGTTTCGTGATGCCACGGGCAGTTTTGCCCTTCTTTTTATACTTAGCCAAATTGGCGTGTAAAGATGCCTTGCTCGGTTTCGGCACATTTGCCGACTCTATCTTGTCTTTATGGACGTCCCGCATCAAGATATCATTTTCTACATCAATATCACCAGATATGTCAGAATCGTTTGAAAACTCCTCCGTAGGGTCAGACGAGTCCACAAAATTGCCTTTGGAACACGACAATTCGTCATGTGAAGATGTAGCGTTGCGACTCTGATCCTGTGTCTTCTGACCTTCAAACTCGGGTTCTAGATCCCATGGGTCTGAGGCACTGCCTTCGGCAACTTCCAAATCTGTTTCTTCAACAGCAATACTCACTTCTACATCCGCGACTATACCCTCATTCGCAACGATTTTTGCACTATCTTCTGCCAAGTTTAGGGGTATTGATGGCATGTTCATTTCTGCATCTTGAGCAAGTTCTACTTCTTCATCAAGATCGGGTTGGTCGGCCACCACCGCCCCGGCAGTCATAACATCATCGATCAATGATGCTGCTACTAGTTCGGCCTGTTCAACATTTTTTATTTCGTCAAGAGCCTGAGCTTTTTCTGCTAGCTCCCGGTTCTGCAAATCAGAACCAGCGGTAGATGAGAATGCCACAGCATCTACGTCCACTTTGACTGACTCCACTTTCAGAATTTCGGGCGATGGAAGGTGCTCAAGTGAGTCCAATGGCTCCCTCGGTGACAACTCTGTCGAACTGCTGGGAGAAAAAAACCCTTCACGAAAAGATGTTGCCGATTCTTGGATATGGCGCTGCTCTTCACTGCTGTTTCGGCTTCGTCTACCGTGTTCTTTTTCAAAAGGATTTTCTTTCAGTGAGTAAACAACGTCTTTTTCCGCCTCGGTTGGAGATGCTTCATCAGAGACCATCAAAGCTGACGTATTTGCCGTGTCACTTGCTGCATCGGCGTTTTCAGTTGAAACAGACGGCGCGATGGGCGAAATCAACGGCGAGCTTAACACCTTAGGCGAGCTTCCAATCTTTGACGATACCTTAGGCGAATTACCAAATTTTCCGAAGCTCCGTGCCGTCGGAGACACACCAGATTTGGGTGACATTTTCAAATTGGTGCTCGAGGTATCATTGGTAAAATGTTGCTGCGGGGTTGCGCAATTCTTTGATGCTACTGGAGAATTTGGAGTAGATGAATTTGCATGGCTGCTATCTGATTGACTGCACTCCTGATAATTGCCATTATCGTCCGATCGGACATCAGCAATAGGAGGACATGAGAGTGGAGCAGTCGCATCCTTAACAATTGAAGAAGTGTCAGGCGTCCAATTATCCTTCGGTAATATCGATGAGGTCAAAGACTTGTCAGATTTAACCGATGGTATCCGCGATCGATGATCAGTTTCCTCACGACTTAGCTCATCATGCTGCTTCCGTTGCTGTTGCTCACGATGCTGTAGTTCCCGCTGCTGCTGCATTCGTTGCTGCTGTTCTCGTTGCTGCTGTTGATCACGTTGCAACTTCTCTCGTTGCTGTTGCTCACGTTGCAACTTTTCTCGTTGCTGTTGCTCACGCTGCTGTTCTTCAAGTTGAAGTTGCTCACGTTGCTCACGTTGCTGCTCACGTTGCTGCTCACGTAGTTGCTCACGTTGTTTTTGCTCGCGGATATGCTGTTCTCGTTGCTTTTGTTCACGAATTTGCTGTTCTCGCTGTTGCTTCTGCTCAGTCAGGTGCTGTTCCTGTTCTCGTTCCTGCTTGTCACGAATTTTCTGTAGTTCACGTTTTTGCTCTAGCTCACGCGTTTGCTGTCGTTGCTGAACGTTAGGTAGCATTTGCTCTTGCTGTTGACGCTGCTGCTGGTCTCCTTGCTTAATGACAACAGCTGGATCAGTAGGTTGTCTTCGCCTGAAAACTAGCCGTACGGGCTTGCTCATTTGTTGCAGGCGCCCAAAGAACGCTTCAAACGTGTAATCTACTGATTTGATGCCATTAGCCGACACAAGCGTATCATTGACAGCAACTGCGCGACGCACGACTGGGTTTGCGCTCGGAGTCGATCGAGTGACAACCGGCAGATTTGTTGCCCGGTTTTCTCCAAAAAAGAGACCAAGCGATCCAGTTTCCCAGTATACCTGATATTCGTGTGTTCCTAGTGGTGAAGCGAAACGATCCTTAGACCCGTTGGCTGGAGTAGCGTCTCGCGGTGAAACCTGATCATCTTTGTTGCCAAGAACCCGTCGCTGTCCGTGAGAAACAGCCATGCGTTCACTCCCTCCATTCACTCCGTTCGGTCCAGCCATCTGCGTAGGAACAGAGTCTTTCGCTCCTGTAGCGCGCCAGAACGCGCCTCTTGTCGCTTTTGGTAGTTTCTGATCTTTTTGCGGCACTGAATTAGCTCTTTGGACTTTACTAGTTGGATCCGTTTCATCGCCTTGGGGTGCTTTTGGACTTGGATTGTGACTAGCATCACTTGCTGCATTCGTGGAACTAGATTGCTGACCATTAAACTGTGAGCCGTCATCATCATCCGAAGACGGCGTACATGCCGATAGACGTTCAAAACGAAGAAGCACAGGCTTCTTCATCGTGGAAAGAATCTTGAAAAAGTCTGAGAAGGAATGATCTTTCGAGCGTACGACATTGACGTATTTGAGGATATCTCCTTGAGTCACCGCAGAAGAAATACATGACTCAGTAGCTTTAGACACATACGGTATGCCATCCTTTTCTGACTCGAGGAAAATCACACCTAACACGCCTCGTTCCCATAGTACCTCATACTCATTATCCTCCAATGGAGGCAGTTTTTCACGTATTTTATCAGCCCAAGTGGCACGTCGTGTCATGTTTCCCCCCGGTCCAGAAGGTGACGCACTGCTGAGGGACGACGTCGAGCTGCTTGACTTGGTGGAAAACAACGGACCTCCACGGAAATTTTTGCGGGACATTTTCTTCATGGCCGACGACGCGAGCGCCCTGTCGTCGACGTCGGTCGGGTCACTTGGTAGCTGCTGTGAGTTCTCAGCTCTGGCTGTTTAAACAAGGCAACGACCAGACGGTATTGTCTTAAGTGCGAACACACGTTTCCCAAAATAGTTATTCGAATAATTCGAGCCCGTCATACGCCGCAGAATTAATATTCAGGGAAAATCATATTAGTTAGTAGCGGGGCGCTCCCTTAAGCGATCAAAAGTGGCGGCTTGACATGGCAGAGGAGTGGCATGACATGAGGCCTCGGTTGGAAAGATGAATCCTTTTTCCTCTCTTAAACACTGCGTTGCACAACAGCGATCAGAAGATCAGAATAAGAAACAACTTCGCGCGTACCTTCATCGCATTCGGCCAACCTCTCGCATGTAATTGACACAACAGAAGCAACGGCTTCCCAAAGTCGCGTTTCAGAAATTTGCCGCCACTACATTTGCTTCGGGTTCGGAATACGACAAAAAACGTTTGCGACTCAACTAATAGCACCGCGAGCTAATAGAATGTCTGTACCGAATTAAGTCAGCTAAAGTACTTGCATCTTCGGTAAACGAAGGCGAAGGATTTTAGTGGGCATCGGAGTTAGCAACTTCTGTTTGTACAAGGAACAGCAACGGAATATTCAATTCGGCAGATAACGGTCCCTGCTGATTTTTCTACCTCTTTCATGCGTTGTTCACACATCTTCGTAGCTGTGATTGCAGCATTCAGGAAACCATTCTCATATCGAATTGCTTTCATTGGGAACGATCAGCGATCAGTAATGCTTGGGCTTCATTTCCACAGACAGCATTTGCGTCTTACTTACATCAGTTATTTTTGAAATACGAATTCGTCGTAGGGGGAATAAGGGCCAGAAAATTAACATCATCTCCCGAAAATACACTAGAAGGCATCAGTAGGGCAGACATGGCTGAAAAATTGCAGTTCGGCTGTAAATTCATTATCCGAGGCCAATGTTGTTAGAGTAGTAAAGTATGCTTCCTAGATACTGAAAAGTGGATAAACTGCCCACATGTTAATATTCTGTACGGGGTTGATTTGACAAGTAGCGCGCGGAAATTTCCGACAGGACGCAGCCTCAGGACTATTCATGCATACGCTACTTGTGAAAGTGGAGACCATTTTTTGCGTCAGTACAGTCTATACAACTTTCGACAACATCTAGGGCCTGGCAGGCGTACATTGATTGACCTACGGATGCCTCCTCGCTGCCCAACTCGATATTCCTGGGTGCCAATAGTATCTAATGTAATATTAATGTACCCGTACAACATTAATATAACATTAAATACTATTGGCGCCGTCACAAGTACTCAAATTTTCAAACTATTGACGAAAAGTAAAGCCAGGGACTGTTTCCATAAACCCTGTCCGCAGTCTCGGAAATACGGATAATGTGATGATAGTATTGACAAAAATACGCAAAGTCGGTTGAGCCGTTGTTCTGGGTTCGTGGGAAGAATTCCGACATCAAAGTCTTGATACGCACTACTTTTTAACAAATATTCATTTCAGAAGTTGACAAATAACAAAGATGAGAAAAAGGCTATGAAAGAATAATCAATCAAACCGCATTTGAAAGTTGCCTAATCGCGGAATTAACTCGTAGACGATTGGCATTCGACAAGATCGAATGTTGTACCCTGGCTTAGTACATCGACCGCACTGGGAAACTGTAACTGTTTCATCTCGTAATTCTTGATCCATGGAGGTTCGGATGCGATTCACCTTCGGGCGCCAACGAGCATGTTTTGCGACTGGTGGAAGAAGATAATCTTCCTCTAACTCTTCAATTAAAATGGGAGAGAAAAGTTCCTAGTAGACCTTTTGAACCGTTTCCGTAAGATAAACCTTGTGGACGTAATTCTCCACATCCAAATTTTATCGCGAATGACCGCAAGAGCGTGATAGCACGGCAAACCCTATTCCGTCCAGTATTTGCACGTGCAAATCTTCTCCTACAGCTTGACGATCTGCGTTTTTTCAGACGGTTGTGTTATGGTGAATGTCTCAGGAGTGTACTGCATGATTCTCATGTCCCTCGTCTTATCGACAAGCAATTTGGCTGACTTATGCAACCGTTTTCGTGCAAAGTCTGTAATGCTTTTTTTGGGACTCGCAAATATCGTTCTATAGCGACCTGTCGATCAGCGTTTTTCTGGTGTATCTCTTTTCTCTTCAAGGCTTGTGTATCCCAGTGTTTATGAAGCAGTTCCACCATGCGAAGCGCATGGATACATCGACAATCGTCCAGGGTGTTGTTCATAGATTCACTAATGTTACTTGTTACATACCAAAACGAGGCCGCAAGAATTCACTTCGTGCATAGAACTCAAGATCAACCGCTTCGATCGCCTGTTTCAATGACGCTGACGCATTTTCCGTGACGCTGATTAAACAACTTTTACATGTCGTTCTATCCAATGATTCGTCCACCTTGAAGATGAGCTTTTGCATCGACGCCTTGAGGCCTTTCCTTTTCCAATTTTCGCATAGGTACTTAAGGCAGCAGGCGTGCTGATCCACAGAACTTAATAGACCCTTTTCTCGATCAGAGACGGGGCTTGGTGATTTCCGAAGATTTGACTTGTGTAATTTCCATGACCAGTTGACTTAAAAACCAGTCCCATGTATCCCCGCACTCCCCTGAGACATGTGCATATGCCAACAGAACGGTGTTATTGTTGCCATCCAATCTTGTAGCAAGTAAAAGCGTTCCTTTGCATTGCGTGTTTTTGATGAATGTACCGTATATGGCAACAATGGGCAAGAGATGAGGAAATGCATTGACGATCTGGCCAGGACACATGAATAGTTGCTTGAACCGCCTATCATGACTTTGTAATACAGCAACTGTTTTAGGATGGAGATCGCATTCCTATAAATTGGATTTTATGACTTACACGCACAAAAAATGGAACCGAAATTACAATCTCACCTTTTGCAAAAAAGCTGTAAGCTTCTTATACCCTCCTTCTTCATCTCCAGAAGTTCAATATTTGCTTGTTCCAGAGCACGATGGGCTTTGCGGTACTGAACATCGACACCGAGATTAGTACGACAATGTGCCCGGACGGTTGCCGGTGTTACTGACGAGTCCGCATCAACCATCGGTACAGAATTTGCCGCAAGAAACTTGACAGGAATATTCGGATTCGTCAAACCCAAGAAACAACTATGCTGTCCAATTTTAGTCACGCGAATTTGCAGCAAGGACGCTTTGTGCGACTGACTGTAATGTCAAATGAGCAGCCATAGGCTTTGCATATGATTTGGGCGCTGATTTCTCGTTTAGCCTGAGTTTTCGTGGCATATCCGTGAAGGATTTTATGTTCATTGGCCGCGTCATTGAATTGTTCCCAGTTGTCGTAATCTTGGCCCACTACTAGTTCTGGGGGAGGCGTTTTGAAGATTCACTGAAAGTCATGTGGTAAAGTGCATTCAATTTTAATCCTATCGTGTGCAAGGAGTATCAAGAACACAGATTTTGGTAAGTCACATGATATTGCGTGTACTTATATATTTCATGTTTGTACATATTGGGGACCGTAGGGAGATATGATTGGTTAGTTATTTTTTTGGCCTTTAACTCACAACAAGGAAGTCGTTAGCATCTTTGGCAGTACATCAGTCGCCTCTGCACGCTGCGGAGTGTTTGGGAGCAGAGGGTCGAGTAATCCCCTCTATCTCATTATAACCGACCGGGACGCGTTACAGACGCACTTGGTCCGCCGGAAGTCCCTCGACGGGAGTACGCATTGGTCGTCTTCGCAAGCCCAAGTCACACACGTTTGGAACGTGTAAATAAGTTTTTGGATTGTTACGTGGAGATATCGTTCGTGGAGTTTGTTACGTTCTCGTTGGATCCCCATATTGGAATATTGGTCTTTTATTCTCGCATCGGTTGGGCTCTACGATCGGTGAAGCGATCTGCCCTTTGGAGTACACTTACTCTGAGTATAATTGGTCTGCCCGTACCCAGGGTGAAGAGTTCCGCCCAGGGTACACTACCCAGCACGGTCTCGCATTTAAGACCCGAATTAATTTACAGCGACGATCCACCAAGTGTGTAACCAGCCCATTCCATCGGGTACACAAGGTGAGATGGAGACGCGGAAATCGGACCAGGCGTACTATGCTGATGATCGGTCGTCTGCTAGCAGCGGACGATCAGATCGGATCGTAGGCGAAGGTTCGCGGGGTACCCCCCCCCCGTTAGTTGGAAGGCTGGGCACGATGGTGGTCAGGTTCTCGACACTACGGTGTTCGATTTTGAACTTGACTCCACCACAATGGTGCGCGTGCTCGGATCACTTGTTGATCGCGGATATCACCAAGATGAGATCTCGTCAAGAATTGATTATAGCGAATTAAATGTGGAATCGTTCTGAAGAGGTCATAAGGAACGGCTATAGCCTTATGTTCTAGTTGTCGATAAGGATGGAGATGTCCGATCTGGACTGGTGGAGTACCAGATCGGGATTAATAAGTTTTTTTCCTCCCCATAAGGCTCCCACCGGATCCGATCGGGACTATATCAAGTCTTGCTAAAGTTCCGGAAAGGATCAGGACTTTTGTCCTGATCCTATGCATTTGAATGAACGTTTTGATGGAAAAATAAAAGATGAAAACGACTTGGAGGCTGATCGGAACGATCAGATCCACCCTCCCAAGGTTCCAAAGCAGAGGCTCGGAATGTCACCCTATGAAGACAACTTGGAAGAAAGTCGCAGGTCGGGGATGGGGTTATCAAGGAAGAAGACATGACCAGGATGTATTACATCCACGAGTTAAAGCGATTTATTCGTGAAGACCCGGTCATGCAGATCTTAAACCCCCAGATCCCCGATCGACTTCTCGTACCCACCACCGAGCCGATACAAAGCGATCGGCCGTTTCTATTGGTGAAGAACCTGCTGGCGATGTTGGCTGAGGTCGGCATAAAAGTGCAAAACCTCGCCAACGTACATAAGATGTTTGATCTGGACACTTGGAAGCTGGAGATGTTGATGTCGACCCTCCATGATGATTTGGTACCATTGGTGGGGGCGGTTCGCCGCCCAACTTCCACCGTGGCATTGAAGGTCGCTGAGGCCACGGCAGCATACGATGATGTGTGCTCCGACGATAAATCGCTGTATCAGTCTCCACCTGCCTCTAAAATCTCATCGGAGTTGGAGGTCGGTGTTGAGCGGATGACCATGGGGGTGGATCATACCCCCATGGGAGCATAAAAAGGACGTGCGGCAGCATGGAGCTGCATGCCGGTCGGGGCCCCAGGAGCCCCCACAGGTTTCGGTACCTCCAAAGGAGGATGCCAACACGCTGCCCATGGCCCAAGCTAACGTCCAAGCCATGTTTGAGGCAATGATGGAGCGTTTCATGGGAGACCGATGCCGATCGCCTCCGCGCCCGCATGCCCAGGAACGATCTTCCCGGCAAAATGTCAATACTTGCCGGGATGTTGATATGGAGTCAGTGGCATCAACGGATAAGGCTACCCGAGGTGTCAGACCAGTTGGAAGAGGAAGACGCAAGCCGCAGCCAGCCCGACCGCGCCGATCAAGAAAAAACAGCGATTTAGACATGGAGTCGATCGGCGATCCGGATGACCACTATGGGTCAGACGGTGCAGGTGCGGGCAGAACGCGCAGGTCTAACCTAGCCTCTACGACCACCTTTGATTTTGGATCTACGCGATCCCATGCATTCGCATGGCTGCGACCACTGATCTCAAGGATTTCACTGGCAGGGACGCCGACGAGGAGCAAGACAGATCGTGGTTTGGTCGGGTAAAGTCTGCTTTCTTGCGGGACCAGACACCAAAAAAGGAACGGTGTTTGATCTCCAGAGATATGCTGAAAGGACCGGCTGCGAGCTGGATACAACAGTTGAGTCGGGATGTCCGATCTGACTGGGATCTGATATTCTCAGAATTTGAGGGGCAGTACTGCAACTCCGGATTCTCTAGCGACCGCAAATACCATCATATGCAGAAGCGGGGCGACGAGACGCCGATTGAGTATTTGAACCGTTTGAACGTGGCTGCAATTCGCGCCGGGATAGTGATCAAGGAAGGCAACCCGCCGACGGGTGCCGCTATGGAGCACGTGGGTCACTATATCAGTACCCTTGGTGACCAAGAGCTGGCAGATCAGCTCACTCTGCTGCGCCTCAAAGATGTGGGGGAAGTGGAGCAGACGTTGCGGACGTTGCAACACTCACGCAGCATGAGGGAGAAGGTCGCCGTTGGATCGGGTCGCTACAGATCTAAGATCCATACCGATCCGGTGAAGAGGCCCCTTACCAGATCGGCTCGTGCTGTTAAGGCGATCGCGACTGAAGACAGCACTGGATCAGAAGAAGAAAGTAGAGGCCTGTCCAGTCGGGAGTCGGACGAGGACCAATATCGCCACATCTTCGTCACGAAACCTTCCCCAAGAACCAGATCGACGCCTAAACAAGCAGATCGGAAGGGCAGGAGTGGGAACAAGTCCGATCCGGACCGACCTCGCAAGAAGTGTTCTCACTGCAGGTCAAGCAAGCACGATGGTGGGGACGGCTGGAAGAAGCTGATATGAAAGAAGTGCGAAAGACGCGGCCACCCCACCGATCACTACCTCTTCGTTTGCAAGTCATGTGGAAAGATCCACGAGGCCGGCCAGTGCAAGATCGAAGGGTTCTTCAATATGATGCGCAAGTGGTATGTGCCGCGTAAGCACGCGGGGATGCTTCCACCTGAAGTGGAGAAGATGTTAAACTAGAACGCTCTCCATGTTGGAATCTGGATCGAGCCGAGAGATCTACGTTTGGCATTTATGCATATGTCGGAAAGGAGAATAACACCGACAATACATGTTCTATTCTCAATTGCGTCGATCGGGATCTACAATCTGACGACCTATGAATATTCTCGATCGAAGTTGGTCATGCAGCTGGATATGCTGCCTGGGGAGTCTCGCGGATACTGGAAGTATCATGCTCCCGACAAATGGTTCAAGCAGGCGAAAGCCTGTGGTAAGATAAACAACTAGAAGGAAACGATGTTGTTCGACTCTGGGGCCGAAGTCTCAATTATCGACTCCGCCTTTGATCGTAAGGTCGGATGTCGTATAGACGACACCCAGAGACAAGAATGCGTCGGAATCGGTGATAGTTCTTACATGACCGAAGGAAAGACGCGCGTGAAGATCACCCTATCGGGTGCGTTGGTCTACTTTTTCAGCGCTTAGGTTGGCAAGCTGGCCGGTCAGGATGCCCTGTTAGGCATGGATTTCATGGTGCCGGCAGGTATTCACCTTTATCTGTCTCATGGAGTGCTTACACTCCCGGATGAGGTCCAGATCCAATTAGCTGGTCGGCGGCCCCTATACGGATCGCACACCGATCTGGTCAGGTGGGACCAAGATGTCACCATTCCAGTCGGCCAATCCGCTGATACCCCGGTCGACAAAGGTTTTCGATCAAGGAAGTTATGGGTGACCAGGGGCGATCGGTGGGTGTCGACCTTTGTGAAGAGCGCCGGCCGATATGATTTTGTTCGAGTCACTAATATCGGTGACAATCCGCTTACACTCGACAACAATACTATTTTTGGCATGTGGCTGGCGGAAGGGAAAGTGCCAAGAAAGATGGGGTTCGTATCGATCGGATCGAGACGGTATGTTGAGCGGCAGAACTTGGCATACCAAGCGACCACCGATCTGATCAGCGATGATGGATCGGTGGAAGAAGATACCTCACCTATGGTGGAACGACCCAGCTATGTAACCCCAAAGAAGATCTTAGTTCGAAGAAAGGCACCGCAGTCTCCGGACACGGTGGACCATTAAGCAGATGATCCAAGGTTCGTCAACGTGTTGGCGTCACAAGAACAGGCGCCAGCAGAGCCGGGAATAGAAAAAGGGGAATATGGCATTGCTGGGGCGGACCACGATGGAGCGCCTAAGCAGGTCGATACCGTTGAAAGGCAGTCCGCCGATCGGGAATAGCCGTGTTAAACCGATCAGGACGGTTTGGGTGATATTGCCCCGGAATACGACCACGTTTGTATCCATGAGGGCGGGGATAAATATATTCAGGAGCTGGAGAGCCAGATGTCAGTCCTCCCTGAAGTGTCTGCTGATCCGCCCGAAGTCACCTTGGACGATCTGCAAGTGGGTGATCGGGATGTCAACAGTCCCGACCAGATCGATCAGCTAAAGAAGATCATATGGGAAAAGAAACATCTGCTGATAGGGAAAGGCAACGCCTTACCCCCTGCTGCTCGCGAAGCAATCTGTGACATCGACGTGGGTGATTCCAAGCCGATCACCCAGCGATGTCGACGTGTGGCGCCACAGTACCGCGAAAATTTTTCCGATATTATTAAAGGACTGTTGGCTACCAAGATCATTAAGCCGTCGAACTGGCCGTGGGCCTCACCGATCGTGATTATGATCAAGAAGAACGGCTTCGACATCAGGTTGTGTATCGATTATCGGTTAGTAAATTGGTTGACCAAGCTTATGATGTACCCGATGCCGCTGATCAGCGATCTTCTAGAAGATCTTCACAAGACCCTATGGTATTGCGCACTGTATATGGCAAGTGGATTTTGGGTGGTTTCGATGACCGATCGGGCTCGCGAGATCTCCGCATTTGTTACGCCGTTCGGTCTGTTCGCGTGGAGCCGTATGCCGTTCGGTTTGAAGAACGCGCCCCAGATCTACCAGAGGCTGATCGACAACGCATTGTATGGACACTTCAAGATCAGTACCGATCGGTTCCCCACAAAAAACCATGATGTATTACAGAGGGTGAACCCGATCGGGAAAGGAGACCGTCCGTTCTGGGGAGGCGATCGTATATCGACGTCATACTGATCCCTGCCTCGTCCTGGAGCGATCTGTGCGAGAAGGTCGAACGGTTGCTGGAGACATGCGATCGCTGGAACCTGTCGATCAGTGCTGTTAAGAGTTTTTGGGGCATGTCCAAGGTCGCCTATTTGGTTCATATGGTGTCAATCAATGGGATGGAGGCTAATCCTAAGGATATGGAGTCACTGAGCAACCTCCCGTTTCCCAGATCACTGAAGGCAATGCAGTCCTTCTTAGGGAGCCTAAATTACTACAGCCGCTTCATTGAAGACTTCGCGATTTACGCGGCCATGCTGTACGAGCTCCTGGAAGTCGACTATTATATGTTGCGAGAAGGAGATCGGGCAACTTTAGGAGAGGGCTGCGACTCTGATCTGCATGCAGATTTTCCGCAGGTGGAAGCAGATGACCACATGAAGCGTGCTCAGGTTGCTTTCGATATCCTGAAGGCCAAGATGGAGACGGCACCGATTCTCAGGCACTTCGATCCGGAAAAAATGCCGATAGTCATTGTGTATGCTAGTAAGTGGGCCATTTCCGCCACCCTAGTACAAGAACATGATGGAGTGTACCACCCGGTCACTTTTACGAGCCGGACGTTGAAGCCGAACGAAGTCAACTATGGGATCGTCGAAAAGGAAGTTCTGGCTTTACTACGGATTTTGGATGTGTGCTATAACCTGCTGGTCGGCCGACCTGTAAAGGTTCTTTCGAGAAAGTCTACATTGGCCTGGCTATTATCGGCCAATGGGATGGACGGTCGGCTCGGCAGATGGTCATCGATCTTGTCACAGTGGTCCCTCGAGGTCGTCAAGTGCACCAAGGGGGGAGAGGAAGAGATATTGGGCACATTGGCTGCCAGTATAACCCCTCGGTCTGAAGTGGATGAAGCTCTGATGGCGATTGCCCCGAGGAAGCAACCTCGAGAATCAATCTCGATGCCGCCACCGATCGTCGATCGGGATGAGGAACTCCTGGTCTTGAGTTTCGACGGATCGGCTAGCGTGAAGAAGAAGGTCGGCTCCTATAGTGCCATACTGTGGAAGTTACCAAAATGGTCTATAGTAGCAGCCGCCGCCGATTTCACTCCCGACATAACGGTCAACGAGGCGGAATATCGGGGGCTCCATTTATGTCTTGATCTGATGGCCTCACAAAAGAAAGGTCGGATCATCATATGTGGTGACTCCAGCCTAGTGATAAGGCGTATTACCGGGTAGATCGACTGTAAGTCGCCACGGTTGAAGTTGCTAAATGATCGGGTGATGAAAGCGCTGAAAGACTACCCCAACCACAAGCTATTGCACGTGAAACGGGATTGGAACAGAAGCGCCGACCACCTCGCGACACAAGCCATGCGAGACCAGATCGGGGAGACGATCACCGAGGAGGCCGTTCTACTTGAACTTATGGACATAAATAGGCTCCCGTAGTTGATCAAGCCCAAGGACAGCCCCGATCAGGTACATGTGATGGCGGAGACTAGATCGCGAACTCAGAAGTCTCGCCGATCGTTCCAGAAGGAAAGGCTGAGCGAGTACATTATACATCAGCTAAGGGCGGAACGGATCCTCAAGGCGCAGGACGAAGAAGAGTGGATCGTCAACCTGAAAGCCTATCTGCGCGGTAAACTGTCCAAGTTAACAAATTATCAAGCGAATGAGTGCACAAAGATTGCGGACAGTTACGATGTGGACGACAATGGATTGCTATTTTGCTGCCGTGACGAGATCGACTGGCGAAACTGGTGATCCCTGAATTGCTACAGCCTGATGTCCTTCATCACTACCATGTGAGTCTAGAAGGGGGACATCAGGGCATAGGAAGGACATATCATAAGATCAGGGCCCACTTTCACTGGAGAGGACTTTTTCGAAGAGTGCAGATATATGTGGGCTGTTGCACAGATTGCGAGACCGGAAAGGGCAGACCGATAATCAAGGGCCGATCGCCCGGGAATATCGAGGCTACTTACCCTTTCCAGGTGATAGCAATGGATCACATACCGTCGCTGCACAGATCGACGCGCGGCAACACTGAGCTGCTGATCTGGATCGACCTGTTCACTGGTCTGGTGATCGCAAAGGCTAGTGCATCTCGATCTGCGGAGTGGATCGCCCAGAGTTACGAGAATGCGTATTCAGAAGGTTCGGCGCCAGCGAAGTTATCAGACACGATCGGGAACCCGGTTTTATGACTGATGTGTTCCGATCGTTCATTAACATGCAAGGCCAGAAGCAGAGAGCGAAGATGGCATATCGTCCGCAAGCGAACGGATCGGCTGAACGCATGGTGCAGACAATCACAAGGGCGATCAAGATGTATGTGGCCGATCCGGACCAACATGACTAGGACGAGTATGCAGAGAGACTGGTATTCGCACTTAACTCTTCAACCGATCGGGTCCGAGTAGAAACGCCTTTTTATCTGGCGTATGGATGGGACCCTCGATCGACACTTGAAGCGGCGATACCGATCGGCTGCACCCGGACCAGCGATCGCGATGCCCGTCAATGGCGCATGCAGGTCAAGAAGCATTATCAGCATGCAAAAGAAGTCGTCAATGCAAAGTTGCGTCAGGCCACACAAGATCGAGCAGATCGGAATAACGATCAGGTCCGCCCTCATGGTATTGAACCAGGGTCGAGGGTATGGTTATACCTCGATCGGGCCAAGGAAGGCTATGCGTAGAAGTTGGCTCATATGTGGCACGGTCCTTTCCGTGTATCAGAGCTGATCGGTGAGCATGCTGCCCGTCTGATCACGATCGGCACGAATTATAAAGTTTTTCCGATCGTGCACGTGTCCAAACTGAAGCTGGCCAGAGAATTTCCCGATCGGCCTAAAATGCCCTGTCTGGTGGACGAAGCGGAGAGGTTCGATTTTGATGAGGCTCTGCTGCCGGAAGACAGTTGGGAAAGGCCATTGGAAGAGGACGTATTCGAGGTGGAAAAGGTGCTAGATGTCCGATCGGTCAAGAAGACCCGTTTCGGTCGCAGTCACCGAGAATATCTGGTCCGCTGGAAGGATCATGACGAAGAAAGTTGGATATACGAACTCGATCTAAATTGCGGAGCACTGCTACGAGAGCTAGAGCGAGAACGAGTAAGTCGGAATCGCTTCGCAGTGATGCAGACCCATGAAGAAGAAGACCAAGACACACAGTAGCACCGATCAGTATATCGATCGGTGTGAATATGTGTAAGGTCTGAATTATTGTGAATTTTGTGATTAACTGTGATGAACTGGAGTAGTGGAGTGACGAACGTGGTGATAATTTTCGCGATGTGGATGGAACTGTGTGTGATAACGTGTTGGTACAAGTTGGAGAAAGTGATGATATTTGGTTAAGGGATCAGATGATAAGGAATTTTGGAAAAATGATGACATGTATTATGGATTAGCTGGTCACTGTCTGACGCATCAAGAATCGCAATCAACCCACAGACGGCCGATAGTCAGCGCCGGATGGTATCCGATCTGGTTCTGGTTTTGATTGCGCCAGGGCACCTTCCGATCTATCTGGATCAAAGCGTCCTTCAGGTCTGCGATCGGCTCGTCACAATGAAGACCGGGATACCAGACGCCGTCGTAAGCTAATACCCCGTCTTTCTCAACCCGAAGTTTGGCCATATGGAGAACCATAGGATATAAAAAGATGTCGATGTCGCACTGCGGGCCAGCATCCCTACCAGAACGAACTGTCATAGGGTCTGCCAGGCCTCGCCCACCCGACTCCAGCGCTTCTTCCGGTTTTTCTGGAATGAGATCAGGCCTTGATCATGTTGCGCTCGATCGGGAGGAAGCACTAGATAGTGTGTAGACTCCCAGAACGCTTTCTGTAGGTTGCATTGAAGGCCTTCACTCGACCTAAGAACGAGTGGTTCCACGCAGTCGACGCAAACATGGACCCCCGCTTGGGGCAGCCGAACACTTTCCATGGCTCATCTGCGTATAGACGGGCGATTTGTGGTGCTGTGACCAGGTCCGCCCGCCATGCAGAAGCGTCAGGATCCTTTGTATCTGGAGGAAAAAGCCAGGAGTCCGGGCGCGATAGAGATCGGGCTAATATATGCTTGGTCAGGGATGATTGGTATAAGCTACCGATCTGCCACGATGACCATGGCGAAGTGACATCCAAAGTCAGCGATGGGAGAGGTCGATCTCCGGTCAACAACCCTTTCAATCGGGCGTGATTGCGCAGCCCAGATGTGCCGGGCTGGAACGAAGGCACCGATCCGGTCGACTCGCGCGTCGGTGCAGCACCATCACCCTGGGAGCTGATCGCCTTATTTTAACCTCCGATGCAGGCTTCGCAGGAACGGAACCTCGGCGTTGGTCGGATCGGGACTTGGATAACGCAGTGATCAAGAACTCGGAATAGCTCGATCCGCCCCCCGAGTCCTCTCCGGAGGAGACCTCTATACGCTTGGTGTGAGCGGCGCGGGGGCGCGAGGGCGCACGAGATTTGGGGATGACGGACTTGTCACCTGCATCCGATCTGGGGCTTGGGAGATGCACTAGCGTCTTGGCTTTCTTCTGGGGCACCGCTCGCTTCTCCTAGAGTTCGGAGTCGCGCGCTATGCCCCGCGCCCTTTAGTCCTTCGACGCGTCCTTACGTTTCTTGGAAGTTTTCGGAATTTCGGGGTGGTCACTTTTGGCCAATGACTGGCGTCGGGTCCGATCTTGATGCACATCGACCAAAACGACCGATGCAGACCGGTCAGCGCTAGAACATGCAGCCGGACGCCGGTGCAACAAGTCAGTCAACTGTTGGTAGCACCGGTTTACGGCCGCCCAGCGACGATCTGATCCCTGGGTCTAGGCGTCCGATCGGGTCTGGAAGGACTCGACCTTCCCGATCTGCTCCCGTACCACGAACTGTAACTCGCTGATCTGCCTCTCCAGGTCACCATGTTGGGTGCGGAGTAAGGTCCAATCTGACTGGTCCTCCAACCTCTGCCGGTTGACCACCGCGAGCTGTTCCAGGAGGTGCGACGGTAGGCCTCCAAGCGAGACAGATCGTGCCGTGCGCTGATCATCCCGTCCAAGATCTGCCGGAGCTGATCGCAATGATCATGCGACTGCCGATCAGCCGTGAATAGGGCGTCGAACGTTTTGGCGATGTCGGCGGGCAGCCGATCTACATGCAAAGGAGGGTCAGACCGGACTCAAGATGGAAACTGTAACGGGGTTACATTCGGGTAACACTGAGTGTTGGTGTACTTGAGTACACCACGGTTGAGGTCAGTATTGGCCGGGTTGAAAGGTTTTGAACCTTTGGTTATTTTAACCAATCAGGGCATGGTCCCTTGGTGTGGTGGTGTATCAGCCATCCACGTGTTAGTACACAGGTGTGTACACTACATTTTAGCTAGGTACGAATTAGGAATATTCTACTTAGTGTTACATATAGTTTATATTAATTTAGGCTAATTACATATTAAATATATTCAGTTTACATTTCACTCTTTCATACAGACGCACGACCACGACCGGTCGTGCGTGTAGTGAGTGCCGTAGCGTAAGGGGAGCCCTCCCCTTAGCTGCACCCTTTGTAAGGGAGCCTTGCCGTTAAGGCACTAGCAAAGGCTATAGTAAACTAACCCGGGAATCTTGGCCCCGAGAAGGAGAGCTCTCTCCTACTAAGCCCTTAATAAGGGCGTATCGGCTAAGTAGCGGCGAACGCCGCTTTAAGGAAAGTCTTCCTCTGTGCGCTAGCCGCACCTTGCGTATACGCACCGGCTACATCTGGTAGCACTTGTAGTCAATCCAACACCTGTGTTGGTAGACTAGGAATCCTCTGCAAAGGATGAATCAGGACGATTGGGATAGTTTGGTTCTCGTCCAGCAGGAAGCCTTTAAAAGGCTGTTACCCTTAACGGGGGAAGAAGGTATGAAGCTCCTAGTGGAGCAGGGCCTTGAGGCCGTAAAGGCAAGTGTAAATGCCCTTATCGCTCATGAGGCGAGTTGCGGTGGAGGTCATTCCACGGGGGTGCGCCCTCCATTATCGTTTAAGATAAAGGAGTTCACCGGAGAGAAGGGTAACAACCTTTATGTTTGGTTGCGAGAGGTCGAAACGGCCTTCGCCACAGCGAACATGACCGCTGATCACTTGCAAGTTGGACTTGCATTGACCCATCTTACGGGAAAAGCCCGTACATGAGCGTTTACATGCTCAGAATCAGTCAAGGACGTGTTTCCAACATGGAAGGTCCTTAAGCAGAAGCTTATGGACATGTACGCAACGCCTGATCTGGTTTTCCAGAATCAACTGGCGTTCCTTAGGTGCCGTCAAGGCACTAAGGACCTGGAGGTTTATATCCAGGAGCTTAATACCCTGTTGGCAGGGATGTACGCGAAAGCGTATTCGGACGATGTGTCCATCCCCGTCTTCATGGGAGGCCTGAGAGAAGGGCCAGCACGTTCGGAATTGTTCCGATGCCGACCCGAATCCCTGGAAGAGGCATTCAAGATGGCGTTCAACGCCGAGAGGAACTTCCGTTCCTCTAAGGTGGGTCCTGAACCCATGGTCCTGAGCCAGGTCGAAGCGGAGGAGAAAACTCCAGCTAAGAGTCACTCTGACTCTTTTCCACAGAGCTTCGAGGCAGAGCTCTTAGCTATGTTGCAGCGGCGTGGGCCACTGAGATGCTTCCTGTGTGGGAGCACGGATAATCTGAGGACAGATGTCCTAAAAATCCCCAGCGTGACACTCACTACAAGGGACCAAGGGGGGGAAGCCCTTGTACAAGCCGTCGGGAAACGACGGCTCCCAGTAGGTGCGCGCACCCTACCGGGGGGACCCCTCAGTGCTGTTAAGCCCCAGGGTAGGGGACGACAGCACAAAGCCACGAGGGAAGCGGTGCTTTCTAGCACCGAGTTGGTGTACCAGCCAGGTTTGCTGGTAGTCCTTGCGGAGGTGAAAGGATTTGATAAGCCTTGGAGAGTCTTGAGAGACTCTGGAGCGTCTGACAATTATGTCAGACGAGCTTTTGTGGAGAATAGCCGGCTGTATGCCGAGGCCCTAGAAGCACGTTTTCGTGACGTTGTCACGGTCCGTCTTGCGACGGGCGTACAGGTTTCTGTACCGAAGGTCTCGATTGACCTTAAGCTGAAGTTTGCAGACTTCGACAGCTTAGAACGTTGCCTAGTCCTGGATTTGGACTCGAGGCATGACCTCATTCTGGGCATGAAGTGTCTGGAACGCCACGAGCCATAGATAGACTGGAAGTCTAAATCCATTTCCTCAACGCACCCGTGATCGGTGAAGCATTGGCGAGTCATGAACCCACCTTTGCTCGATCGCAAAAGCGATTCTGGCGTGATATGCCAGAGATTGGGATGTCTGAAATGATCATTACCAATCGCGTTAAGGAAGAGTTCCTTAACGAGGGGGATTCGGCGGTTAATCCCCACGCCGTGAACGGTGAGACTGGTGAGTTGCCAGTGGCAGAGGTGGATTCCTCTGAGGAGACTCCAGTGGTAGGGGTAGAGACCCCTGTGGTTAAGCTCGAGGCGCTTCCAAGCGAAGAGACCCGAAGTTCGTCTCTCTGCACGTCGGAAATGTCCGACTACGCCGTTATAGGCGAGACTGTCGAGTTGCCAGTGGCAGAGGTGGATTCCTCTGAGGCGACTCCAGTGGTAGGGGTATAGACCCCTGTGGTTAAGCGCGAGGCGCTTCCAAGCGAAGAGACCCGAAGTTTGTCTCTTTCGCACGTCGGAAATGATTCCGAATACGCCGTTATTGGTGAGAACGGCGAGTCACCGGTGGTAGAGGTAGAGACCTCTGTGGATAGGCGCGTGGCGCTTCCAATAGATGGGGCCATTGACTCCCCCTATCTGGGTCTCGGGATGAATCCCGAGGCCAGTAGTCAGCAGTCCTACAGGATGCTGAATAGTGTGACAGGTGTTGTCACAGAAGGCGTAAGCCTGGAACGGTTGCCTGGGGTAGGCGAACTGTTGTCGTTGGAGGAGATGTCCTTCAACGAATTTGAAGCTGCTTTGAAAGCAGATGAAATCGACAAGGTTGTCGTAATACTTCCGGAAGAGGCGTTGAACTCCTCATCCACGATGGACGAGTCAGTTTTGGTGAAAACCAAACAGGCATTAAATGCCCGAAGCAGTCTCAAGATCCTTGCGGATCCTGAGGACCCTTACCATTACTTACTAAAGGAATTCGGAGATGCCATCCGTGACAACCCGCCGATAGGGTTACCACCGGATCGGGGAGTCCGACATGAAATCGATTTGGTTCCTGGAACCAAATACTGCGTCACTAGGCAGTGGCCTCTCCCCAAGGAGCAATGCGACGTCATCGACGCATTCTTCAAGGGGAAGGAAGAGGCAGGGATGGTGCGGAAGAGCAAGTCTCCCCACTCATCTCCCACTTTTTGTGTTCGTAAGACGAAAGGAAAGTGGCGCATTGTGCATGATTACGACAATCTGAATTCAGCTACTGTATTCATGCAGACTCCGATTCCTCGGAAGGATGCCCTCCAAAACAATATGGCGGTCTGTACTGTATACAGTGCCTTAGATCTGGTGGACGGGTATTATCAGGTGCTCATGCGAGCGTCCGATATTCCGCCTACAGCGGTCAGCATGCCTAGCGGCATGCTGTGTGAGTGGATCGTTATGCCACAGGGGCTTTCGAATGCACCAGCGACTTTTAATTGCTTGGTGACTCAACTCTTCCGCCCTCATAGAAAATACGCTCAGACGTACTTCGACGATATATTCGTTCATAGTCGTGCGGAAGGCTACTCGTCTGATGTTCAGACGCACCTTATACACCTTCGAGCTGTGCTCGAATGTATGCGAGAGCATAAGTTATATGCGAACGCATCCAAATGTATATTTGGTGCTGAGGAAACTCCTTTTCTCGGATACTTCATCGGTAAGGATGGAGTGCGGGCGGATCCAGCGAAGGTGAAAGCCATTGTGGAGTGGCCTTCGCCTGTAAATCTTAGATATTTACGGAGGTGGCTTGGATTAGCCAATTATCTCCACAAATACAGCGAGAACTACGCTGAAATGGCGAAGCCATTGACGGACCTTCTTAAGAAGGATGTTGACTGGTGTTGGGAAACCAAACACCAAAACGATTTTGAAGCGGTTAAGGGGAGCTTGTTAAAAGCTCCCGTTATTTCTCTCCTAGACTTTGGGAAACCATTTAGTGTCGTCTGCGACGCCTCCGATTTCGCAATCGGATGTGCTTTGTTACAAGCAGAAGATGCAGGAAGGGAACGTGTAATTGCGTTTGAGTCGAGGCAGCTTAAAGCTGCGGAACGGAATTATCCCGTTCATGACAAGGAGCTACTTGCAATGAAGTATGCTCTTGTCAAATTTAGGGTTCACCTACTCGTCTCAAAGCCGTTCGTGGTTTATACTGACCACGCGTCCTTACGGACAGCGCCAAAGTCGCTTCATCTCTTGCAACGGATGGCCCGTTCGCTCTCCTTCTTTGCGGAGTACAACTTTGAGGTTAAGTATAAACCTGGCAACCAAAACGTGCTTGCAGACGCGTTATAGCGTCGTCCCGATTACGAGTCGATCACGCGACATTCGTCACCACATCTGTGGTGGATCTCATACGCCAGGCGTATGAGAAAGACCCACAATGTACGGCGCTTATCAGCGCTTTAGGTGAAAAGGGTCTTGGCTCGTCTGAGCCAACCCTGTCAAGTCGAGCTAAAGCTCGTTTACACCGTTACAGTTACTGTGACGGTCTGCTATTTTATAGCACGAGCGCGGAGGACACTCCGCGGGTGGTAGTTGCTGATGATGAGAAACTGAAGTATAGAGTCCTCTTTGAGGCACATGACGCCCCTACCGGGGGTCATTTAGGTCGGAATAAGACCTACAGCGCTTTAAGCGCTTTGTATTGGTGGCCCAACATGTATAAGTGGGTCAGTGCGTATATACGCACCTGTGAGACGTGTCAGAGGGTTAAACCCTTTGCAAGTTCAGCTACGCCGTTGGCGAGCTTATTGGTTCCAACGGGGTGTTGGAAATCCATTAGCATGGATTTTATCTTCGATTTTCCGAAGTATAAGGCCGGTAACACCGGCATATTGGTCTTTGTAGATCGATTGAGCAAGATGGCTCACCTGGCGGCGGTTCCAGAGTCCATATATGGACAAGGAACGGCGAAAGTGTTCATAGACCGTGTCTTTTGACAGCATGGTCTACCCGATTCCGTTGTGTCGGATCGGGATCCCCGTTTTACGGGACAATTCTGGGGAGCGTTGTGTAAGGTGCTAGGCACCAAGCTCCTCATGTCCACTGCGGATCACCCGCAGACGAACGGTCAAGCGGAACGCGTTAATCGCGTTGTGGAGGATATTCTCCGTAGTTTATGTCCGGATTATCCAAAGAGTTGGAGTGAGATGCTTCCGATGGTTGAATTTGCTATCAACAATTTGGTACATGCATCTACGGGGCTTACCCCGTTTTACGTGAACGGATTAGTGAATCCGAGGGTTCCGTTAACGCCACGTGTGTGTGGCCCAGGGCTTGAGGGGGTAGGATTCCCCGATGTCAGCCCTGTATCGGTGCGAAAGCACATCGATAAGTTCTTATCGACGCGCCTTAGTGTCTTACGACACGTCTGCGATGCCATAGCGGAAAGCCAAGACAAGTAGAAGGAGCAAGCTGACCGCAAGGGGCGGCGTAACAAAAGGGTGTACAAAGTGGGAGAAAGTGTTTTATTAAACGCTAAAAATCTTCCTACACATGCAGTTTCAAATGTGTTGCGCAATAAACTGCGCCCCAGGTTTGTGGGGCCCTTCAAGGTATTAGCCCGAAAGGGCTTCTCGTATACCTTAGACATCCCGAAGGCGATGCGTACGCATCCAACCTTCTATGTGGGTATGCTTAAGCCATACCGGAACCCTGAGGCGGGTCCCCTCTCGGAGTAGGGTGGGAAGTCGGATAGCCGAAAAAAAGGCACGAGAGGTCGGAACATCTCCGACAGGGTCGAAATACGACCCTGAAGCTCCGCAACGATAGACTTGAAGGAGGAAAGCCGCCCCTCGATGCGTTCATTCGCACTCCCCTCGTCGCGGAATCCCTCATGGGCATCTTGTATGCGACGGCTGTGTCGATCATAGCGCTCGTGGAACTCACGTCGCAATAGCGCGACCTCCCCCTCTAGTCCTCGATACGGAGGGTACTCCACATTACCATGTGGAACGTCTGATGGCATGACGCCATTACCGGGGTAAGACCCAGTACCTGGTGAAGTGGAAAGGTTATCCACACTCACAGAGTTCGTGGGAGTTCGAGACTCCCCTACGGCAGGATTGCCGCGACGTCGTTGACGCTTTTGAGCGGGAGAATCCCGCTGTAGGTCAACGACCAGAGGGGCCTGGGAAGCCCTTCACTCCCAATTAGTGGGAGTTCGCCGGAGGCAGATGTAACGCTCACACTGTCTTCGGACACCATGGTGGAGACAGGGACGCTGGCGTAGCGCGTGCGATACGGAGCACGTAGTTGCTCCATCGCTTTGGCTTTGGAAAATGTCAGGCGCAACACCCTCTCCACCCAAATGTCTCGACGGGGATAGCTGTCATGCAGCTCATCGAAGCTGGGGAGAAGCTTCTCCCCTTCCGCCCAAGCGCGGAACTTCTTCTCTGCATCATCGGCACTTTCTCCCGGAGAAAGAACGAAAGGAACCTCGCGGAGGTTCTCAACAGCGGCACCCTGTGCCTGCCTGTCGAGGCGTTCTCGGTATGAGACGCTAGTGAACTGCTTTGGTGTAAGCAGTTGTTGCCGGAGTTTCTCATGGCGTTCGCGTTGATACGGCTGTTCAGCCGCGGGGCCAGGGGTATAGGACGCTAAACTAGTCCTTAACAAACGCCTGGCCCACCTTGGAAGGTCACTAGGACCATCAAAATTATAAGCCGCCCTTGACGGACGTTTGGGGGCGCGTAACGCAGCCATTAGTGCCTGTGCGGCAAGTTGGGTGTCTTGATCTGCGCCCAGCTCATTAGTGACGATCGCCTTTGGCGATTCGGATGTATCATCCGATATGGGCAGGGGTGGCGCACTGGTTAGTGCATTTTCCCCACGTGTGGGGAATGGGTTAGGCTGCCGACAACGCCGTTCGGCGCTGTCGGAGCGGCTAACCATTGGGGAGGTATCCCCAAAGGCATCCACCTCCGAGTTTTCGGAGTAGTCTACCTCTTCTAGAGGAGACGCCATAGCACTACTGGAGGTGTACATATGGAGGGCCAGAGGAACTGGCGTTGGAGTTCTCCGACAATTTTTTTATTGCGTAAACAATAGTCTTGATGGGGGAGGATGTAACCGGGTTACATTTGAGTTACATTTAGTGTTGGTGTACATGAGTACACTACGGTTGAGGTCAGTTTTGGCCGGTTTGATAGGTTTTGAACCTTTGGTTATTTTAACCAATCAGGGCAGGGTCCCTTGGTGTGGTGGTGTGTCAGCCATCCACGTGTCAGTACACAGGTGTGTACACTACATTTTAGCTAGGTACGAATTAGGAATATTCTACTTAGTATTATATATAGTTTATATTAGTTTAAATTAATTTAGGCTAATTACATATTAAATATATTCAGTTTACATTTCACTCTATCTTGCGGACGTGTGACCTCGACCGGTCGCGCGCGCAGTGAGTGTCGTAGGTAAGAGGGAGACCTCCTTTTACTTACATCCCGTAAAGGGAATACAGCCGTTAAGGCTAAGTCGTAAACCAACCCGGGAATCTTGGCCCCGAGTAGGAGAACTCTCCTACTAAGCCCTTTACAAGGGCGTATCGGCTAAGTAGAGGTAGCTGCCGCTTTAAGGAAGAGTCTTCCTCTGTGCTCTAGCCGCACCGTGCGTATACGCACCGGCTACAATCGATCCATTATAAAGGTAGATTATTGTCAGCAGTGAACTCGATGACCAAACCATTAAAATTGTCGACCATTCTGATACTGAAAGGAGGAGGGAGGAGGTACGTCTCCATCCTTCGCTGGTGCTTGATGTTGCTAAGTGACGGTAGCGATAGCGGGACCGTCCGTGACTAGCAGCAATTTTTTTGCTTCTGTTCTCGTCGCCCCTCCTCCTGGTTCTGGTTAACTGCAAGACTGTCCGTGGCGAAGCAACAGCGTTGTATGTGTACTGTAATCGCTTCCTTCCGACCGAAAACCGACGGTTATTCATGTATCTCCTTCATTTGCTCGCACAGGAACTTGCGGGCTGCCATGTAGAACTTCTTATTCTTGATCTGAGTCGTTTTGAAAATGTATACGGGATCATCTGGACAGCCACCCTTATTTTTGGGGGAGCTGCTGTTAACGTTGTTGGGGTCATTGTTGCCATCGCCTAAGGCAGAAGATGATGGATGGATCGCTTTCTTCTTCTGTTGATTGAAGAAGAAGGTGATCAAACGCAGTTTTCTGCTGTTGCGGTCCGGTTGTTGGTGCGTCGTGAACGAGACTGAAATTCAGATGATGTGAGAGCGCCAGGGATTATTGTGGTGAACCGTCGGATCGGGATCCAGTTGTTCAAGGCAGGAGGCGGAGAAGTGAGGAGAAGAAAAAGCACGAGTTCTGAGTAAAGAGGGATATCCTCGCAGAGCCTACGGAGAATAATAGGGCAGAGGACAGAGAGAAGAGGGAGAGGGAGGGCAATGGCAAGCGAAATCTTTGAACTTTTGAGGTAAACAACGAAAACAAATAATATTATGTAACTTTCAAAAGCGTTTAAACATCTGGAAAATCATCAACCGATTAGACAACTGTTTAAACAGGGTATTTACGTATGAACGATTTTAAGTTTGAACGTCGGTGCCCAACACTCCACCCGGCATGTTTCTCAAAATGAAACGATGGACACAAGGAAACAAACGTGAAAATTGTTCAAGCGCTTGCTGATAAAGAGAAGAATGGAGCGAAAGTTTCCAAAAAGAGGATGAACCAAGGAAACATATCCAGTCGACGACACAAATCAACCGAGGTGACGAAGAAGACTGAAGAGAGTAGCTCTCTGGTAAGACACGACAAAATAGTGGTACCAAGCAAGAAAACCCCAAAGGCGTGTGCTTGCAAGGAAAGTGTGACAAAACAGAAATAAATATAGTTCGAAACAAGGGGAACCCAGAGCGATGAGTCGGACCAAAAAACACGAAGGAAAATATTTAAAAAATGGCTTAGTACGCTATGAACTCCTGAAGCGACGCTGAAATACGAACCAGCGCCTCACCCAACAAGTTACGAGCCCCCCAACGACCTGACGCAAGATGTGGGAGATGGCCGAGGAAAAGGAACTATGGTCCCTGGAAGAAATGGAGACTTGGATCCTCATCAAGAGAAGTTAAAAGGGTCGGGGCCCTGTAAAAAAACTTTGAAAGTTGTTTCCGTCCATTTTAGCACAGTAGTCTAGGAAACTTGAGGTCGTAGATGCTTGATAACAATACTGGTATAAAGAAACCGCCCCAAGTCAATATCTCGGCAACCAATTACAGCTAGGTTGCGAGAACGACACCCTTAGAGAGATCGTAGTGTGTTTGACGAAGTAGATTGAACCAGGGACTTTTTCAATACAATGTGTATTGAGAAGTGATTAGCTAGCCTAACATGAATATGCATAAGGAGTTGAAGGTATAGTATACCTTCAACAGCTGTTGTGTTACGTACATTACTTATCAGAAAGCCGCTTTAATAGTGGATTTCCCACTTTTCCCACTAGTAAGCTAATAGTGGGACCAAACTCCCTCTTATGAGTGGGACTGGGTGGGAATGTCAGAAAATACGGCTCAACGTATTATTGCTTGCTTAGTAAGGCGCGCAAAGTGTCGAACTGCTTTGCGTGCAGTATTCCTTCCAATGAAAAGTCGGTCAGCGTGTTGCGGTACTCGTCTTTCTCGTATCCAATCAGGGAGAAATCTGACTCCACGGTTGCGGTGTTTGGGAAAATGGTAGCCAGACCGCCTAAACACTCTCGTAAATAGTCGAACCTGTCTTGGCACAGCGCCCAGCCGTTGTTGAAACCCGTATTCGCGTCCGAACAGTTATCAAATGCATTTTTAAAAACAAGCTCCCCTCGGTAAGCAGAAAGTAGTTCTCGGCGGTCCTGTTCGACCTGGTTGATCTGAACCTGTGTCCATCCAGCCCGCTGAAGTCGTTGCGATTACTGACGAAGAAGCTCGCTCAGCACAGCTGTATGTATTTGGATCAGAGAATGAGGCAGAACTGGCGGTAATGGTGCCGAAGAGCCAATATTCTCAGAGTCCAGAACAGCCAAGACCCCCTTGATGCCAGAGTACAATCCCTAGAGCAGATTGGCAATAGAATTCAATATGTTGCAACATCGGGCTCTGGGAGAGCCTCCAGTGAATCAATAACAAAGAGGCCTTGATCGCGAATAAAGATCATAGCGTCAGCATAGGCCACCATGTACTCTTCACGACGGACGTGTGGAACAGCCAAATCGACCTCAGCAATATCTTCCTCCGATAAAGGACCTTTGACCAGGCACATATATGAAAGGACACCGCATAATTCCGTGAAATCCGCTTGTTGCTGACTTAGCAGCGTGCTCGGTCCTTGCAGGCTCGAACACGTTCTAGCTAGAACAGTCGCGACGGCATCTAGGCACAATAATATTATCCACCAGCCGACGGGAGGCTTGCACGCTGGTTTCTTCTCTTCGAGATATTCTGAAACGCGCACTCGATGCTTGACAAGCCATTCTGTGACCCGTTTCATCGACAACCAGCGAGTACTCACGAACTTGGGACAAGTCGACTTCATCTCGGCTGTGAGGTTTTGCTGCCTGCGACGGTACGCGATTAAACCAGTCAGAGTCGTCACGAACGTATCATCAGCAAGAGAGCTGTACTCCTTCTGGGCGACCAGGTAGACCTAGTGGAGACCGCACCAAACGCGAACCAAAGGGAACGTTGCTGCCTGCTCGAACCGAGTTTGCACTCCCGAAAGCCGGCCAGTCATGGATCTCCCGCCGTCCGTACCGATGGAGACGATCCTGCTACGCCACGAGGAATCGATACCATCAAGCGCCTTGGACGCGGTATTGAACTGCGTTTAGGCCGTTTTGTTCGTGTGTAACGGCAGAGCAATTATGTGGAGCGTTGACAAGCATTCCGGCGCTTGTGCAAAAGCGAATTCGGACATCCATATACAAGGTCCCTTGTGCGTGCCCAACATCAAGCGCAATGGAATACGCCCAGCAGCGACGAAGGACATCATGAATATCTTGGAGGCTGGCAGCACAGATGATTCGGATATGTGTAGCACAGACGCCTTCACTGCAGCCTTGCAAGTAACTGAGCTTTGTCACTTCCCGCGAAACGTCAACGAATCTCGACGCACTTTGGAACGATGCTCCCTTCGAAAAAACGAATCTCAATACCATTTTGAACCGGAGAACAGACTCAATCTTGACAGAATACGCATCAGCGTTGTCTTCCGGTAGCGCGTCATCGTGCAAGTTAAACACGGACAGAGCCCGTGCACGAGTGAGGTGGATCGACTCGTCATTTACATCAAACAGTAGGTCACCAATCACTTTCTCAGCAATATCTCGGTTGAATGTCAGAGTCAGAGCTCCGTGACTGTCGAAGTGGGCTAACAGCGTGCTGGCATGATTAATAGCGTTCTCGAAATAATTGGACTTTTCAGCTGTACTGAGCTGTTGGAACTCGGCCCATCTCTCAGGGTGTGCATTCTCATGGTGTCGCGTGTACACATCAACACGAAACGGAGCTGTAAAAGACTGTGCGTGCGTCGTCCGCTTCCGCTTGGCGCGGGGTTTCGCCTCCCGTCCGAACTTCAGACAAAACTGGCACGTGACCGCACGCATGGCGCTTGTCGCCTCGTCGCGCTCAGTGACGACCAAGCCGAACTGGGCCTCATGGCCACGTTGAAACGGGGTTTTCAGGCCTTTCTTGGGCATCGAAAAGGTGGGGGGGCGCGTCGGCTTGCAGAAGAGAGAAATCGCGGCGGTTGGTGGAGAGAAATGGGGAGCAGAAACTGCGGCGCAGTTGGGTCTACCCCAAAAAAGACCGTTTAAATAGTGGGACTTTTCGGGCTCTTACCGGTGGTAGTGCGTGGGATAAATGCGAAAAATCCCACTATTAAAGTGGCCTGCTTATCAGTGCAAAATTAGGCAGTACTCAGAATCGAGTACGGATACCGTATTTTTTGCAACTAAAAAGTAAGAAATACAGATTGCTAACTAAAACAAATAGTCCTAACTAATTTCAGTAATTAAAGTATACAACCTATTTTTAACAAAAACAATACTGAAGGCTAAGGAAAACAATCTACCACATACAACTCAGGTCCTGTCGAAGCATCCCATTGGTACAAAAGCAACATCGGCTAGTGTTTTTGCAGACGATCTGCACTCAGCGGCATCTAATATTTCAGTTAAACATCAAATAGTGCTATTTAAAAGCACTGAGGCAGCAAATGTAACGGTCCAACTCGCTGTAACAAAGTGCATTGAGTGTAGCATACAGAGCGGCTTTAAAAGACAGGAGTTTGCACTTCCAGATGTAAGCCATTAAAACTACTACTTGATTCCATGACTGACCACATGCCATCGAATCAAGCAAAACGACGACCAGGAATCATCATTTTCGATTACACTGCATTAGTGAAACGAACTCATATCTCGAGCAGAGAGCTTCAAGCTATTGAAAGACAACAAACACAGCACAGGAATTAACACGAAGAGAAGCCCGAAACTTTACATCATACACTTCAATTTACCTGTCTCAATGTCTTTGGTATAAACAGTAGATAGTTCGAAATTTTTTACGGATGACCACCGAAGTGGTTTCTTATAAACAGTGGATAGTCAACACATGCTGTTCGTGTATCAACTATCAAGTCCACACTTAGCTCAATAGTCGATGCAAATCTTCAGCAAACGTTAGTCAAGTGCGCCAGCAACAATAAGAAGCGCCAGCGATGACTCAGTGCCGATTGTTGTCTTTATGCACGCTTTCGTCTCAATAAGTTAACACGATTGACCAACGGACACTGGCGTCAGATCATTCGGATCGAGAAACGGTTAAGTTTTCTGATAATAAACAACAATCATATATAATACGCTTCGATATAGGAATAAAGGTTAACTTCCAATGAAAATATGAAAGCAGTTTTTTATCTACAACCATTTACTTCGGTACCTTCGTCAGCACGCATATTGTCGTCGTTCTCTTTTCATCTGATTCATTCTGAGCCCGCTTCACGAAAATCAGACGTATAGACAGATGAAGACATCTTTTCATCAGACCCTTTAAGTAATTCGAGTCAAGATGTCGTCTGGATCGTCGAGCAGTTCGGACTGGCGCACGAGTTAGCCTTAGCACACGTCGATACACAACATGGATAGATATCCTCGTTTCAAACGCTTACAAGAGCTCACTTGTCTTTTTGACACATTGCTCCCAACCAAGAAAACCAGCACTTGACTCTCACTTGGCCAAGCATGAAAATCTCGACAACTTTGGTCGGGCTCGTAACGATTCTCAATCATCTGCAACTCGCTCAAGTATCGAGTCAAGTAATCGACAACGCTGACGCTTCTAATGTCAGCGACGACACCAATGCAGTCATCGTACCCACAATGGTGTCACAAGTTGACAATAGCGCGAATAGTACTGATAGTACGAACGTGTCGGTATCAGTGGATCCCAACGTCGCTGCGAGCGATTTCTCTCGACTTGGAGCTCAGGAACCATCCCGATCTCTCGTCGAACATACGTACGCTATGGAGGGGCTCTGTCCTCCCAAATATCTCGATTCATCACTGATCAAGAACCGCGCAATCCCAACGAATAACTGGTGGGGTAATATCATCGCCCACGACTCGAATGCAGCGATTCAGCCCATTTGGTCAAACCCATACTCGCTTCAAATGGTTGTTGACAAGGCTCCCTTTGGCATGGCTGCAAGTTATCCGTATCGCAGTCGCTTCAGTGGTGGCAGCTCCGGTAACAACGGAGCCGTCAAGTATTATGCACATGGCATGGTCCGAGAATTCATGTTTTCCGCAGAAGAGATCGTATGGCAGAAACCAAACATTCAAGTTATCGACTGGGCCGATCAAGGAGTGACTGTCAAGTTTACTAGCTCTTCTGGTGGTAATATGATATCAGATCTCGTTTCGGGGATGGTCTATGTCTCCATGAAGTACTCGGGTCTTACTCCACGATTGGTTGCCAGTGCAGCAATCGCTAGCGTTAATGGTCAGGCGTTTAGTGGACAAATAAAAGGTTCCAAGTTTGAGATCGTCTACAATTCCGGTCAAAAGTGGGTCGTTTACGCACTATCGAGCGACGGTCAGAGCGAAAAATCAATCACTTTGACTCCAGACGGCACCTTAGCTCTTAAGAGCACGGGCGTGTTTGACGGCATATTACGCGTTGCTCTCGTACTCAACGATTCTTGGTTAAGTACTTTGGATCAATACAAACAATGCATCGTACAAGGAGCTGATATCGATCTTCGTGACGATAGTACATACACTTTTAACTGGCAAACGACGGGAGATTGTTCCGCAGGTCTTTTACACTTTGCAATGAAACACCATGTTGAGAGTATCGATATGAATTGTGGCGTCCGTCAAGTCGACGGTATGGTGACATTTTCGACAACTCGTGGTGCATTCCAAGCTTTCACGACACCAAGCGGATCGTCTAATCCTGTGTGGAACATTAACGAGATTCAAGCCATACCAGAAGACTTTTATCCGTCGCGTAGAATTCCATCGAATGTCGTTCAGCAGCAACGCTTGGTTGATCATCTACGTGAAGACATCAACAGTCAATGGTCCATTCCCCTCGATGGCAGCTACTATTTCAACGGCAAAGCTGCCCAAAAGTATGCTTCCTTGTGTCTAATCGCGAACGACACAGCAGTCATGGGCAATGATCGAAGCCTGTTAACCATTTGTGTCGATAAGCTACGCCGCGTGATGATGCCGTTCGTAAGCAACACGTGGACGAACAAACTTCAGTATGATCGCATCTACGGAGGGATCGTGAGTTCTCAAGGATTCAAGACGAAAGATCTTAATTCCGACTTTGGAAACACAATGTACAACGACCATCACTTCCATTATGGCTACTGGGTGCATACAGCGGCAATCATTAACCGTCTAGACCCCACTTGGAGTAATCTGCCTAGACTTAACGCCATGGTCGACTTGCTCCTTCGTGACGTTGCCAACTTTGCTTCGGATGACCAATTCTTTCCCCGCTTCCGTTCTTTCGATTGGTTCCGTGGTCACTCGTATTCCCACGGAGTCACCCCGTTCGCTGATGGCAAAGATCAAGAAAGTTCGTCCGAAGACATTAACTTCGCCTTTGGAATGTACATGTACGGCAAGGCGACCAACAATGTCGGGATCAAAAACGTGGGCAAATTGATGACCCGCGTCAATGCCCACGCAATCAAGACATACTTCCTCATGGAAGATGCGAATCAAGTGCATCCACCCAACTTCCGTCGTAATAAGGTCACTGGAATTTTCTTTGACAATAAAGTCGATTATGCCACATGGTTCAGTGCTGAGAAGTACTGCATTCACGGGATTCAAATGATTCCAGTGTCGGCGGTGACTGAATTTGTGCGTACGAGACAATTCGTAAAAGAAGAGTGGGAACAGGTGCTTGGGAAGGAGGCGATTGTCACTCGTCAAGATACGAGCAATTCGTGGCTCTCATTGCTGTATACAAACTATGCAATGGTGGACAAGCAGCGCGCGATGGATGTTCTACAACGAGCCAAGATGGATGACGGTCTATCGCGTTCGTGGGCTCTTTACATGGCTGCGAGTTTTGCACCGTAAGATTTGGTTCATGTGCGTTGATTTTCGTAGAGATAGCTCTTGGAATTTGATGCAATAATTTGTAGTCATATCATACGCACAAAATATATTTTCATCATCATCAATCGATGTCCACATGCACCATTGTGTAAAAGCAAATACACAATTTAGTATTGATACGGTAGGTGTTAAACTCCGAAATATGATAACCTCGATAGGGAAGCTTCGTGTGGTACAATTGACGCAAGAAACGCTTAAGATTCAATGCAAGATAGACGACTATGAAGAATGGGGAGCTCCAATGTTAGATTTGCAGCAATATCAACGTAAAGAAGAATTGCAACGTGCGACGTCATTTTCCCGCAGGGGGTCTATCTTTTGGGCATTAGTGGAAGATAGCAAAGACTCGAACGACTTCAATCACGTAGTGGAGCAGCCCGTTCTGTATTGTCATTGTGAAAGTCATCGCTTTGATTGTGTGGTCCGTCGCAGCTCTGGGGACATTGAACAAGGTTATTCACATCATATTGGATCGGTGTTTACGCTCCCGGAGTATCGCAATCGAGGGCTTGCCAAGATTTTCATGCAAGAAGTGGCGAGACAATTGAAAAAACTGCCACGTGCACTCGTTTCCATACTTTACTCGGATATTGGTCCGAATTTTTATGACAAACTGGGGTGGAAATTGCATCCGTCAAAGATGGCTATATTGAATGTTGTAAGCTCACGATCCATTAGCATTGAAAACAAGAGTGGAGAAGAAATCGTGCCGTTGAATCTTGATACTAATCTTGAGAAGCTCCTTCAACATGATAATGAGAGATTAATCAGCGAGTTGGCGAGTGAGAAGTATGAATGCCAAGAAGCATTTGTAGTGCTACCAACCCGTGACTCGATTGAATGGCAGTTTTGCATTGGGGAGTATTTTGCACAAATTCGAGGGTATAAAGACACCCCGACTCGCTGCGGGGTCAAAATAAACAAGAACGCTTTCATCCTTTGGTGTCACAACTTGAAAGAATCGACTTTATACGTTGTTCGTTCTCGATTCCCAGAGGCGTGTGAACAAAGTACTACAATCACATGTCAATTGCTGAACGAAGCACTTAGCGAAGCAAACAAGTTTAATCTGGAAAAGATTGCTATTTGGGTTCCCGCTAAGTGTTTACATGACCCAGGTGTTCAACGGTATTTTGAAATTAATTTTGTCGATCGGGAGAGTTCGCTATCGAGTGCCATTATCTTTCATCACGATAGCGAGTCAAATTGTGCAACGTCTCCTCCTTACTGGCTCTGCAATGAGAAGTATGCCTGGGTGTAGAATTTGGAACCTGAATTGGGCTGATGTGGGTGTACCCACTTTGTGTTTTTGCGCCCTTACAAGATGGTGAAACCCCATTGGCTGGAAGGGAGTATATATTTTAGGTATATATTGACGGTTACTTTTAAGTTTCATTTTAGTATGACTGAATCTTTAGGTAACGTTACATAATACACTTTTCAATTTTATTTCTTAAAGACAACTCAGCTGAAACTGACACGACGCATCGACCTTCGCGCACTAGCCAAACTCTGCATAAGAACGTTTATTTTCTAACAAGTTATGAGACCAAGGCTGGATTAATTATCTCGTGGATTTTTCTTGGCATTACGAGTGTATTTTCTTGGATTTTTACGTTTTTCGTCACGTTGAACTAGTGTAAAGTCCCCTTGTTGTAAGGGCTAGTGGAGTGACTATTGGTATTTGACTATTGATTCACTTTAAGATGAGTGATTATGATGATAATGAGGTGTCGACTCGAGTGATGCATTGAAGGCCATTATACGAGGTCTTAAGGACATCACGGTGCGCTTGACTGCCAAGTAAGAAGGGCAGGGCAAGCGGTCAGTTGGTAGTGCCTTGTACGGGTCGAGGAAGGGCTCCCTGGTACGTGTGAAAGACACGGAGTTTCGCGATAGCCTGTGAAACTACCGTCCGTTCGGCCAGCAGATGACTCTGCATGACCTGGCCGAGGACGAAGGAGTGGAAGTTGGTGCGAGGCCACGCCTGAATGTGAATGCGACACCCCGTGAGGCACCATCCAGAGTTCCGTAATTAGGCGGTATGAATATAAAAGTTGAACAGGTGCATGTGCCGAATTTTGGTCATGCGGGACACAAAATCCCTAAGTTGGCAGTTGAAAAGATCTCGGGGAAGGAGCTATACCCAGGCCTAGGTGCCGGGTTTAAGCAGTGGTACTACCTATTCATGGAGGCCATCGAGATTAGAGAGCTAACATCTGGATTCAATTGGACCGAGCGGATAAAAGTGAACAATCTCGGTGAAAATCTAGAGGGCACGGCCGCTGTTGCCGGTGCGTATACGCACGGTGCGGCTAGCGCACAGAGGAAGACTTTTCCTCAAAGCGGCGTTCGCCGCTACTTGGCCGATACGCCCTTATAAAGATCTTAGTAGGAGAGAGCTCTCCTAATCGGGGCCAAGATTCCCGGTTTGGTTTACTTAATAGCCTTAACGGCAAGACTCCTTTACTAAGGGTGTAGCTAAAGGGAGGGCTCCCTTTACGCTACGGCACTCACTACACGCGCGAGCGGTCAAGGTCGTGCGTTTATATATAATAGAGTGAAATGTAAACTGAATGTATATTTAATATATAATTAGCCTAAATTAATTTAAACTAATGTAAACTATATGTAATACTAAGTAGAACATACCAAATTCGTACCTAGCTAAAATGTAGTGTACACCACCTGTGTACCGACACGTGGATGGCTGACACGCCACCCCCCAAGGGCTTCTGCCCTGATTGGTTAAAATAACTGATGGTTCAAAACCCTTCGAACCGGTCAATACTGACCCCAACCGTAGTGTACTCACGTACACCACCAACTAAATGTGACTCGAATGTAACCCTGTTACATCCTCCCCCATCAACACTATTGCTTACGCAATAAACAAAATTTTGTTTGAGAACTCCAACTGCCAGAACCTCTGGCTGACCATGGGCACCTTCAGTGGTGCTATGGAAGAAAACTATTCCGATAACTCGGAAGTGGACGCCCTTGGGGAGCTCTCCCCAACGGCTGGCCATGTTGATAGCGCCGAACGGCGCTATCAGTCATCCAACCCATTCCCCACACGTGGGGAAAACGCACTAACTTGTGCGCCACCGTTACCCGCTAGGGGTGATACCTCCAGGTTGCCACAGGCAACCACCACCAATGAATCATCCTTGGTTCAAGAGGCCCGACGTGCCGGACGGGCACGGAAGGGACCTCGCGACCCTCAAAAGAGGGCTAAGAACGCGGTCAAGAGGGGTTTAGCCTCCTATACCCTGGTCCAGCGGCTATACTGCCGCGTGAAATTGCGCATCGGAACCAACTCCGGGCCCGACTACTAACGCCCAAACATTATTCCGTTAAGTCCTACCGGACTCGCCTCGGGAAGAAGGCACGCGGTGTCCTCGTGGATATCCTCCACGAGATTCCCTTTGTTCTCTTACGGTACGAAAGCGTAGAGGACGCAGAACAGGCATTCCGCGCTTGGGCGGAAGCGGAGAAGCGCCTCCCCAACTTTGATGCGCTGTACAACAGATTTTCCGAACCCGACGTTCGGGTAGAGAGGGCGTTACGCTTGGCCTATGCCCAGGCCAAAGCGCAAGGGCAATTACCTGCCTCTTACTACACGCGCCCTGCTCTCTATGTGGTGCCGGAGAGCAATGCAGACTCTACATCTGCCTCCGGCGAACTCCCAGCTACTGGGAGTGAAGGGGCTTCTTCGGCCCCTTTGGTCGTTGACTCTCGGTGGGATTCTCCCGCCCGAAAGCGTCAACGACGTCACGGCAATCCTGCCGCAGAGGAGTCTCGGGATCCCACGAACTCTGGGAATGTGGATAACCTTTCCACTTCACCAGGTACTGGGTCTCACCCCGGTGATGGCGTCGTGCCATCAGACGTTCCACATGGTAATGTGGAGTACCCTCCGTATCGAGGACTAGAGGGGGAGGTCGCACTATTGCGACGTGAGTTCCACGAGCGCTGTGATCGACACAGCCGTCGCATACAAGATGCCCATGAGGGACTCCGCGACGAGGGGAGTGCGAATAAACGCATCGAGGGGCGGCTTTCCTCTCTCAAGTCTCTCGTTGCGGAGCTTCAGGGTCGTATTTAGACCCTGTCGGAGATGTTCCGACCTCTCGTGCCTTTTTTTCGGCTATCCGACTTCCCACCCTCCTCCAAGAGGGGACCCGCCTCCGGGCTCTGGTATGGCTTAAGCATACCCACATAGAAGGTTGTATGCGTACGCATCGCCTTCCGGATGTCCAAGTTATACGACAAGCCCTTTCGGGCTAGTACCTTAAAAGGCCCCACAAACCTGTGTGGTAAAGCGTACCGCAAAATTGGTACGTAATTAGGGGCATAATTATAGGCACCCTTTAGGCGTAGTTGTGGTAGAGGGTACCACAAATTTTGTCGGTACCATAGTCGGTACAAAAGGTGGTACGATAGTGGGCACCACAGTCGGTACCACATCTGGTACCCGGACGGTACAACTGTTGACACAACGGTGGCGGACAGGGACGAGGCGTGGATAGGACGTCTCAGACGATGCGACAACTGGCGAAGTTACCTGACGGTAACCCGAAGGTAAGCGTGTGAATGGTCGACAAAATGCGTAGGAATGGGTAGTTCTGATTGGTTGATATTAGATTTTTGGTAGATATTAGGAAATAAGCAATAATAAAGTTCTCTTTTTGTGTACGATCGCGCCGATCGTTTACAGGGACGGCAACTTATGGCCTCCCTTCTACTACCAAATACCTCTACGTCCCGGGCGGAGCACTTAGTGTAACAGGGTTACATTCGGGTTACATTGAGTGTTGGTGTACATGAGTACACCACGGTTGAGGTCAGTATTGGCCGGGTTGAAAGGTCTCGAACCTTTGGTTATTTTAACCAATCAGGGCAGGGGCCCTTGGTGTGGTGGTGTGTCAGCCATCCACGTGTCAGTACACAGGTGTGTACACTACATTTTAGCTAGGTACAAATTAGGAATATTCTACTTAGTATTACATATAGTTTATATTAGTTTAAATTAATTTAGGCTAATTACATATTAAATATATTCAGTTTACATTTCACTCTATTTAGCGGACGCGCGACCTCGACCGGTCGCGCGCGCATTGAGTGTCGTAGGTAAGAGGGAATCATCCCTTTACTTACATCCCGTAAAGGGAATATATCCGTTAAGGCTAAGTCGTAAACTAACCCGGGAATCTGGCCCCGAGTAGGAAATCTCTCCTACTAAGCCCTTTATAAGGGCGGATCGGCTAAGTAGCGGTAGGCACCGCTTTAAGGAAGAGTCTTCCTCTGTGCGCTAGCCGCACCGTGCGTATACGCACCGGCTACATCTGGTAGCACTTGTAGTCAATCCAACACCTGTGTTGGTAGACTAAGGCATATTCTGCAAAGGATGAATCATGACGATTGGGATAGTTTGACCCTCGTCCAGCAGGAAGCCATTAAAAGGCTGTTACCCTTATTGGGTGACGAAGGCATGAAGCTCCTAGTGGGGAAGGGCTTTGAGGTCGTAAAGGCAAGGATAAATGCCCTCATCGCTCATGAGGCGAGTTGTAGTGGAGATAGTTCCACGGGGGTGCGACCCCCATGATCGTTTAAGATAAAGGAGTTCACCGGAGAGAAGGGTGACAACCTTTACGTTTGGTTGCGAGAGGTTGAAACGGCCTTCGCCACATCGAATGTGATCGCTGATCACTTGCAAGTGGGACTTGCATTGACCCATCTTATGGGTAAAGCCCGTGCATGGGCGTTTACATGTTCGGAGTCAGTCACGGACGTGTTCCCAACCTGGAAGGTCCTTAAGCAGAAGCTTATGGACATGTACGCAACGCCTGATCTGGTTTTCCAGAATCAGCTGGCGTTTCTGAGGTTCCCTCAGGGCACTAGGGACTTGGAAACATATATCCAAGAACTTAAGACCCTGTTGTCACGGATGTACGCGAAAGCGTATTCGGACGATGTGTCCATCCCCGTCTTCATGGGTCGCCTGAGAGAAGGGACAGCACGTTCGGAATTGTTCCGATGCCGACCCGAATCCCTGGGGGAGGCGTTCAAGATGACGTTCAACTCCGAGTGGAACTTCCGTTCCTCTAAGGTGGGTCCCGAACCCACGGACCTTAGTCAGGTCGAAGCGGAGGAGAAACCTCCAGCTAATAGTCATACTGACTCTTTTTCGCAGAGCTTCGAGGCGGAGATCTTAGCTATGTTGCAGCGGCGTGGGCCGCTGAGATGCTTCCTGTGTGGGAGCATGGATCATCTGAGGAACAGAGTCCGAAAAATCCATAGCGTGACACTCGCTACAAGGGACCAAGGGGGGGAATCCCTTGTACAAGCCGTCGGGAAACGACGGCTCCCAGTAGGTGCGGGGCGCCCTACCGGAGGGACCCCTCAGTGCTGTTAAGCCCCAGGGTAGGGGACGACAGCACAAAGCCCCGAGGGAAGCGGTGCTTTCTAGCACCGAGTTGGTGTACCAGCCAGGTTTGCTGGTAGTCCTTGCGGACGTGAAAGGCTTTGATAAGCCTTGCAGAGTCTTGATAGACTCTGTAGCGTCTGACAATTATGTCAGACGGGCTTCTGTATAGAAGAGTCGGCTGTATGTCGAGGCCCTATAGGCACGTTCTTGTGACGTTGTCACGGTCGTCTTGCGACGGGCGTACAGGTTTCTGTTCCCAAGGTCTCGATTGACCTTAAGCTGAAGTTTGCAGACTTCGACAGCTTAGAACGTTGCCTAGTCCTGGATTTGGACTCGAGGCATGACCTCATTCTGGGCATGAAGTGGCTGGAACGCCACGAGCCATAGATAGACTGGAAGTCTAAATCCATTGCCTCAACGCACCCGCGGTCGGGTGAAGCATTGGCGAGTCATGAACCCACCTTTGCTCGATCGCAAAAGCAATTCTGGCGTGAGGTGCCAGAGATTGGGATGTCTGAAATAATCATTTCGAATGGCGTTAAGGAAGAGCTCCTTAACGAGGGGGATTCGGCGGTTAATCCCCACGCCGTTATAGGCGAGACTGGTGACTCGCCAGTGATAGAGGTGGATTCCTCTGAGGTTAAGCGCGAGGCGCTTAGAGAAGAGACCCGAAATTCGTCTCTTTCGCACGTCGGAAATGATTCCGACTACGCCGTTATAGGTGAGACCGGCGAGTCACCGGTGGTAGAGGTAGAGACCTCAGTGGATAGGCGCGTGGCGCTTCCAATAGATGGGGCCATTGACTCCCCCCATATGGGTCTCGGGATGAGTCCCGAGGGCAGTAGTCAGCAGTCCTACAGGATGCTGAATAGTGTGACAGGTGTTGTCACAGAAGGCGTAAGCCTGGAACGGTTGCCTGGGGTAGGCGAACTGTTGTCGTTGGAGGAGATGTCCTTCAACGAATTTGAAGCTGCTTTCAAATCAGATGAAATCGACGAGGTTGTCGTATTACGTCCGGAAGAGGAGTTGAACTCCTCATCCACGATGGACGAGTCAGTTTTGGTGAAAACCAGACAGACATTAAGTGCCCGAAGCGGCCTCAAGATCTTCGCGGATCCTGAGGACCCTTACCATTCCTTACTAAAGGAATTTGGAGATGACATTAGTGACAACCCGCCGATGGGGTTACCACCGTATCGGGGAGTCCGACATGAAATTTTCGTAAAGCGGACTTTTTTATTAGGCTAAAATAGGGCCTAATGTTGGACATTTTATTAGGGCCATAGGGGGCCTAATATTATGACTAATATTAGGACCTAAATTAGGGGCCTGATAGTGGACGCAGATAGTGGATACAGTAGTACATAATTAGGTATCGCCATGTGTACCACGGTGGGTACAGTAGTACGTACCACCGTGGTGTACATAGACAGGATATAGAAGGGACACGGAAGATGTGCTGATCACTTACAGGTACGCGGCGGACACCAGCGAACAAAGAAGGAACAAGCGGAAAAATCAGGTCGACTGATGGACGGAAGGCGTTTCGAATGGACGATGAAGATTGGTTGAAAGTAGGAACAGGGTAGATCTAAGGGTTTAATTGCTAATACAGTTCTCCTTTTGCGTACGATCGCGCTGATCGTTTTTTGGGAAGGCACCTTTGCGCCCCCACATTATTGAAAACTCTACGTCCCGGGCGGGAGCACTAAGTGCGTTTTTGGCCCACCGGTTGGCGTAGAGTGTGAGAACTCACCCCGCAACTCCGCCCGCAGTGTCTGCGGTTCTTCGTTTAAAGGTTTTTGGTTTTGGGAACGTGATCGAGCAGTGCTCTCACCTCTTCCCCGTGAAATTAACGTTTGGCCCCTAGAGTTCGGCTGCTTCAAGCGCCCCACGGGAACTTTAGGTGGATTTTAATATAAATACCTTTTCCTCATATAGTCTAGGCTAGGAGCGCATTGATTTGGGCGCTCCTTAGCTGTTTGACGGCTTAGAGGCTCCGCGATCAGGCAGTGAAGACTTCCGCTGCCTGATCAAGTACCCCCCCTACCGATCAACACCTGATCGACACTTTTTGCGAATCGTGATCGTGATCGCTGATCTCAAATCGCGCCAACTGCTACTTGAACGACTTCCGGTGCTTGATCAAGTCTGATCAAGGTATATTACGACTGGGCAGCAGTTTTTAGCCCCTGATCGAGCCTTTCAGTACCATATCGCACTTGCGATCAAGACAGAATATTGTTGATCGACGGTTATTAACGTCAGCCAAAGCCTGATCAAGCCTGATTACCACTGATCTACATCGTTTCAGCGCCTGATCGCGTCGTACTGCCGCCTGATCGCACTTGCGATCAAGACGGAATATTGCTGATCGTCGGTTATTAGAATCGTCCCAAACTTGATCAAGCCTGATCGCGGCTAATTGACGTGGTTTAAGCACCTGATCGCACGTGATAACGCCTGATCGCACGTGATCACGCCTGATCGCATCGGTTGTATCGTCACAAGTTATTTAATTCAATCTTGCACCAATAATTCGCTGTGCGCTGTCCCCGCCACCTGAGGAGCGACCCACGCCTAGCCGTCGGGTACACAAGGTGAGCAAGAACACAAGCAGTCGAAGACATCCGGAGGACCCCCTTCGTTAGTCGGCAGTCTGGGCGCCGTGGTACCGCCTGATCAAGTCTCAAAAACTTCGATCAGCCGCTCCACCACAATGGTGCGCGTGCCCGGATCTTTGGGCGACGAGGGATATCACCGCGATTCTACGCAAGAAAGCGCGGATGTGAAAGTGAAAAAGGAAGCTGAAGCAGAGGTGAAAATTAAGGTGGAAAAGGAGGAGGTGGTTGTGACGACGGAAGGCAGTTCGCCGTCGTCATGCCTGGAGAAAAAGGAAATGCCGATCATCAGGACCTGGGGAGGAATCCAGATGACGTAAAGGAGTAGAAGCCTCAACCACCTCCCGAGGCTCCTTCGGGAGCCCATGCGGATCATAACTTGCGTTATGATCCGCCAAAAATACGTGTATATAATGATCCAGATTGGGATCCGATGGAGAAGTATTACAAGACCGATCAACCGATGATGTTGATCAAAGCGCCTGGGTCGGAGAGCGACGAAAGCCGATCAAGTACGCCGCCAACGGAAGCCGATCTTGTAAAGACGTTTTACCAAAAGATTTACCGAGAGCACCTAGAAGATTACCTGATGACGAACTAGATCATGAGCCGGCTCGGGGTCACGATCAGCGGGAAGCTGAGTAGACCGGTCAACCAGCCAATCACGAAGGGAAAAGATAAGCTAACGATTGTGCTAAGGCTAATACGCCTGATCAAGCAGGCTGGTCTGATAACAGGCGCCTACGATGCCGAGGGAGTATTCGATCAGGACTCCGAAGATCTGGAAGAGGCCACCCAGCTGTTGTATTCCCTGTTGATACCCATCGTGGGCGAAGCAGACGATGAAGATTTCCCCAGTTCATCACCACAATCCCCGTTGAAGATTGAGGCAAGTCCGTCAATCAACGTAGCGGGACATTCGGGGTCATCGTGCTACGAATCTGCCCCTTCAGAGGGTGACGATCAGGGAATTGAGTCAAGTAGCGCTAGGAGTATGGAGCCCAGGATAACCAGAATGGATGTTTGCCAAAAGGACAACTCCAAATTGCCGGTTGTCAAGACGGAACCTCATTCGATCAAGATAGAAAACGATCAAGGGCCACAGCGGCAGATATTTTTTGACAAAGCCATGAAGAAGTTTCTGCTGAAGAGAGCAGTAAGTGGGCACCTGGAGTCGTTGGCGCCAAAATCCGCCAGCCAAATCAAGGAAGAGCTGCGTCGATATAGATGTCGATATGGAGTCCGTACACTCGTTGCGTGGTCAGCAGTCAAAACCAGATAGGTCGACGACGGTAAAAGATGTGGATATGGATTCCGTGCACTCGTTTCACGATCAACTGTCTCAAATTGACTACGTCGACCCTGATGAACCGATCACACTGCCACGGCGAGCCAAAGTGGCATCCGCGTATACTGGGACACCTGATCAGCAGCCAGTTGCCAGAATTCGGATGTCTGTGATCAGCGATTTGAAAGAATTTTCGGGAAAAAGAGGGGATGAAGATCAAGCGAGGAACTGGATCAGTCTTCTCAAGTCAGAATTTATGCGCGATCAAGCTTCTGATCCTGAAAAGTGTCTAATCCTGGGCGATTTACTGAAGGGAACAGCGCGCAACTGGCATCGACAGTTGAGTAGAACCACCCGATCAAGTTGGAAAAGTCTCGTGGATGAATTCGAAGTACAATACTGTGGAACTGGTCAATCGGTATCCCGCCAGTATTATTATATGAAGCAGCGATCAGACGAAAGTCCTATCGAATATTTGCACCGACTGAATGTGGCAGGACTGCCAGCTAAGTTGCCGATCAGAGACGGACCGCCCGAAAATCTGCGCGAACATGTCCAACATTTTCTGGACACTCTGGCCAATCGCGAACTCGCCGATCAGCTGGCTCTCCTACGCTTGGATCGTGCTTCGGACTTGGAAGAAACGTTTCGGGCATACGCACGCAACAAGTGGTATCAGCCAACAGCGGCAGTAGGCACCAGCAGATTCCGCCAAAAATCCGGCGACGATCGAGCACCGGCCGCTACGCGAAAGCCTAGGGGCGTACGTGCGATCAAGGTAACGTCTGGGAGCGAAGAATCAAGTGCTGATGATAGTGGAAGTGATGTCGATCAGCGCCGCTCTATGATTGCTACTGTGCGCGATCAACCAGGGGCGCACGATCAGCCTGGCGAGTCACGATCAGGCAAACGAAGCGACTCCAACGCAGTCGATCAAGGGGCGATAAAGAAGTGCAGTCATTGTGGATCGATCAGACACGACAACTTACGTTGCTGGAAGCGCCTGACTTGCCTGAAGTGTGGCAAGAAATGACACCCCACCGATCAATGCCTGTACGTCTGCAGAGCATGCGGCGAGATTCACGATGCGGGGAAGTGCCCTATGGAAGAATTTTACAACCGCATCCGCCAGTGGTATAACCCTACCAAGCATGCAGGACTGTTGCCCAAGGAAGCCGAAGATTTGTTAAACTAGGACGCTCGCCAGGTTGGAATCTGGTACGATACGAGCGTTCTAGTTTTTGTATTTTTGCATTTGTGGATAAGAAGAGGGATGATCAAGCAGCAGAAAGAGATAATGAAAAATGCGATCCTGATTTACCACGTTTGGCTAATTTCCGTATTGATGAGTTTTCTCGGTCCCCGGTGATCATGGAGGTTGATCTACTTCCAGGTGAATCACGTGGATATTGGAAGTACCAGTCTCCAAAGAAATGGTTTAAGCAATCCAAGGAGAGTGGTAAAATTAATAACGAACGTGCCACGCTATTATTTGATTCTGGTGCTGAAGTGTCGATCGTCGACCCAACCTTTGCTCGTAAGGTGGGTTGTCTGAACGATACAAGCCAGACACAAGAATGTGTCGGCATTGGAGAAAGTGCGTATCTCACGGAGGGGCGCGCTAAAATCAAGATTACGTTAGAAGGATCGTTGGTTTATTATTTCCATGCATGGGTGGGCAGACTTGTCGGTTAAGGTGCTATACTGGGTATGGATTTTATGATACCAGCTGGTGTTCGCTTAGACATCGCCCACGGTGCGCTAAGTTTGCTTGATGAGGTGATCATCCCATTGGAGGGGCGCCGACAGCTGTACGGATGGAGTGGTAATTATATGAAACTCAATCAGTATGAACAGATCCCAGTAGGTCGATCAGCCGAAGTACGAATTTACGATCAGCGATCTCGCAAGTTGTGGATTACTCGTGGAAGAGATTGGGTCCCCACTATCGCTAGGGGCGCGGGCAATTTGAGGTATTTACGTGTTACGAACATCGTCTATCACCCCATCATTGTTCAAGAAGAGACTATTTTAGGTATTTGGATGAACAAAGATGATGTGCCCCGCCGCCCCGGATTTGTTTCGATCGGGTCCAACCGTTACAAAGAGTGGCAAAATCTGGCATATCAAGCCTCCACCGATCTGGTATCTGACGATCAAGAAAGTGTCGATCAGGGTCCATTAGTCGAGAAGAAGGAGTATCCAACTCCTCGAAGTATCTTAGTACGTCCCACGGACACGATCGTCGCATCTGTAGCGTTGGTAACCGAAGGGGCGCAAAAGGTGCAAGGGGTGCAAGAGCGTTGCGATCAGGGGCCGAAAGTGAAAGGTCCGACCCTCAATCATGGAGTTGAACAGCCTGTTTCAAGCGATACACCTACTCAAGATGCGTGTAATCACCCTGTCTCAGTTAGCCCCAGCGAATTCGACGTGACACCTATTGACGATCAGGTTTGTTATCACGAAGGTGGAGATTTGTATGTGGAAGAATTGGAGAAGCAGCTTGATACGTTACCCGAAGTGTCTGCAAGCACCGAAGAAGTAACCAAAGATGATTTTCTAGTCGGAGATGCCACAGTCAACACAGTGGAGGAGATAGATCAACTTCGCGAAATAATTTGGGCGAACAAACATCTGTTGATCGGGAAGGGAAACGCGCTACCCCCGCTGCACGAGGGGTTGTTTGTGATATCGATGTGGGTAATGCGCGCCCGATCGCCCAAAAGTGCCGGAAAGTGGCCCCACAATTTCGCGAGAAGTTGTCGGCCCTGATCAAGGGGTTGCTAGCAACTAAGATCATTCAGCCGTCAACGTCACCCTGGGCATCGCCTATAGTGATCATCGTGAAAAAGAATGGGGTCGATATACGTCTATGCATCGATTATCGCGCGGTGAATCAACTCACGCGTTTGATGGTGTACCCAATGCCCCTGATCACCGATCTACTCGAAGATTTGGATAAAGCGTTGTGGTTTTGCTCTTTGGATATGGCGAGTGGTTTCGGGGTCGTGTCTATGACCGATCGAGCACGTCAAATTTCGGCGTTTGTCACTCCATTTGGATTGTTTGAGTGGAATAGGATGCCCTTTGGCCTCAAGAATGCTCCGCAAATTTATCAGCGGTTGATCGACAATGCACTATATGGATATCTTAGGGTCAAAGACGGTGCAGATGAATCAGCTGACGCATTTACAGCAGGAGAACCCGACCAAACGCCGGGCCCGTCTGTGCTGCAACGGCGATCATATATCGATGATATATTAATCCCTGCACCTACTTGGTCCACCCTATGCGATAAGGTGCGGCACTTGCTGGAAAAGTGCGATCAATGGAATTTGTCGATCAGCGTGGCTAAATCGTACTGGGGGCGAAGCGAAGTGCCCTATTTAGGACATCACGTCTCTTGCAGCGGGTTAGAAACAAATCCAAAGAAACTGGACGATCTGATCAATTTGCTTTTCCCTGGCACCTTACGTGCTATGGAATCGTTCTTGGGAAGCCTAAATTACTATCGTCGATTTATTGAAGATTTCGCAATTTATGCCGCCGTGCTTTACGAATTGAGGGAGATAAATTATCAAGAGTTGAAGAAACGATCACATAGTGAGGCGGAATAAAATCACGAGGATGATCGACTAATTAAAGCAAAAGTGGCATTCAGCATGCTGAAGGCGAAGATTGCATCAGCTCCAACCCTGCGATACTTTGACCAGGACAAGCCGCCGGTGATCGTGGTTTACGCTAGCAAATGGGCAGTATCCGCCGCTCTAGTACAAGAATACGATCAAGTGTATCATCCCGTCGCATTCGCTAGCCGAACGTTGAAAAGCGGTGAGGTGAAATACAGCCCCGTCGAAAAGGAAGTTCTGGCGCTTTTACGAATTTTGGATGTTTATTTCACGATGCTGGTCGGAAAGACGATCACCGTTTTATCACTTCTATCTACATTGAAGTGGTTACTAACATCCAATGGGTTGGACGGACGATTAGGTAGATGGGCTGCGATCCTATCACAGTGGGACCTCGAGATCAAGAAATGTGTGCATGGAGAAGAGGAGGTGCTAGGGGCGTTAGCCGCAAGCATCACCCCTCGCACCGAAATTGATAAAGCTTTGGTCGCGATCGCACCGAAAAAGCAACCGCGGCAGATGATCGAAGTACCACTTCCCAAGGTTAAAAAAGGTGAAGAACTTTACGTGATCAGTTTTGATGGATCGGAAAGTGTCAAGCGACGTGTGGGTGCATTTGGTGCCAATGTGTGGAAGTTACCGGAATGTAAGATTATGATCGCGATCGCCGATCATGCACCGGATATCACGGTGAATAAAGCAGAATACCACGGGTTGCTTTTAAGTCTGGACTTGTTGGCACGATATCCCAAAGAAAGGGTGATCGTGTGTGGGGACTCTAATTTGGTGATCCGGCAAATGCGAGGAGAAATGGAGTGCAAATCTCCGCGATTACAAGTGCTACAGCAGCGTGCATTTAACCTCCTACGCGAGTGGAGTGATCATGATTTGGTACATGTCAAGAGAGAGTGCAATAGGAGTGCAGATCACATTACCACCATGGCTATACAGGGTGGAACAAGAGTTGAGATCGAAGATGAGAAACAGCTGGAAGGATTAGCTGATCTTAACCGTCTACCCGAAGTAATCACATGGAACGAAGATCAATCCGCCCCGCAAGTGCTAGTGACGACCCGATCACGTAACCACCGGCAACCACGACCGTCAACATGGACCGAATGTACCAGTAGCCGGAATAAGAATGGAACGGGTGAAAAAGGCACAGGATGTACCAGTAGCCGGAATAAGAATGGAACGGGTGAAAAAGGCACAGGATGAAGAGAAATGGATCCACGATTTGCGGTGTTATCTGTACGGTGACGTTATCCAATTGAGCGCAGACGAGGTGAAGGAGTGTGCGAAAATTGCTGACAACTATGATGTTGACGAACAAGGATTACTGATTTACTGTGGAAATGCGGCTAAAAAGAAAACCGGGGATGATCAGGATGATCAAGATGATCGCCGATCGTAAATTAAGCTGGTACTACCCGAGACCTTGCACGCAGATGTCCTCCACCACTATCACGTGAGTTTGGAAGGAGGACACCAAAGCATAGGGCGTACATATCAGCGGATCAGACGGTATTTCCATTGGCGTGGTCTATTCCGAAGCGTACAAAGATTTGTCGGGCAATGCGTGGATTGCGAAACAGGGAAGGGCCAGCCTACGATCAAGGGCATGTCGCCGGGAAATATCGAGGCGACGTACCCATTCCAAGTGATAGCCATGGATCATATCCCATCGCTGCCCCGATCAATGGATGGACATACGGAACTGCTGATTTGGACAGATTTGTTCACGGGTATGGTGATCGCGAAAGCTGGATCGTCCCGTACCGCGCAAGCGATCGCCGAAAATTATGAAGAATGCGTGTTCCGACGGTTTGGGGCTAGTGAGGTGATCAGGCATGATCGAGAACATGGTTTTATGTCGGAAGTATTTCGCGCGTTCAACAAAATCGTAGGACAACGTCAGAGTCCCACTATGGCATATCAACCACAGGCGAACGGCAAGGCGGAAAGGACGGTGCAGACGATTACGCGAGCGATAAAGATGTATGTGTCGGATATTGGACAAAAAGATTGGAGTTTGTATGCAGAACGCCTGGTATTCGCACTAAACTCAACCCCTGATCGCATCCGCGGGGAAACCCCATTCTATTTAGCGTATGGGTGGGACCCACGATCGTCGTTGGAATCAACGTTACAACTGGGCGGGATTCGACGTAAAGATCGAGACGCTCGTCGGTGTAGATATAAGTTGCAAAAAGACTACCGATATGGCCGCGATCAAGTGAGCACTCGATTGCACCAAACGATGGTTGATCGGGCTGAGAAACACAACGATCGGGTGACGCCGCACAAGATCGAGGCTGGCTCAAAGGTCTGGTTGTACCTTGATCGGGTGAAAGAAGGGCTCGCGAAGAAACTGGAGCATATGTGGCATGGACCCTTCCGAGTTGAGGAGGTGATCGGTGATCATGCAGCGAGATTGGTCACCGCTGGCACCGATTATCGTATGTTCCCAGTGGTACACCTGTCCAAGTTGAAATTAGTCAAGGAATTTCCTGATCGTCCCACTACTGTGCTAGCAGCTAGAATAGAAGATCATTTCGACTTCGACGAAGCTTTGCTACCTGAAGATAGCTTGGAAAGGACGCTAGATCCCGATGAATTTGAAGTTGATCGTATTACCGATGTGCGATCGGGTCGAAAGACTAGATATGGAAGGACGTTACGAGAATATCAAGTCTACTGGAAGGGGTATTCCGAGCCGTCGTGGGTAGACGAGGCAGATTTAAATTGTGATGCCTTGATCAAGGATTTCGAAAGGAAGATGGTGAACAGACATCGTTTCGACGTCATGCAAGTGGATGAAGAGTCCAACTAGCGCGCGATCGACGTACCGATCAGGAATCACGATCGAAAAATCTCTGATCGCAGGAATGGTTGATGAAACTCACGATTAATGGAGGTACAATGAACGACTTGTAGTGGTGTGATTACGATGGATGTTGCGAGGTATGGTGATTGGATACGGCAGATGAGCCGACGGACTACCAATTTATATTATGCATTTAAGGACAAAGGACAACAGTGAAATGACATGATCGAAAGAATGTATTGATTGAAGAAACGTGATCGACCGACTATTCAGACCCATAGAACTTACGGCGAATGCGAGGAATCTTACGACCAGGGTGATCTTCGGGGCAGGAACGATATTGAACCCGCTAAGGTTCAAGGTCGTCGACATCTGCCAGCGCTTCTTGTAGGCTCTGAGGTGGCGGGTCCGATAGAAAGCCAGGGTACCCCGCTCCATCATCGGCCGGGGAAAACTTCAGCGGACGATTGCGGGCACAATGGGTGATCGAAGGGTCCAAGAAGATGTGTAGATCACATTTCCCGTCGATCATACCCCGCAAGATGAGCTCCACGATACGTTTCCAGGTCTCCCCAGCCCGGCTTCTGAGTTGGCGACGTTTGATGTAATAATCGCGGAAGAAGTCATCAATATCACGAAGATTATTCGCGATAGGGAGATAGTGGGTTGATTCCCAAATCGCCAATGCGTGATGATCGAGGAACGTGAGATACTTGGTCTCCGGGTCAGCGAACCAGCCAGCCATGCGAAAAGAAAGAGGAGGAAACATGGTCGAAAAAATATCCCAGGGGCGCTGGGAGTATAAATGTTCAATCTCTGCCTGGGTGATCAAATGACCGGACCACGCACTAGTAGGAGAGGCCAACGCAGCAGGCGGGAACAACTATCCAGCAGGGCGTGTTAAGTAGTCGAAAACCACTTGGGCCGTGACGTTGTGTAAATTGTACATGCCGAGTTGATCCGGAGTTTAAGGCAGGATATCGGCGTCAGTGGTACCATCAGGAACCGCGATCAAGGTCTGGAAGTCACCCGTGCGAGGAAAAAGAGACACGGTCGTGTCGTGATCAGGCTGGCCCTCTCTCCCAAACTCGCTAATGGTTGGAGTAGAAGGAATGGAGGCGATCGGGCCAGTGTCCTCATCTTCAACGTCTTGATCGCAAGTAGGGGGATCATCATCCGCAGTCTTCTCCTCCAAAGCGGGAGAGAGAAGGCGTGGCCGCTTAGACGAAGAAGAAGATCGGGAACGCCGAATACGCTTTCCGGACGATGGAGTGGTACTGCCTACCGAGTTGGTCGTCGAAGCAGCAGAGGGACTAGCAGGCAATGGGACCTGATCAGGGACGGCCAGAAGCTGCAGAGATATGCCCGTCAGTGCGGACTGAATATTCGATTGATGAGAGCGCCACCGCGCAACTTCGCCTTGGGCCTGTCGTAACCGATCACGCAATGTGTCCCGGTCCTCGGAAACTTGATCGAGGTGACGTCGAGCGGTAGTGAGTTCCGCTTCAAACCGATCCAATTCTCCTGTGCTTCGGCCATAATGGCAGTGTAATCGTCCATCAATGCGCGAGTAGACTCGTTCTCCTTCTGGAGGCTATCGCATTGATCCTTGTACTTGTCCACCTCGGTAGTGAGACTTACCGCCCGTTGGACCAAGCGCACATTGCGGGA